>CM041631.1:30720186-30984184 GCA_023333625.1 Bothriochloa decipiens
TAGCCATGTCTCTCCAGAGATGATGATAAGAGAAAGATCATAGAATATGACTTGGAGTATTTTCCTAACCAATGTTTCTTTTTGCTTACTCCTAGTGTAGGAGTATAGCATTTTTGGTGGATGGATGGGTGCATGTTGTGCGCAACTCTCAGTGTAAGAGTTGGCTTTATTCAGTGGGTGCTAGTGAGTCTCAATCTTATGCATATGACCCCAATCTAAGTTAGGTTCAATAGTTTGACAAACCTCAATGATAAACAAGCAGCTATGGCAGAATAATATATAGAGCATGTCATATGGCCTTGGTAGGAATTTCTCACCATTGAGGAGTTACTAAGCCATGAGGTTTTCAAAGTTTTATCCAAATAAAATTTCTCCAAGATCAAGTATAGAAAGGATGTAATACTTCTATCTTTACCATATCACATTTCACAACCACTTAGTTGACATGTGGTCCTATAAAGTTATTTCCCACTAGCATCATGTTTATGATCATGGAACAAAGTTTACACTGGCCAACTTTAAGAAGATCACACATCAAGATTAACTTAACTTTCTCAAAGCAGACTTTAAGTTTGGTTTATGTGATCATGATTTCAATTCACTCAAACTTCAAGAGGAGCAAGGAAAGGTTTCAAGTTTGATTTAAACATTCAGCATTTTTGGCATATCAAACTTAAGATGAAACAAGAGTGGATAAAGGGAGTGCAAACCAACGTGCCAAAGTGGCAAAGGACGAAAAGATGGTAGATAAGAATCATGTGGCCTTCCCCCCACACTAGGACTTTTATGTCAATCGACATGAAAAGCCTAGTGTCAATGTTGGAATCCTCTCAGAATGTACTCCATTGTTGAATAACCGCTTTCTCAAAATATCTCCACCTCATTCTTTTGATCTTCCCCCACACTTGGGTTTTTGCATCACTTGGTCTTCTCTGATCTCCCCCACACTCATGTTCTTGGACATTGTATGGCTCTTCGTTCTTTTCAATCTCCACCTGTACGGTTAGTGACCAAAAATACCCGAAGGGAAACTTTGTCCTAAAACAAGTTCTTGTAAAGCTCATTTTTTTAAATTTATTTATGAAGAAAGGGAAAGATGAAAAGGTAAAAAGTCTAGGCTATCTCCTAGTAGTGCTATTGTTTTAAGTCATAAGCTCGACTTTAGCAGTTTGAAACTACAAGAGTTGTGCTACTGCAACTACGAGACCTGCAAAACTTGTGGTACACAAACGCATCCACAACCATCCTTTTGAAGTGTTTTTGAATAGAGCGTGAAAGATGGTTGTGTCTCGTGTAGGTGCAGAGGGGTCAAGATGGCAACTTTGGAGAGTTCTCAATGAGCATGGATCATGTGAATGTTCCAAGATGAAACCTCCATGCTCATTACCGCAGTTCTCCTTTTCAATCTACAAAGTTGATCCCTCGGGAATGCCCATTGTCCAATGTCGTGCCCCTTGAATTGTGGTTGATTCAAGTCCAGCAGAGGCATCGACGTAACCTCTTCCTTTGGATTGGAACTAGGTTTGGATTCTACCTGTGTGGATGGTGTGATCCAAACAGATATATAATCCTTACCTATGGCCAACTCCAAAGCTAAACTTCCTAGTTCATTTTCTATGATTGACCTTCCAATGAATGTGAGATGAGGGGATAGTCCAAGAAGGTCAAAGACGTGGAAGTCTAGGAAGATTCTAAGCCCATTTATCACAACGGGAATGGCTCTAAGAACTCCTTCATAGTCAAGAAGTCAACCAGAAGGAAGTTCAAGAAGGCTTCATGATTGTGACAAATGTTCTTGAGAGGATCTATCTAGGACAAGGGATTTGGGAATGATGTTGATCCTAAGGTTGGGTTCATAGCAAAACTCGCCTCCTAACATGATCGGGCAACTTGACGGTCTTGGCGGATGACTCTGCCTTGTCCAACCATTCTTGACTCGTAACAACAGAGAGAGCCTCTATTTGCTCTAATCATTGCCGTTGGTCAGAGTGGCACCCATGCCTTACGTGGTCTTCCTTTAAAAAATTTGTTGATGAAGTCCCATAAGAATGGGATTCATCATGATGAGGTTTGGGGGGGTAGAGCACTAGGGACTTTATCAGGGTCAAGGACAGGTTCGGGGGATGTGTCAGGGTAGGATATAAGAGAAGAGCTGATGGATTTTGATTCAAACATCTGTGGCTCTTCTTCCAAGGGATCACCAAACACTTTTCCTTGAAAGGTTTCTTCTATCCCAAACTCCCCAAGAGTTCTCTCTTGAACCCCCGAATTCAAGTTATCTTCAGAGTCAGACTCGAATGAAAGATCATACTCGAAATTAGACGGGTAAACAAAAGGTAGAATCTCTTCTCCCTTTTTAGGATTTGGGATGTGAGGTTCAGGCTCGACGGCTGGTTTGTAGGATATGTGAGATATGGATTCAGCCATCGAGACACCTTCTTTGACCTCGTAGCACCAATGTTTGTGTTTCTCCTCCATTGGGTGGTTCAACGCATTACCAAAATCTTCAAGTAATAAATCATCATAACACTCATAGGGGAAAAAGCTTGGGCGATCATCAAGGTCCAGGTTATGTTGAAAACTAGGTTTAGGCAATATTTTAAAGGTGGGCAAAGAAGGAGGATCAATGGATTTGACCTCAAACAGGCTGTGGCTCTTCCTTCATTGACTCTTCGGGTACTTCATCGGGAAACTCATCATGAATCCCGGTGTAAGGGGTGTTCTCAAGGATCTTATCAAGGATAGGTCGCGCTTCACCCTTAGACAAATGTAGAAAAGCACCTGTAGAGGCTGTATCATGGAATTGGGCACATCTTTGCTAAGACCCATGTAAAAGTGTTATAAAAGGATTGGAACTGGGATAGCAAGGTTAGGGGCAGAAGCAATGAGGTCAATAAATCAGGCCCAAATTGCACCTAATGACTCCTCCTTTTGCTTAACGTTTAGGACCTCCTGTTGAAGATGGACAACTCGAGAGGTAGGAAAGAATTTTTGGTAGAATTTGGTTTGAAGGGTTTCCCACTCTCCTTCTACACTATCTACGTGACGAGCATACCAATGTTTAGCATCCCCCTTCAAAGAGAATGGGAATAGCTTCCATTTCAAAGTATCTTGTGTCATGCCTTGAATGCGGAGGCACGAGAACAATTGCTCGAACTCATGCAAATGAGTGTATGGGCTCTCTTCTTTGCTTCCAGAAAAGGGGTTTGCTTGAACCATCGCTATGAATTCTGGATGGAGCTCATAGCGAACAACCAAAATGGCTTTGGATGATTTAGGTGGTTCCAAGCTATCGCCCTTTGGAGCACCATATTGAAAAAGGGGTTTTTGGTCCATGGTGAATGATGAATGAATAGATTGATGGACTACGAGACCACTGGGTTCTAGATCAAGAACAGCTACTGTTCCCTAGCAACGGCTCTAGAAAGCTTGTTGGCAAATCCTATGCCTAACAGATATAATCCACAAGCACGCGGATGCCGATGTAGTTTTCACCCGGGAGTATTCCAAGGTATCGTATTTATCCACAGGGAACGCGAAGTGTTCCAATCTAAAGCCAGGTAGTCAAAGGTTGGTGATGAAAAGGGATGAGAGGTTCTTGTATAATTGAGCTAAGGTTCTATTGGTAATTGAGCAAAGAGCGATAACTAAAGTATCAACCTCGGGCGCCTGGGACCAACCAACTCACAAGAGCAGGCGAGTCCACCCCTAGGTCCTACAGAGCAGAACTAATGTGGTGGATATGTAGTCAGATAGGCTATCACCACCTGCCAGCTACCACTACGATCCATTGAACTGAATGCAATCCAGGGTAATTACTAGCCTAGACACCACGTCTGCACTATTAATTACTACTCTACCTCGTGCACAAGGCAAAGCACTCACATTCAATATATACTAAGCAGTAAATAAATACTGAATAATAAATACTAAGTAGTAAGCAAGGAACCAGTAAAGACTTTAATAATATAACTGAATGCTCAAATAAATATTCAAACCTGAGCTAAACTTACAAGACCTGGAGAGGAGAAGGCAGGAGAGACTCTGACAAGCCCGGCTCTTCTCCCGAACTCGCCTCTCTACAACTGGAGGAGAGAATCCTCCAGAGGGACACTACTCTACTAAATAATAAGAGTGGAAGCTTTGTAGGTGTAGGTGTGTTTTACAAATGAGGGAGTGAGGGGATATTTATAGGTGGGAGGTGGAGTAGGGGCTACTCCAACGCCACCTCATCGATCCGCGTGATGTTGCTTGCCCTCCCTTGGATCAAAACTGCCTTATTACCTGTGGCTAGGATGCTCCAAAAGCATGCAACCGACTTGTGTAGGTCGGTTATGAAGTCCCACAGGTGTTGGCGTAGAAAACCGGAGCAAAACCGGATCCTAATGGGTAAACCGGACCTAAACCGGCGGCTGGGTGCTGTTTTCTACATTTCTGGAGGAATTCTGGGTGCCTGACCAGCTAAACCGGCCAGTTCGGGCGGTCCAACCGCGCCCGAACCGCGCCAACTGGACCACCACCTTCGCGAGCCAGTCTCCGTGCGCCACCTATCCTCCTGCCGGTCGGCTTGGTCGAGCGGGCCGCTCTCCCGCCCGCGCCTCAGCGCGTGCACATGCCCACGTGAGGGAGGCAAACAGCGCCACATGGCCGCCTGCCATTGGCTGCTGCTGTCGCCTGCCCCTCTGCTGGCCAGCAGCTGCTGCTGCCATGGGTCCCACCTGGCGCGCATGTCGGCCACCGCCGACAGTGCCTGTGGCCGTGGGCATCTGGCGCTAACTTTCGAGGATGCTGACGTCAGTGTGACATCAGCATCCCTTTTTAATTTGCAAATTCCATAACTTTTTATTCCGATGTCCAACTATAGCAAGTAATATATCCGTTTCGATCAGCGTGACGAGACCTTTGCAATGGTATACTCCAATTCATCAATTGAGATACTTTTATTTGATGAAAAATTGAGATTCCTGCAACACATGTGATAACAACAAAACTCGTGGAACTTGTTAGTTTCAAACCCTATATCTATCATGTGTGATCCATTTGTTATTTCATGCAATAATTGATAGCTATAAATAGGGTTTATCGATCGTCAACACTGTATTAGTCGGTTAAACTCTATTGTGCCACTACTACAGATTGACCAAAAGCGTAGTCATCATTAGGCATGAGCAGTGATGCTCGTAGCCATCACTGTCGGTGTCGCGAACCATCTGTGCGTGTTTCTTCACCATCTCTACCCTCTCCTTATTTTGCTGCAAATTGGCCTCATCATATGCAGCTACTTTTTGGCCTCTTTAAGGACACTACTATGGAGGATACTGTCAGACGCGATCAAAATTGCACGGGATGATCGCTGCAAGTCTGGAGACTGGTGAGATAGACGGATTGCTAGGGCATTGAGAACAGACAACGATCCTAATGATGAGGTTCGTGCGATACTCACGCGAGTAGTATGGCTCCGACGGACACCCCCACAACATCACCCGATCCAGTGCCATGCTTCATCCCACAACGACCTCGCCACACACCACTTTCATTGTCTTGTACGACATGCATAGGGCGGTGAGGTCGTGCATCAGATGCTTTGTGGTCTTGGCGACACAGCCCGCAATCTCACCAAGCAACGACACTGGAAGCTCGTCCATACTGCATGCCGCACATGAGCACCACCAACGCATGCGCGTGCGTCCATGGCCACCGCACGTCCTTCATCAATACTATCCGTGTAAGTGAATATTTTAAATGGTCGGACCTTCTAGCCAGCAAGCTGTACAGTGCGGTCCAACCAAACTAGTGGTACCATCTTGGACTCTAGCTCACGTAAAGCAATTTCTCCTACGTGGTTTTGCAGATGCTGCAGCAACCTAGAGATGGCTATAGTAATGGCTTCATAGGTCTGTGCTATTGTTGTAATTCGCGCCCTAGAGTGGTTGGGTGGCTTCGCCTCATCACAATCAATGCGACGGGCAGCGATGCGATGCGACGTCCCTGAAGCAACAGGCTGTCGTTGCCAGGCACGCACGATGTGTTTGCGCTAGATTCATAGAATTCATGATTACCATAGTAGACCAGAATTCAAACGGCTGGACCTTGCATTATCCTATGAATCAGTCCCTCCTTCGGCAAAAAAAGAAGCTACAGGATGCGTGCCAGAAAAAGTACCATTGTTTCACATTTGGCCTAATTTAGATGGAGTAATACTGCTAACCCTCCATAAATGTGCCATATTTGTCTTGTTTGCAAAATAAGTTATTATATATAGTTTCTTGTTGTTTTAGTTCATGTATATTTGTTTCTAATAGGGATTCAGCAACAAAACAATGCGCGACGTGTGCTTAATTTTATTTGTTTCCCTTTTTTCCATTTTTTTGTTAACCCTGTATAACGTGATATGTGTCTGATACTACAATGGTCGGACTTTTTGACCCGAGCACCCCGCACGGCGCCGGACTTCCTTACGTGTACAGTAAATAAAATGCAAATAGAAGAACCGTGGACGCTTGCATGCGAATCGTTGATATTGAGTGGATGCAATCTTTATGCGGTACACTTCTCTCAGAAGAATCGATCGATTGTGATTCTCGTAATCTAGTATAATGAATAGACACATACCACTTTAATTTTCTATGTAGCATCACAACATGACTTAAACACATAGGAAACGGCACCATTACTTAAACATATAGGACACTACAACATTTTGACTTAACAACTTCACAAGACTAAATGACAGTCGCGCATATGAAACAAACTTCTTGGATATGTTAAGGCCCACCACTGACAGAGTGACAGGGCACGTCCCCTTTCTTAACAAATAGAAGATTTTAGCATTTTCTGAGCCCCGTACTTCAACTCCTTCAGCTATTCAGAGTGATGTCCTTCGCACATGCTGCTTCACTACAAATATATATTTAGGAATTATTACAAGTAAGCAGGCAAGGACATGTACAAGTTTTACATAGACAGACACTACTAGGAAATTGATTAGATAGACATATATATCATACTGACTCTCTTGGGAGCTTCTATTCCCGGGTTCCTCCCCATCTCCAGGGTGAGCTGCTATAGGACGAAACCACATTGGCAACTGTATGCCCCGTCGATGATCGTAGCGGCGTGCTCCGGTATGGTTGGTGCTCTGTTTGGAGCACATGAAGACCTCAAAGGATTCCTAGTCAAGGTTTATTGGGTCCGTGAGGTACACACGATTGCCCCAGAGATAAGAACGAGCTCCGGTGTCATCCCTATTTTTGACAAACTTAGAGTCATCAATGTAGAAAGGTTGATTTATGCCCACAAACAAGGCATGATCCCTGTCGAGGTGTGTTACCTGCCGCCACAAGCCGGCACCATCATTGCGCTTGTGGAGGAGGACGCACTTTGGCACAAAGTCAAACTGTGTTTCCACCACCCTTGCCAGGTTTCAAGACAGACAATGATCATATCTGCGACCGCACACGCTGACTAGCTAGAGATTGCCACCGCTGGTCAGGGCGAGGTAAAAAAATGTTTTGCGGTCAATGGTGTCGCCGATGACAAGGTCATCTGGTGATGCAACAATTGTGCCCTCGGCGGCAATGCCGCGCTGTTCAATCTTCCAGGAGCAGATTTTGGCAGAAGCTGTCATGGCAAACACTTCCCTCTTGTGTACAACAATGTCCATGTACCTTTCGTGATTCATTATTCCACTTGATAGATCTCTCAATGATGTCCACTGCTGATGGCCTTCCTTGGACGTAAAAGCAATCAAATTGCCGTATACCCAAGAGGAGAATAGAGCGATGGCCAGGTAGCCTCTCGATTGTGACTGCGATGGTGACTTACTTCACTCTAGCTCAATCTTTCTCATCCAGACCTCTAGGCTGTACCTTTCAGACCATGGTACATGGCAGGAGACACCGGGACGTGCCCTTGGAACGGCCAGCACCTGGACACCTGGGATGGTCTCGAAGGATGGCAACGCGATGCGTTCGCCGGCTATCAGATTGCAGAGCTCAACGCTACACCGCAGGTCCATGGTCACCAGCCAATGGTCCTTACCATTGACCCATAACCTGTTCTTCAAACCCTCCACCTCGCCATAGTAGGAGTTGTCGGTGGCGACGTTGTGCAGGCTGAAGACCCCCCGCTCTGTCTCATCGGCTTCCTCTGCTCCTTCGGGGCCTGACGTGATCAACGTCAGAGTGCTTGACTGTGGTATGAGGGATTATGATCCCTCCTTTGCAGCATTCTCCCAACCCTTGTAGACTACTGGGAAGCGCATGGTGGTGACAAAGTCATTGTGTGATAATTTCAAGACATTGTTGCATACCTCCGGCAGAATGGTTTGCCATGGACCGATGGTGTCTGGATTGCCGGCATTGTCGCCCCTTGCATGCTTCCTTGAAGGCTCTTCGTTGGAACTCATGATGAAGGTTGGTTTCTAGGAAGCACTAGCGGCGAGAGAGGGTTCACCAGAAGGGAGGATATGATGCGGCGGCAGGTGGGGGAATAAATAAATAATGGGGCAATGGAACCAACGTGACTCTCACAAAGAAACTGCTCCCCGCCATGTATACGATTCCCGCAGAGAAACACCTCCCTGCCATCTAATTTTGTAGCCTAAAGAAAAAATGCGACACTTCACACTGAATTAACCACCGCTCTTGCTGAACCGGGGCCGCCAGACAATACCCTCTGTCCACCCAGCACAGCGTCGGACGTTCGTGAGCACAAAATTGTGATGAGAAATAAATGTGCAGACAGGGTCAACTACGACGTGCAGAAACTAGTAAGGGCTCATCTGCTTGGTTCGGATTGGGGTTCGAAGAGGTGCTGTAGTTGGAGGAAACTTCTTACAAAACTGGGATTGAAGCACGCGCGATGTGCTCGTGCTGGAATCCAGGAATCCATGATTATTCGAGTATACTAGATTTCAGATGGCTGGACCTAGCGTGATCCCATGATGCAGATGTCCCTCCTTCTAGAAAAGAACCCAAGGTACAGGATGCGTGACATTAAAAGTACGATTAGTTCAAATTTGACCTAATTTATATGGAGTAATACTGCTCAAATTTACCGATCCAGCCAAGGGACACTTCACACCGAATTAATTAACCACCGTCCGTGCAGAAACGGGGCCACCAGACCATGCCCTCAATCCACCCAGTATGGCATCGGACTTTCTGACGTGCGCACAAAATTGTGATGACAAATAACATCACATCAACACATTTTCAAAGCACATTTGATTCATGGATTGTCAATTACAACGGGCTGCCTGCTACACCACAAGGTGAAGCCGATTCACTACACTAGGAACCAACACAAGACACAAGGACACAATATAGAATCCTGAGTAGCCACCATCTTGCCAGCAGCCGCGGGGATGTGGACGACGTCGTCCAATTAGACAGATGCAAATCTAGCCAGACACGGGCCGACATGAACTAAGGGGAGCGCTACGTGACACACAGGTGCACATCGGACGATGACATGCCATGGCGACCTATGTTCGCCGGTCTTCAGGGAGCATTGGAACAGAGGAAGCAACAATGACCACCACAGCACGGCGGCTGGAGCATGACAGCGATCACCACAGCACGGAGGCCAGAGCACGACAGTGCTACCGCCTTGGCCAGTCTGTCCAGATGTAGTAGACCCATCGAGTTCTTCTTGTTTAGAATCTTGCAGCCCTTGACGTGCTTGTCCACGTCCTCCGAGCACTCCTCCATGCTCTCAATGATCACCTTGCGCTGGATAGGCTTGTCTGCCGTGGTGACGAACGCATCGGACTCCTTCGCCAGCCGAGTGCTTGCATGGTTTGGCACGACTTGCTTGGGACGACGTTCACAAAGATCGCGCCCAGCATGCACCATCGCCACAGGGGGTGGCGGGGACTGCGGGGGTGAGGGTGGAGGAGTGGAGCCGTGGGTGGAGGTGGGCTACGGTGGTGGTGGGAGTGGGTATTCCGGCACCCGGTCATCGATCCAGGGCAGACGCCACTCAAGGTCCCCACTCATCGAGGATGATGTGGAAGACCAGAATAGGGACCCGTCAGAGTCATCCTCCTCTCCACTGGACTCCGAGCTAGAGTGGACACCCCAATTGACCATCTTGGGGAGGACAAAGTCGTCGACGTCGTCCATGGCCCCCCTTGGCGGAGCAGCAGGAGCAGGTGGCGCCCTCGGAGCCGGATGGGAGGTGGTGGCAGGGACCATGGGCCACGGCATCTTGCAGCAAAGCTCACAGTGGCGGGAGACACCACGGCGACGGCGAGCAGCAATGTGACTGAAAGCAAGCGAAGAGTTGCGGTTTGAACTACAAGGGGAGGATGGCATCTACAAAGAGTGAACAACTTATCCTGAAATATTTTGGCGGGGTTTACTACACCAGCCACGGGCAGGAGGGGTTGGGTAGCCGTCATGTCGGATTTACTACTTTGGGAAGTAGTGTTGCAGAATAATCGTGTCCGGCCGGTCGACATTTACATCCATCAGACTTTCCCACTTGCGTATATATCGTGAGATGTGTCCGTGTCAAACTGGCTTGTACACTAAAATTTGAATGCCAAGGTGCCTCTCTATAATGCATGAGATGGATGCGAGACTTGATCAAATGAATTTTGAGATGCATGTTTACCATACAATAAATCAGAAAGACAGATAGAAAGAAGCCTTCAGGCTAAACCACAACACGGGGTAGAAACCAGGTACCAAATGATCAAAATAACTTGAAAGCATGGTCATGCCACCGCTCAAAGCAAGCCATGCAGCAAGGCACTAGACAACATACTAGTACTAACTACACATGTTAACATGAGCTGATACTAGTAATGAGCATTGGCATCCTATAGCTCTAAGCAAATCTTGTAACAAATGAACCAACCAAAATCTGCAAGGTAAACCTGGCTGGGTTGAAACCAGCAAATCCCCTGCACTCGGAGAACCAGCATGGCCTGAAGATCTATTCAGTCCATCCAGCCCTGGTTCATCACCAAGACGCGATGTTTGGAAGCCATCTCGTTGTAGAGGGATATCCATTGACGGGGAAGATTTGCCCCATACAGGACATGGTTCTTGGCATCGGGCTGTGTCCAGCCAATGCAATTCCTAGGGCATAGGGGCACACCAGGCTGCCAAATTTGCTGGTGCGCATCATCAGCTTGCTCTTGAGGCACAGGGGGCACACCTGCTTGGAGCCCGTCAAAACGTGGCTCGGACCGGGAGAGCCATCAGACATGTCATCCACCGATGGAGATTAGGAGTGGGATGCCGCATGAGTCCCGCTCCCACCGTGGGGCCCCAAGAGTAGATCCAAAGACGAGACCTATGACCACAGCGAGGTGCACCACGGCGGTAGCAGTGGAGCCGAGCGAACCACCCCAGCCGGTGCCATCGGTGTCGTCGTTGATCACGAAGGGGACAACAGTGGCACCATAGGAGACACAGGCCATGCCGAGCGAACCTTCCTCGAGTACCAGTTCTTTACCACGGGCTTCATGGCAAGCAGCGGAGAGGCAGAACTAACCTTCCTCGAGTACCACTTGTTTACCACGGGCTTCATGGCAAGCGATGACGAGGCAAAACTGGGGTATCTTTTTGCAATGCAAATGGGTGAGTGAAACAATTGGTGTCAGGCTAGGCTTTGTATACACAGGAAGTGAATGCGGCTGGAAATCTAGGAAGTGAATCCAGAAAAAGAGTTTTTGACCAGCATGACTGGTGCAGTTGTGGGTTGTGAGAGGTCTTTTCTGCAGTTATTTCACTCCAATCCAAGCAGTAGCAACAGCTGAGGGGCAGACATACTGATTGCTATGATATAGACAGCTGACAATGCTTTACACTGTCCCCTATGATCGATCAAATGCTGGGGGGCCAGACCTTATGATGTTCAGAGTAAACTTCGACACATCAATTCTGCATTAGTTATAGTTATAAGCGAGGCATTTAAGCGTAGCTAATACCAAAGACATGAGTTGGGTCCATAAAGAGCTGATCAGGCCAAAGTTGTACAGGAAGGTCAGTAATCCAAACATGAATTCGTAACACCAGAAAGTCTGACCAGTGCATATTTGATCTCAGAGGGAAGTCCGGACGCTGTACATTGATCACGTCGGACTGTACCCACCTCAATTTATTCTTGTTTTCCTATGATGGCTTACTGTGTCATATACTAGTAATGTTTTTCTATGCATCGTTCATCATTATTATCTGTTGAGTGAATATACTTTAAATGGTCGGATCATCTGGCTAGCAAAATCTATATAGAGGTCCAATTCAAATTAGCGGCACCATTGCAGCTGCCAAGGAGCTGAGCGGTCTCGCTCCTACTAACATGAAGCAATTTCTCTTGTGTGGTTCTGCAGAGGCTACAATAGGCTAGATCCATGGTTTCATAGGTTCTCATAGTAAGCATTCCCTTTGGCTATGGTTGTAGCTGCTGATTCAGGAACCCAATTACCATAATACTACATCCATGCTGCAACAGATGTGATAGCGTATGTATATACATGTTAGTACATAGCTAGAAATGCGAACAGCTATACAGCAATACGAGTTATTACATGTAGCTATCGTATTTATTTGAAAAAATAAACAAAATGTCAACCAGATTATTAGTGTAGATCGCAACCCACAGGAACCAGGATAATAGTCGAGCACTCTGCATGCAGTGCACCTTGATGCGAGTCTGCCCGGCCGCTCGACCCCCTGCACACTCCATCGGAATCCCGTTATTTGGGGAATCAAGATGAGCACTTTTCTCCCACGATAAGGGGCACCCGCATGATTACTTTTTTGTTTTCCTAATGTGATAAAATGCTCAGCAGTAGTTATAGGCATTCTGAGTAAACTTTGACAGATACAGCTCATCAGTTTTGCATTAGTTATAGATGAGGACTTTGAGATAAACACCTTGCTGCATGGTTCCTGCAAGTTCAGCAACTCTTGTCGATGACACGAGTTGGGTCCACACAGGGCCGATAAGGCCGAAGTTGTACGCGTAGCTCGGTAATCCAGACATCAATTCGTACCGCGAGAAAGTCCAACGTGCACATATTTGATCTCATAGTAATGTCCGGCCCCTGTAAATCTGGTCACGTCAGACAATATCCTTGTTAATGTATTTTCGTTTGCTTCACCTTGTCATACATATACTAGTAATATTTTATGTGGCTAACTTTATAGGAAGGTAGGGATCATAGTAAGGTCTGCCGATGAACTGAAGCACAATGAGATCATTTCAACACAGATCAATGCCACTATGACCAAACGACCTGAGCCACACAATGCTCAACTGAGTTTCACCCAACTAATACAAAGCTCAAAAAAAGTTTACATGAACATGAAAATCAGAATTCACATTTGCATGTGCTTCCCACTGATAAAACCTAGTCACTTGTACTAGGACTATTGATACGTCCCACACAGATCAAGGGGCGAGCGGGGCGCGCAGGATCCTCTCCATTTCCACCGTCACTAAGATGGCGTTGGCGACGGGCTCGAGGCTATTGATCAGATCAACAATCTCATTGACGTCTGATCCTGGCTGGAAACCCTGCTCCACCTCTTAGACGCTCACCGCTCCGCCATTATGAAGTTGGGAAGCTGCCAGCGCCATGGTAGGATGACAATCGAGCACTCTGCATGCAGTGCACCCTGACGTGAGTCCACCCTGCCGCTTGACCCCCTGCACGCTCCATCAGAATCCCATTATTCGGGGAATCAAGATGAGAACTTTTCTCCCATGATTAGGGGCACCCGCATAATTACTTTTTTGTTTTCCTGATGTGATCAAATGTTCAACGGCCAAACCTTCTGTCCTTCCGAGTAAACTTCGATAGATACAACTCATCAGTTCTGCATTAGTTATAGGTGAGGACTTTGAGATAAACACCTCGCTGCATGGTTCTTGCAAGTTTAGCAACTCTTGTCGAAGACACGAGTTGGGTCCACACCGGGCCGATAAGGCCAAAGTTTTACACATAGCTCGGTAGTCAAAACATCAATTCGTGCCGTGAGAAAGTCTGACCCACGCATATTTAAGCTCGTAGTAATGTCCGGCCATTGTATGTCTGGTCGCGTCAAACAGTACCCTCTTTAACGTATTTTCGTTTGCTTTACTGTGTCATACATATACTAGTAATATTTTATGTGCCTAACTTTATTGGAAGGTTGGGATGATAGTAAGGTCTGCTAATGAACTGAAGCACAATGAGATTGTTTCAACATAGATCAATGCCACTAAAAGTTTACATGAACATGAAAATTAGAGTTCACATTTGCATGTGCTTCCCACAGATAAACCCTAGTCACTTGTACTAGGACTATTGATACGTCCCACACAGATCAAGGGGCGAGCGGGGCGCGTAGGATCCTGTCCACGTCCACCATCGCTAAGACGGTGTTGGCAGCGGGCTCGAGGCTCTTGATCAGATCAACGATCTCATTGATGTCCGATCCTGGCGGGAAACCCTGCTCCACCTCTTCGCCGCTCCTCCATTATGAAGCTGGGAAGCTGCCAGTGCTATGGTAGCCCCTTGATGAATGGCTTCGGACACCACAACTTGAAGGTGAGTGGGAAGGGCTTGGAGGAGTTCCTCTGCAATGGCCGGATCGCCCTCTGCCTTGACGGGGAAGGCGGAGTTACAGGTGGCAGTCGCGATGCAACTAGGTTATGGAACGCCGCCTCTACAGCCGCCTTCTCTCGGTTGGCAACGGCAAGGGTGACGCGTGCGGCCTCCAGATCACCACGCAGCTCGTCCTCGATCACCCGGGTAGCCCTCAATGCCTCCAAGACAGCGTTGTATGCTGTTCACACTTCTTAACGTTGCTACCTATGATTGTTAGTTCCTGGTAACGGCATCAGAAATGCTGCTGATATATGATAGCATCACTCACGGGGTTGTCAGTCCTGACGCTAAAAACACATGACGAAGGTTCTGTAGGTAGAAAGTGATTCTGCAAGCGCACATAACTATCATGTAGCACTTCGCCTGGGAGTACCAGGTGTTTTTATTTATTCCCAAAGGAAGGTGGGGTGTTGGTGTATCCTTGGGTAGAGTATGGCGAGTTGTTGGATGAAGGGGTAAAATGGATGGATGGATGGATAACTAAGGATAACTTAGAATCTAAGATAATCCTAGGGTAAAGATCACTACTTCACTCTCAGTGCGTGCACGTGGGTGTAATCTAGGTAACTAAGATAACTGAGTGGATAGAAAGATTATATCTATTAAAGAGGCACACGCGCTCCTGATTAAATAGGACACACCATACCACGAGCCTTATGAATTACTAAAGTAGTTCTAGTGTGATGGATTACACAGGCGAATAGGGCTATCAACACCTATTGCTACCACCTCTTGAGACCTAGCCGCACCTGTAGGTAAGTTATAGCCTAAGCACCACGCTTAATCTACAAGCTTACTATCTCTACTAGAGCTCAAAGCAGAGACACCTTAACCAGATGATAGGACAATACTAGATAAATATATCTGTCACTAAGATAACTTGGTAAACCTATGCCTATAACCAAAGCTTAACCTTACTACTAATGAATAACAGGAAAGTACGACTTGAATGTAAAGGCGTAAGTAAATACTTAATGAATACTTGAAGTAAAGCACTTGTATTAAGTAAATAATGTATGATTAGAAAGAAGTATACTGAACTCAAAGACTCCTGGAAGACTATTCTAGACTCCGAGGCAGGAACTCCACCCGACTCCTCTCCTCTTGCTTAGCAGCTGCTACTCTTGCTAGACTAGAGCTAGAGCTAGAGCTAGAGCTAGAGCTAGAGCTAGAGCGAGAGAGCACTAAGCACTAGAGCTTCCTATTGCCTTCTAATGCTTATAATGATGGTAGGACTTGATGGGTGAGATGCTTGCTTCAATGGTCGAGGTGCTCCTTATATAGTGATGGGGGCACCATGGGGGTACTTGTAGGCCGAAGGGGAAGTCGGTTTGCCAGCACCGCCAAGGTGGGCGCCGTAGGCCCAGGGTGGCGGCCTTGGCCAGGTTGGGCACCGTCCGCCTGGCACCGCCTCATGATCAAATGGCCGTGGTTCATCCCCTTAGGTCAGTTGCTTGCTGGTTGAGTCGGTTTGGAGTCGGTTCCAACCGACTTCACCACTTTGAGTGCATGACAATGGGCCCATGGATCCAAGTGACCAAACTTGGGAGCCCTTGGATCATACTGACTTAGATTAAACGATTGGGGGACGTGGGAAGGTGTTGCCGCGGATCGGTGACGTGGCTGAGTCTGAGAGCTGGCACGACCAAGGTGGGCGCTCTGGCTCAGGGTGGCCTCCCTGGCTTGGGGTGGGCGCCCTGGTTCCAGGGTGGGCACCCTGGACTTGGTCCGGTTGCTGCCCTGTCATGTTCCATTGCCTCCTTTTGGTCCATTTGCAGTTATTTTTGGTACTTTTCTTACATACAAATATAAATTCCAAGTACAAGTGAAACTAGGTAAAATTCAAATCATTTTTAGATATTGTCGGGTCATATTGCCACCAATATGCAAATGGTTAATGACCACCAACAAGCTCCCCCAAGCTACCCTTTTGCTTGTCCTCAAGCAAAACATGCGGGTTGAGCATGGTAGAGTACAAATTATGAGAAAGACCTTTTACTTACTTTGCAATGATCACGATGTAGATCCATCTCAAGTCTACTACATGGGGCTTATAGCTTTTTCACCTTGCAGCATGCTTAAGCAAGACAGTGTAACAGGTCAAAACTTTGTCCCTTGCCTCAGTTCAGCTAGAACTTCATCTGGAGGTTTTCAATATTTTTGAAAAGAAAATTCTTGCAGGTGTTCCTCAAATGGCACACTCAGTCTCTCAAATTGATTGAGGTGGGTGGTGTACTCACTTGTGATTCTACCACTAAAGCTTTCATGGAGTTTAGTAGGTGGTCAAAGCATGAGCAACTTGAATTGCATATATTGCTAGGCTAGACACTTAGATCACTAGGAGAAAACAAGTCATGCAGAAAGGTCAAGATTGTGCAAGTGTAGAAATATTTGGTGGAACTCCTTCAGACTTGATTAGTTGCCTGATTTTAGGCAGAGGAAGCATGGTTACTGTAATCTCTCTCTTTTTTTGCTCAGCAGGTATTGAGGCTTCTGCTGTCTCTCGATGGGGATTATATCCCTCTCTGTCTCTCTTGATCATATCTTTCTCTCTTTTTTTGAAGTAAACCATGCTCCTCTCTTGGGATATGTATCCAAAGTCTCATGATGATTAGGAGCAACATTGTGTATTCCCTGAGTGAGAATAGCAGGAGGGGGAGAAGAGATATTTGGTGGTTGCACACTTCCAGTTTAGAAGTTGCAAAGGGGTGCATGTGTAAGTGATCTTGACCAAACAAAGCATGACCAGCTTCTCTACTTAGATCGATAAGGTCTAACTAAGCTCAACACAAGCAAGGCACTTTTGTAGGTTTCCTATCTATAAAGCATGTACTTGGCATGGTGGTAGGTATTTTTGAAACCATTGAGTAACAAATGTGCAAGAAGTTTTTGGGATTTTGAAAAAAATAAAACTCCAGATATCCGTTCCAACCGTCCCTTAGTCAAGTTAAAAGAATTACTCTTCCTTATCACAACATATCTCATCATAGCATGTGCTTAGTTATTAGCATTTGCAACCCACAATAGTGTTGACTCAAGTTGTGATCCTTTCTTTATGTGCAAAACTTAGCAGTAATAAGTCAATCAACACATTCATGGTGGCAATGAACTTCCAAATTTAGCAGGCAATTTATTCAGAAGATATAGGCATGTACAGGTATGTATAAACAAAGTTGCGATCAGATGCCATACCTTAGTGGGGAAAGGGACTTTTCCCCCAAGCTTGCCTGGTTTATGGGGTTGGAATGTCTTCTTGTCGGATATTTCTTCTTTGTTTATTTAATATGATGATTAATGCAAAGTCTAACTTACTTAATTACTTTTTTATAAAATGCTTATATTGTTCTATTATTATTATATATATTTATTATTATATTATAATCATTATTATTATATGTTTATATATATTATTTAATGTTTTTTATTTTATTTATTATGCATGACATAAAGAAGAAGGTTGTTTATTACTTCTAAAACTATATTTTACTTTTTTTTCATTTAAGGAGGATGCATGACAGAATATAAAATGCATAGCTGGAAAGGGAAATATGCAATGCAATTACCTTGTGATTCATGGATTTTCCTTCGTGGTTTCTTCTTTTATCGTTTCTTCCTGTGTAGATGCTTCAGGTTCTTTATTTGGTGGTGTAGAATCAGCTTCTTTATTCTTCTTTGGCTTCCATTTCTTGCTAGTTAGCTTTCTTGCCTTAGCCACGCCCTTGGCTTTCCATGGTTCTTCAGTGTCCGGCTCTTTGTTCCTGAATGTTTGATCTGGTGTTTGGATATAAAGGGAAGAGGTTACGTTATTACTACCTGTGTCATGCTGTGTAGGTGCGTCTCCTAGCATGCCTTTCTCTTCCTTCTTGAGTGTCCCTGTGCTCCCAGGTGTTGCTGGTTTGTGAGAGGATTCTTCATTTGTTTGTTTCTTCTCGGGCTTGTTTTCCTGCTCTGTTGATGCCTTCTCGCCAGAAGGGGAGGATGCTGTGGATGATAGCTCTCCCTTGCATTGTTCCTGTGGGGCTTGCTTACCTATCTTGATCTTTTTGGATTCTTTCCTTTTGAGTCTTTTTATCTGCATTTCATTAGAGGTATCCAAAAAGGCAAAATATTCTTTTCCCTTAGGGACATGGAAACAGATATGTCCAGTACCCACATATATACGGGCATTAACAGTGTTTAGAAACGGACGTCCTAAAATGAGAGGTGTATCTTCTCTATTTCCCATGTCTAAGACTACAAAGTCTATTGGCACATAATTACCTCTAACTTTTACTAGAACATCACAAGCTATCCCTTCTACGTATCTTACAGATTGATCAGCTAGTTGCACATAGAGGGATGTTGGGGCTAGGTGTTGGTAAAACAATTCATCATATTTTTCTTTAGATATGATGTTTATGCTAGAGCCAAAATCATAGATTGCATTATGAAAAACATGGTTACCAGGGTCACCCTTTTTAGTCATATCGGCATCTTTCACACCAAGCGATCCAGAATATAAAACAGTATCATATTTAGTAGTAACAAGATTGGCAGTTTTGATCCTTGGTTCAGGTTGACCAGGCATTCTCTCAGAAGTAGGAACAACTACTACTAATTGTGCTAGTTGACTTTCTAACATTTTGTTAAAACTAAGCTGATTTTTCGTAGCAGACGAGAAATCTTCTAACTTACATTGATATTTTCTAGCATTTTATCATTAGCATGAAGTCTTTTGTCAATACTCTCTGTCATTCTTTCTTGAATATACACAAGATCCTTGAGAGAAGGGTAGTTATTACCTTGGTTGTTGTTCGGGCGCTGAGGATAACCATTATTAAAATTGTTACCTTGAGTATTGGGGCGCTGATTCCATCCTTGACCTTGGGATCGGTACCCATTGTCATGGTTGACGAAGTTGAGATCTTCATGGGTTTCAGGACAATATTGTCCAGAATGACTAGATTCTCCACAAACTTCGCACGTCATGCGGGAGTCCAAAGCTTGCATAGTCTCCTGAGTGCTCATCTTCTCACAACTTTCTAGCCTTTTGGCTAGTAGGTCCACCTTAGCTGTAATCATGTTAGCTTCTTTAAGAGTGTGCATACCTTTCTTTTGGGACTGTAGGCGTTCATCGCTCCATCCTTGGTTGGACACCATCTTTTCAATTAATGCCTTAGCATTTGCAACACTTAGAGAAAAGAATGCTCCACCAGTGGCAGCGTCCAAATGACTTTTGTCGAGGTGGTTAAGGCCATGATAGAAGTTCTAGATTAAAAGCCAGTCTTCCATACCATGGTGCGGGCATGTAGCTATGTATTCTTGCATATGCTCCCAAGCCTCGGGAATTGACTCGTCAGCTAACTACTGGAAGCTAGAGATCTTGTTGCATAGTGCATTAGTCTTACCCATGGGGAAGAACTTGACTAAGAACACATTGGAACACTTGTCCCAGGTTCTACGGCTTCACGGTTAGAGTAGAACCATTGCTTCACCTTTCCAAACAAGGAGAATGGAAACAGGCGAAGAAAAATAGCATCTGGGGTCACTCCCTTAATTGTGAAGTGCTGCAAATCTCCAAAAGTGTTGGAGATGTGCATTAGCATCTTCATGAGCCTTGCCACAGAAGGGGCTAGATTGCACCATTGTGATTAATGCGGGCTTCAACTCAAAATGAGTATCCGCATTAATGACATTGGGCACAGTGACCACATTGGCAGTAGATGGGGCAGAGAAATCACGGATGGTCTTGTTGGCCATGTTCGTGAAAGAAACAGGTGAAGAAACAGAAATGGGAATGGGGTCGCTAGCTTAGAAAGCTAGACACGAAATAACTCGACAGACTCTAGTCTGATGCACCAGTTGCCTTCCTCGGCAATGGCGCCAGAAATGCTTGTTGACACTTCTTAATGTTGCTACCTAAGATTGTTAGTTCCTGGTAATGGCATCAGAAATGCTGCTGGTATTTGTTAGCGTCACTCACGGGGTTGTCAGTCCCGACGCTAAAAACACATGACGAAGGTTCTATAGGTTGAAAGGGATTCTACAAGTGCATAGAACTATCGTTTAACACTTCTCCTGGGAGTACCAGGTGTCGATTTATTTATTCCCAAAGGAAGGTGGGGTGTTGGTGTATCCTTGGGTAGAGTATGGCAAGTTGTTGGATGAAGGGGTAAAATGGATGGATGGATAGATGGATGGATGGATAACTAAGGATAACTTAGAATCTAAGATAATCCTAGGGTAAAGATCACTACTTCACTCTCAGTGCGTGCACGCGGGTGTAATCTAGGTAACTAAGATAACTGAGTGGATAGAAAGATTATATCTAGTAAAGAGGCGCTCATGCTCTTGATTAAATAGGACACAACATACCACGAGCCTTACGAATTACTGAACTAGTTCTAGGCGAATAGGGCTATCACCACCTACTGCTACCACCTCCGAAGACCTAGCCGCACCTGTAGGTAAGTTATAGCCTAAGCACCGTGCTTAATCTACAAGCTTACTATCTCTACTTGAGCTCAAAGTAGAGACACCTTAACCAGATGATAGGACAATACCAGATAAATATATCTATCACTAAGATAACTTGGTAAACCTATGCCTATAACCAAAGCCTAACCTTACTACTAATGAATAGCAGGAAAGTAAGACTTGAATGTAAAGGCGTAAGTAAATACTTAATGAAATACTTGAAGTAAAGTACTTGTATTAAGTAAATAATATATGATTACAAAGAATTATACCAAACTCAGAGACTCCTAGAAGACTATTCCAGACTCCGAGGTGGGAACTCCACCCGACTCCTCTCCTCTTGCTTAGCAGCTGCTACTCTTGCTAAGCTAGAGCTAGAGCTAGAGCTAGAGCGAGAGAGCACTAAGCACTAGAGCTTCCTATTGCCTTCTAATGCTTATAATGATGGTAGGACTTGATGGGTGAGATGCTTGCTTCAATGGCCGAGGTGCTCCTTATATAGTGATGGGGGCACCATGGGGGTACTTGTAGGCCGAAGGGGCGGTTTGCCAGCACCGCCAAGGTGGGCGCCCTGGGCCCAGGGTGGCCGCCCTAGCCAGGGTGGGCATCGTCCACCTAGCACCGCCTCATGATCAAACGGCCATGGTTCATCCCCTTAGGTCGGTTGCTTGCTGGTTGAGTCGGTTTGGAGTCGGTTCCAACCGACTTCACCACTTTGAGTGCATGACAATGGGCCCATGGATCCAAGTGACCAAACTCGGGAGCCCTTGGATCAAACCAACTTGGATTCGATGGTTGGGAGACGTGGGAAGGTGTTGCTACGGATCGGTGGCTGAGTCCGAGAGTTGGCACGACCAAAGTGGGCGCCCTGGCTCAGGGTGGCCTCCCTGGCTCTAGGTGGCCGCCCTGGTTCCATGGTGGGTGCCCTGGTTCTAGGGTGGGCACCCTGGCACTTGGTCTGGCTGTTGCCCTGTCATGTTCCATTGCCTCCTTTTGGTCCATTTGCACTTATTTTTGGTACTTTTGCTACATAAAAATATAAATTCCAAGTACAAGTGGAACTAGTAAAATTCAAATCATTTTTAGACATTGTCGGGTCATATTGCCAAGTATTTAATGAAATGTTGATAGTAAAAATAGTAGTTAATGACCATCAACATATGCACAGAATATCTTCAAGAGATCGTCTTTGTCTCCATCGCCACCTGAGGGTTCACCTCTTTCCAAAGATTCGACAAATTCAGCAGCAGAGGGCGGTGCGAGGACAAACGGGCACAACATGGCACGGAATCACGACTAGCATCTCCCATTGAGGGAAGCCTCCAGGGGCCGCATCCCGAGCATGACCACGGATGAAGCACCCGGGTCCAGGGCCAACGTGGTCCTCTGCAGAGGAAATGGACAATTTCCAAATACTAGTTGAAGTAAACAGCATGAATACATATACTCTAGTTAGATGAAGATAAACAACATGAATACATATATGACCTACCATGATGAACCATTTTTGTCACGGTAGGTGCGATATTCGTCACTGTTTCATTTCTGTGACTAATCTATGACCAAAAGGCCACCGTCACAGAAATCACGTCACACAAATGTAGTTGTGATGATCCTTAAGGAATCATCGTGGAAACCTGGCTTCGGTGACCAACATGTGGACATCATAGAAGTTTTTGGTATGCGTACATGAGGGCTACGTATGCGTACATTGACGGCGCAGATAGCCGTTAGGAGTCCAGACAGCCGTTTGGCGCCCATGGCGGCCGTTTGGCTGACATGGCGTGCTCAGGGTCTTCCACTTTTTAGGCTCCTATAGGACCACATGTCTAGACAATGGTGAACCACGTGTCAATTTCTTATTGGCACAGGTTGCCTGTTACCATTAGCCCATTTGTCTCTCTTTTATTGGACCATCTGTCATTTATTTATTTGTTCATGTGTCAATTTTTTATTGGCACACGTTTCGTATCCCCGTTAGCCCACTTGTCCGTGCTTCATTGGACCATCTATCGGGTTTTTATCTGTACACGTGGCCATCTGTCATTCTGCCACATGCCATTGTGGCTTGCGTCCATGTTTTTGTTTGTTAATACGCCACGTGGCTTCATGCTATTCAACCATGTGTTCGATACTTAGAAACACATGTGTCGTGTAATGGCAATTGCACGTGTAGAGCAATGATATGTTATTAATCAACCATGTGGCCTGCCCCAGATCATCCATAGCCGACATTCATTTTGTCACAAAAATAATAAGGAATCATCCAAACACCCATTCGAAAACATCACAAAAACTTATTTACATTTCATACCGTACAAACCAGCACGAGTCCACACATCAAACCGGCACATACTGGCACCCAGGTCTATACATCAAACCACACAAGTTAACTACATCAAGGTCACAGTAGCAGCAGCCCGATAGTCAATTACTAGAAGAAATGGCGGCCAACAATTCCTCACAGAACTTCCTTTGCTGCTCTTGTTGCTGTCTCTTGTAATCCCCAAAATCCATCACAATCTTCCGAACCTTCATCTTCTGTTCAGCTAGTTCCTCAACGAGGGCAGCAAAACTAACCCGTTCCTCATAAAGCTTTTGTCGAAGCATCCTCTTCGACAATGTATCTGTTGAGCTTGTCTGGATACTAGCATTCTTTAGAAAAGGGATGTTGCTGATGGGTGCCGGGGACTCATTCTTGCCATGGGAGTCCCAGATGACCTTGCAAACAACATCAACACTAGTCATTGGTTCCCCCTTTAGCAACACAGGCAGCTTGTAGAATTTCCATATATACCTGCGTATGTTAAAGTGTTAAACTTTAGGTACCAGGTACCAGATAGAGGTATAAAGGTAGCAAATAGTGGTAGAGGACTTAAATTGAAAATCCAAGAGATTAATCCATAACAACTAATGAATAGGTATTGCGCAGCATATTGATGATAGGGAGCCAACAGAGATTACATAAGCACAATGTTCAGGTACCGTATAAAACTATAGATTGGTGTATAATTGCAAATTTCAAGTAAATCAAGTGAAGGTACTTACAACAGCTTCTTTTGTAGCATCACTAAGGCCTTTCTTCTTACTGGTATGGATCTCCGTGAAGACTTCCACAGCATTAACATCTGCATCAGATCCCTTCTGTTGTCCATCAAGTCCTTGATTTTGCTATGTGGCCTTCCTCTTGTCCTCCATCTGTTCACATTGCACATGAGTTTTAGCTCATATAATACAAAGTCCCAGTAACAATACAATGAAACCATCACTTACAAATTTGTGGAGCTTTACAACATAGAATTGAGACCCTGTAGCCTGATGGTACTTAACTTTTGCACAATTTTGCTTATTCTTCATAGATACATCCTGTAAAGTCATTGGTGTTACACTGCAGCACAAGTAGACCATAGTAGGAATAGATAGGCATTCGATGAGTTCATACGCACCTTGTTCTTTGTACTAGACCAAGATTTGACAAGGTCATTCCACTGCTTATCATTCATGGACTGGACAGGAGAGCACATCTTGGAAGGGACTTTATTGTAGTGAAGTTTCTTCAACCTGTAGCGTTCCTGCCTCACAGCACACCTAAACACATTCCAACAAGCTTCTCTTGTTGGTTGGTGATGCTGGTCAAAGGCCACCTTTGTCTGCAGTAGCGTGCATGCAAATTACATCAGTTTCTTAGTTGCTCAAGGCATATTTGAATGTAAACAAGGGGTAGCGATGCATACAGATAGCTTATGCAAAAAATTTTCAAAATGGACCTTGCCATCAGGTGTCTTGTAATGTTTGAAATGGGTGAAAATTGGTAATTGATCCACGACTACTATACTGGCCGCTAAGGCAAACTTGGCGGCTTGCAGTGTATAATGTGGCCGTTTGTTCCCCTTGGTAATAGAGATGGGCATCCTCATTCCTCCATATGCACCAATCATTCCATCAAGCATAAGTCCCATACCTTTTCCCCGTCATTTCCTCTTTCTTGGCAGCGGTCATTCTACATAGTTGTCATGCATTCAGGTTGTTAATAGATAGTGCAAAATTGATTGATAGACATATGCAAGTTAATACCAACCTTGGACAATTTCATTATTGTTCTATGCGTCGGGGGAGACAATAGCTTGATCAGAAGGATCCTCTACGGCATGGGTATTGTCATCTAGCAAAATTTCTATTTGTTATACAAGTAGCGTGGATGTCAAATAGCTATTGCAAATCAACAGATATAGATATGTAGGTTAATACCAACCTTTGTAGTATTCGCTATTGTTCTGCATCTGAAGGAAGACAGCAGTTTGCTCAGAGGGACCCTTTCTGTCTTTAGCATGGCTACTGTTATCTGGAGGTGAGAAGTTGCCCACAGGGCTATGGTCGTTGCCTCCTGATCCATCAAGAACTTTATGTTTACCTGACCAACTACAAACACCAGTCAACTTAGGTGCTGCTAGCATCACTCGCTTCGTACAACTTCGCCTGGCACACATATTACCAAAGCCTTTTGTCCAACTGACGGAGTCTCCTCTATGCTTTCCTGGAACTGGACACTGAAGGTTATGAAACAAACATAAGTAGCAAGCATGAGCAGATTACATTGCCACCGAACAAAATACAGAACAGAACAAGCAACTTAACTGGTAGGGATCCTGTCTCAGCTTCAAAGTCTAAATCTGTTTCATCTGCTTCATAGCCACCGTCAGCGAACTCACATGGTTTAGGGATATATTCTAGATCTTTGCTTGACTTTTTTTCATTTGTAGGTGACACAGGGTTTCGGTGCACAGACAGTCCAAGCTCTTGCATTTTTGGTTGAATGGTTGCGATATATGCAATCCATTCTTCTTCAAAATGATTTGGTTCCTCTACATCTACATTACATAGGCATTTATTAAACTAAAGTTGTAACACCTCGGTTCCCAAAGGAAGACCAGAGGCCATCATATGTGCGCCCAGGAAGTCCACACATATAATAGAAAATGGTATATCAGAAAACAATGTATTATATAGCGGAAACTTACTTGAACATCACTTACAAACATCAGAGTATCGCAGAATTCATGGCTACAACTTCTCTTCAGAGCTCCATCCTTCTCAGGGACAGTTGACTGGGGGCTCCGTATGCCAAACACTTCTGACACTCAACCTTTTTATCCTTCTTGAGGGTAGCACCTTACTACAAAATACAGCAAGGGTGAGTTCCATGTCGAAACTCAGCAAGTACAGGTGGAAAGTAATGACATGCAAGGCTAAAACAAGGTACAACTGAAAAGTAGACTGCGGTAGCATTTTAGTGTAACAATTAAGATATCACTTATTACAACCTATTCTCTAATCAACTTGGTTGAAACACCCAACCCTTTATTAAGGTTCAAGTAGCAATTAATGTGTCATTTAACATCTCAGATATAAGCATATATCCATAAAAAACATGAACCTTGAGACTGCCATCTCAAGCAACACAGGACTGCCATCCCGTTCAGAAATAGAGGTATGCCACCTCCTCAAACATCACCACCATGATTTAACAATTTATTCCATTTGGCTAAGTCATGTGAGGATCCGGGCCGCTCGTGACCATGAGCACGGACGATATATCGATTTTAACTCTACGCAGAGGTGTACACTTTCACTCCAAGAAGCGATTCCCATTTGCCCGAGGTCATGACTCCCGAAAACACTTCCAAGGTGAGCGGGCAGGGTTTCACTACAAGGCCGTTCACAGGTCATATGCAGTGACAACTCGCTAGCCTTGAGTCCAAGCGTATGAGTGACTTCACCGTGAGACTGCCCCCCACCACGGATCCCTAGCCCCTCCCATACTAAATACTTGTAAACAAACCCCAGCGACTATTGATATAGCCACCCATCGATAAGCTGCCCAACCTTCCTATGATGGTCCTGCTAATAAACCAAGCCAGAGCCCATTAGCATGGAGCTATACGGAAGTCCCAGGTTGCCGCTCCACGATAGGGTCCACAAGGGGGAGGAGATATGGATACTCTCATCAACATGAGTCCCACTAGCATCCGTTTCCCCCGTCATCACCGCCAACCAACGAAGCGGAACAGCATCAACTTCTCCAACGGCCAATGCCAAGAGCCCATGGCTCCAACATCTTTATTAAGAAGCATGTTTTATCTTCATTAGTAGGTGAAGGATGAGGTAGAGCACTAGAAACCTAGTGACCTATCAACTATAAACCCCATAGGTGATATATGGATAGAGTGGCTAATCATTCCTATGGTTTTCCGATTTAAGACACATGCAATGAATTAATTAAAAGTGAATAGGCGCAATATGATCAAAGGGTGCCTGCACTTGCCTTAAATCCAAAGTCTAGCTACTCAGTAGACTTTACTTGTTCTATCTTCTGGTCTCTAACTCCAACTGCACTTGTCGGTACTTAGCTCCCGATCTTCAGCACTCACAAACTGCTCTTCGTCTATTCATAGCAAACAGACAACACAAACAAACAAAACTAAGAACAGACATCATACAAAAGAAACACTGAAGAAAGAGCGGTTTACACAGTAGAGCTCATCACTATGATTGCAAGAGCGTTAGAATGACCAGCAAAGGAGCTATCATTGTGGTGTAACAACTAACGAGGTTGATCTAGGCTATTCGCATGTTGGAAAAGGCATGGATAAATCATTATTCTAACCCACAAATAAGTCACATTTTGAAAAGCCTAGAACATGGTAAATATCACTATGATCACGTAGCTTGCGTCGATACGATTCCAAAAAGTATAAGTTTGCTAAAAAACGGAGTTAAAACGTGAAAGTTATGGCTAAAACAAGGTTAGGGGCATAACCGTAAATAAAAAGAACTATTTTGTATTCAAAAATAATTTAAAAACCAAAATAAAACTCGGTTTGGACCTAAAATATAAATACCGATGACTTCAAGGTTCAAACTGTAAAAATAACAGTCTGATTTGAACTGTGGTGGACTGATCCGTAAAAACTAAAAAGTCCAAGGGCCTTTATGCAAAAATGATAGGGCTGTCGGTGGCCTGACTGCGTTGTCGCGGTCAGCGCACGCGCGGCGCTGAGGTGACGTGCATGTGGCACACACGTGGCGCCTGCGAGGCTACCACGTCAGCACTCGTGGGGGGTCGGGTTGACCCGGTTGACCGGTACGCTCGGGCTCACCTGGGCCGTCCAGTTCGGAACGGGCGACCAGGATGGGCCGGCGGGGTCGGGTCACCGGAGCGGTGCTCCTGACGGCGGCGTTTCGCCGGAGGGCCACCGGAGTTCACCGGAACGGCGCTCTAGGGCACGGATGATGGCGCGGGGAACACTGGGATGACGAGCTTGGCTCCGCGCACTCGTCCGTGGGGTTCTTGGCGGCGGGAGAAGGCCGGAGGTGGGAGATAGCACGGCGGCGCCATGGGCGGCGGTGGCGTGCTACTCTAACAACCTCGGGATAGTGGGAGGGAGAAAAGGGAGGGCACCGACGTAACGCTCACCACGATGAGGAGCTCTGACGGGCTCTTGTCGGCGGAGTCACAACGCCGATGGAGATGGACGGAAGCCGCAAGCTCCGAGAAGACAGCGGCTATGGCGGTGCGTGGGCTAGGTTTTTGTAAGGTGGCGGCGGCTTGCGTTAGGGTTCTGAAGGGGCGCGGAGCTCTAGGGCAAGCCCTTTATAGGCCGGTGAACCTCGGGTCACACGTAGCCGAGGCTGACTCAGGTGGCGGCGCGGCGCGCCTGCGCGACGCGGACCAGAGGAACGGCGGAGGCGCTGACGGGCGGGGCCAGGCAGCGAGGCAGGGCGTGGAGCAGTCCGGTGCGGGCTGCCGCTAGCCGCTGGCCTATTGGGCCAAGGCCGCTGGGCTGTCCTAAGGACGCGCGCGGAGGAGCAAGGCGGGCCGCGGCAGGCCGCTTGCTTCGCCTAGCTGTGCCTGGCTGGCCTGGCCACTTTGGCCGGTCGTGGCCTACGGGCGGCCGGCTAGCTGGCCGGTGGCCGCTGGTGGCCGGCTGGTGCTTGCTGTGGTCGGCCAGAGTTGGCCTTGGCCGGTTGGAAGTGGCCAGGGTTGGCCAGAGGGGGCTCAAGGTGGCCGAGGAAGGCTATGGCTGGCCAGGGGCAAGCCATGAAGGGCTAGGGAAGGCTAGAGTGAGCTAGGGGCTGGGCAGGCCAATTGACCTCGTTTGGCCACTGAGGGCTAGGCTTGGCTGTGGTTGGCCAAAGCTGGCCAGAGTTGGCCAGATGAGGCTAGGTGAGGCCAAAGCAAGCTAGGTCAGGCCAGGATAAGCTAGGGACTGGCTTAGGGTCACTAGAGCTAGCTAGGGAAAGGTAGCAAGCTAAAGCAAGGGCTAGCGCTATAGAAGAGAGAAAAAACTAACTCTCTATGCAAGACAAAGGATCTTTCCGAAAATGTTTTCCCAAAACCTTCTGGAGGTAAAAACTTGAGTTCCCGAAGCTTTATTTTCAAATTCAAAAAAAAACCTAGACGTGACTTGCTCGAGGTTTAGAAATTCTTTTTCATACCAGCAAAACCAAGCAAAGCACCAAGCACAAACTCATCTTTATTAACTTTGTAAAAGTTTTATAAAACCACTCTTTTTATCATTTTGTAGTGATAACAAAAGAATAAAATCTTGGCTAATTTTGAAGAAATTAATAAATCCTTTAATGTATTTAGTGTTTTTGGTTCACAACCCAAAATAGAAATTTTGGCGTGTGACAGAGCTACCCCACTTAACATGAATCTCGTCTTGAGATTCGAAGTGGGTTGGGATAAAAGACAACACAAAGAGTCCAGGTTGATTTAGAAACTTTGATAACATGATATAGAGATTCATGGATTTTCCCAATGATCGATATAGGAACTAAAGATCGATTCTCTAGATTAATTCGATCTCCAAAACAGGATAAGATTGATGAATCAAGGATTATCCATATACCAAGGTGTGGAGACAAGCTAATAAGGTAACATTTTAATGATGCCTGATTTCTTCCTTTAGCTCTTCTGAGAGGGCAGAGAGAAAACATACATCGATCTTTGGGGATTTGCACTTCCTTGAATTAAGGTTTATGGAGTGCAAAGAAAAAAAATCTTGAATGTCAACATGGGTCAACCAAAAGATCGAGATCCTTGGGACCTGTGGTGACATACCATGACAGAGTTTGTAGATTGACATGGTTCAACCATAAAAGAGAAGTAACAGTCACATGAAAAAAACAAAGGTTGTTCTTCATGTGCCTATCCTCCAAGAATTATAGGACAAAATCCTAAGGATTAACACGGGATAGATCTGGAGGATAAGTATCAATTGTTTGAATTGATGTTACAAGATGACCAAAGAAAATTTCATGTCAAGATAACATATCTGAATAGCTTATATAATGGATCATGGTTAACAATCTGCGCTTACCGAGCACAACCATGTGTGTGCACCCACTGGGGCTCTTGGTTCAACGTGACACCGCCAGTCATTAGTCAAGATGTCATTAATAAGTTTACTACCAATCGATATCTCCCAGAACACAAGTTTGGATCTTGCAATGATTAAGCACATGCAAGATAAAAAGAATGATTATGAGATTTGGTGAAAAGGATGGTTGAGGTTCCTTGGTCTTTACGTTCATAAGTGTGTAGTCAACCTTGATGATTTCATGAGTTGTGGTTATCTGCAAGGTTGTTTGCAAGAAGCAAAGATTGAGAATGAAGCATGATGAACAAAAGGAACTTGACTAACTCTTAACTCCATGCTTCATGGGATGTAAGAGCTAGACTCAAAAGAGGATTTAGACAATACAGATAGACCTCCTGATGCTCGCAATTCCTTGATCCACTTTTGTGTGATAGCATGATGATAGGAGAAGAAATTAGAAAAGATCAGTCAAGGGGGTAAAGATTGATTCTTCAAGACTTTGCACTTCATCAACTCCTAATCCATAAGGTGAAGGTTAAGGGTTGAAGGTCGATGAGAATGCCAAGAAGGGTTGAGAAAGATAAGGCTCAGCCCTTTAACTTTTCACGCCTTGAAACTTGAGTCATGATGGTTGATAGTAGCGAATGCTACCCCACTTTAACAAAAGCACCGCTTACTTCCAAAATATGTACATAAGAATCCTCTTAATCCAAATCATCTCCTACTAATTTCCTTCATCAATTTACCATTCTAGTTAACACACCACCTAATTCTGAATCCAAATAAGGCCAATGAGAAAAAATGAGGCAAAGATTTTTGACTAGGAGGTTAAGGTGGTTGATGAAACAAATTGATAAGCACATCACAAACCATCCTTATAGCTTAAAAGTGACGAGGTCTAATAAAACAATTATCCCTTTTACATAGAAGTTACAAGTGAATTGAAAATAGGAGACTACCAAAAAGGGCATGTAGCTGACTTCATATGTTGTCTTGAGGGCTTCGAACGTCAGCATAAACCCACTCATATCTAACCATGCTTCTGTTCTTGATTCTAGTACACCTTTGAAGATGAGAGAATTTGAGTCTGGCAATCGTGAACTCTATCCATAGTTCCTTAGGTTGCATCTGACTCTTGAACACAAATACCATATACCCAAAAACACGTACGCTGATCCAAAGGACATAGCTGACTCCTTATGTGACCTTGAGTGCTTTGGATTTCTTCTGACTGCCTCAGATCCATTTAAACTTACATGTTGGATTCTAGAATTGCTTTGATGTTGAGATATCTCTACTCTCACATATGGTCTTCATCTTTCCCAGATTGCATCTTCACTGATCCAGTTGTTCTGTGGCATCTTCCCTTTGCTTAGGATAGAGCTGAGTACCTTCATACACAATCCTTTTTCCTAATGGGATCATCAGAGACACTGTATGCTGGGATTGGTTAATCACTCCATGACGTGCTGAAAACCAGTCCATACTAAGGATGATGTCAATCCCTAGTGATTCCAAGACTAGAAGGTCTACCTCAAAGCTTGCACCCTTTAAGTTGAGATTCACTTTTGGGCACATGTGTGTTGCTCTTATCTCCCTCCTTGGAGTATTAACTAGCATGGGCTTTCACATTAGTAATGTAGACATCTTATGATCAGTCACATACTTGCTTGAGATGAAAGAACATGTAGAGCCTCTGTCAAACAATACAGTGGCAGGATTCAGGTTTACTAAAATTGATTTAAAAACAACCTTTTTGGCTTTGTGAGCATCCCTCAATTCCACATTCTCAATCCTACCAATCTTGTGACTTTGCTTCTCCTTGTCGCTTCCATACGTCAATGGGTATTTCTCTGGACATTGTCTTACAACATGTCCCTCTTCATGACAATGGTAATAGGCCTTATTATCAGCTTTCTCAATAGTGCCATGTTGATGTCGATTCCCTTGCATCGAGGTGCTCGGAGTAGATGGGATTCTACTGGTTGGTGGATTCTGAAGGTTCTTCTTCGTTAGAGCTTGTTCACTGGATTGCTTCTTAATCTGCTTCCTCTTCTGAGGTTGAAACTTTGTATACATAATGGTCCATCCATCCAGACATACCTTTGGCATGATACGCGAGGCTAGAAGGGAATTCAACTCCTTAACGTGTGGATTTAGCTGCTGAGGGGTCGAGTCTGAGCTAAGCTGCGATGCCAAACTCGAGTCTATCTTGTTTTTCATCGATGGCTCTGGTAGACTGCTTTCCTTTTCTTGGTCCATTGATTTTGATGAACTTGAGATGCTTCAATCTTTCCTTCATAGGTGATATATGGATAGAATGGCTAATCATCCTATGGTTTGCCAATTTAAGACACATGCAATGAATCAATTAAAAGTGAATAGGCGCAATATGATCAAAGGGTGACTGCACTTGCCTTAAATCCAAAGTCTAGCTGCTCAGTAGACTTTACTTGTTCTATCTTCTGGTCTCCAACTCCAACTGCACTTATCGGTACTTAGCTCCCGATCTTCAGCACTCATGAACTACTCTTCATCTATTCGTAGCAAACAGACAACACAAACAGACAAAACTAAGAACAAACATCATACAAAAGAAACACTGAAGAAAGAGCGGTCTACACAGTAGAGCTCATCACTACGATTGCAAGAGCATTAGAATGACCAGCAAAGGAGCTATCGTTGTGGTGTAACAACTAACGAGGTTGATCTAGGCTATTCGCATGTTGGAAAAGGCGTGGATAAATCATTATTCTAACCCGCAAATAAGTCACATTTTTAAAATCCTAGAACATGGTAAATATCACTATGATCACGTAGCTTGCGTCGATACGATTCCAAAAAGTATAAGTTTGCTAAAAAACAGAGTTAAAACGTGAAAGTTATGGCTAAAACAATGTTAGGGGCATAACCGTAAATAAAAAGAACTATTTTGTATTCAAAAATAATTTAAAAACTAAAATAAAACTTGGTTTGGACCTAAAATATAAATACCGATGACTTCAAGGTTCAAACTATAAAAATAACAGTCTGATTTGAACTGCGGTGGACTGATCCATAAAAACCGAAAAGTCCAAGGGCCTTTATGCAAAAACGACAGGGCTGTCGGCGGCCTGACTGCGTTGTCGCGGTTAGCGCACGTGCAGCGCTGAGGTGGCACGCATGTGGCACACACGTGGCACCAGCGAGGCTACCACATCAGCACTCGTGGGGGGTCGGGTTGACCCGGTTAACCGGTATGCTCAGGCTCACCTAGGCTGTCCAGTTTGGGACGGGCGGCCAGGATGGGCCGGCGGGGTCGGGTCACCGGACCGGTGCTCCTGACGGTGGCGTTTCACCGGAGGGCCGTCGGAGTTCGCCGGAACGGCGCTCCGGGGCACGGATGATGGCGCGGGGAACACTGGGATGACGAGCTTGGCTCCGCGCAGTCATCCATGGGGTTCTTGGCGGCGGGAGAAGGCCGGCGGCGGGAGACAGCACGGCGGCGCCATGGGCGGCGGTGGCATGCTACTCTAACAACCTCGGGACAGCAGGAGAGAGAAAAGGGAGGGCACCGACGTAACGCTCACCTCGATGCGGAGCTCTTTGACGGGCTCTAGTCGGCGGAGTCACAACGCCGATGGAGATCGACAGCAGCCGCGAGCTCCGAGAAGACGGCGGCTATGGCGGCGCGTGGGCTAGGTTTTCGTAAGGTGGTGGCAGCTTGCGTTAGGGTTCCGAAGGGGCACAGAGCTCTAGGGCAAGCCCTTTATAGGCCGGCGAACCTCGGGTCACGTGTACCCGAGGCGGACTCGGGCGGCGGCGCGGCGCGGACCAGAGGAACGGCAGAGGCGCTGACGGGTGGGGCTGGGAAGCGGGGCCCGCCTAGCAGCGAGTCAGGGCGCGGAGCAGTCCGGTGCGGGCTGCCGCTAGCCGCTGGCCTATTGGGCCGAGGCCGCTGGGCTGTCCTGAGGACGCGCGCAGAGGAGCAAGGCGGGCGATGGCAGGCCGCTTGCTTCGCCTAGCGGTGTCTGGCTGGCCTGGCCACTTTGGCTGGTCGTGGCCTATGGGCGGCCGGCTAGCTGGCCGGTGGCCGCTGGTGGCTGGTGGCCAGCTGGTGCTTGCTGTGGCCGGCCAGAGTTGGCCTTGGCCGGTTGGAAGTGGCCAGGGTTGGCCAGAGAGGGCTCAAGGTGGCCGAGGGAGGCTATGGCTGGCCAAGGGCAAGCCATGAAGGGCTAGGGAAGGCTAGAGTGAGCTAGGGGCTGGGCAGGCCAGTTGACCTCATTTGGCCACTGAGGGCTAGGCTTGGCTATGGTTGGCCAAAACAGGCCAGAGTTGGCTAGATGAGGCTAGGTGAGGCCAAAGCAAGCTAGGTCAGGCCAGGATAAGCTAGGGACTGGCCTAGGGTCACTAGAGCTAGCTAGGGAAAGGTAGCAAGCTAAAGCAAGGGCCAGCACTATAGAAGAGAGAAAAAACTCTCACTCTATGCAAGACAAAGGATCTTTTTAAAAATGTTTTCCCAAAACCTTCTGGAGGTAAAAACTTGAGTTCCCGAAGCTTTATTTTCAAATTCAAAAAAAACCTAGACGTGACTTGCTCGAGGTTTAGAAATTCTTTTTCATACCAGCAAAACCAAGCAAAACACCAAGCACAAACCCATCTTTATTAACTTTGTAAAAGTTTTATAAAACCACTCTTTTTATCATTTTGTAATGATAACAAAAGAATAAAATCTTGGCTAATTTTGTAGAAATTAATAAATCCTTTAATGTATTTAGTGTTTTTGATTCACAACCCAAAATAGAAATTTTGGGGTGTGACAAAGGTTTAAACCAAATGTAAACAACAGAGCAGGTGTGTGCAAATACGTGTCAGCAACAATCATCCCAGGTTCAACCACTAAGGTCGTAAAGAAATCATAAAAAAATGGCACTGCAATACAACACACATTATAAAAAGGGATCTTGGTACCTGTTACTCTGCCTTGACTGGCTAGTGTTCATTGTTGGCCTCGAGGTCTCATCATCATCGCGGAGCTGGTGCAGCAGGCGTTCACGATGGCGTACTGGTTCGAGATCCGGCTAGGGTTCAGATCCGATGGATCTCGATGGGTGCCGAGCTAGGGGATCCGGATCTGGAGTCAAGCTGCTTCGGCGATGGCACCTAGTGCTCAGAGCGGGATGGGCTAGCAGCGTGGTGGCACTGCTTGAAAATTTGAAAGTGGAGAGAGCGGGAAGAGACGGGTGCGGCTGGGGCTTCCGAGAATGGGAGATGGGGGCGGAGAAGGCCTGTCCTTGTGCTTTTATGTTGCCACTAGAATACCACAAATGCCCTTGTCTTAGGTGAACATATTTTTCGTGTGGAAGGGCAAGAGAGACCATCTACGTGTTGGCGGGCGCGGAGCGAAAAGTTTGGCGAAAATTCAAACCTACGGGCGGGGAGACCGCCCCATCTGCTCTAAAGCAGAGACCACCAAGTTGTCAAAAAAAAGTAGAGACCGCCACATATTTCGCATTTTTTAATAAGAGGAATTAGATTTGGCCCGCACCAGTTGTAGATATTGTACTACACGAGTAAGAAAGTCCGACCATTGCATATCTGACTGCGTCAGACATACCTCACGTTATGCTAATGTTAAACGCAAGAAAGACCGCACGTTGTATATCTCAGCAGCCGGATACCTATTACGTCAAACATCATGACATAATGACACACTAATGTAGCTGACACATAATAACAATGTCCATCAATGAGTCCATACACAAGAAAATAACATTGGTCCATTTAAAATGTCGTGAGAGACAGATACATCAAATGGATCCAAATGAATCCGACATCAAGGGAACAGAAGGAAGTTAGACTGGTCTGCAGATGAATTTCTTTTTTATGAGACGTCTACCATACCAATAGACACTGTGATGGATGTCATGAACTTCTCTGTGGTCCATGTTGTATGTGATGATTGTTCCATCCTTACCAGCAAAGAAAATCAAATTCCATTCTAGGTGAACTGTAATCACTATGTACCTCTCTTGCATATGCTTACAGGCACCAAATCGCATATTAGTCATTCCAAACAGCTCCTGGGTGCTGACTGTATGCTTCAGTGTCCAATTGTTAGTATCATAGTCTTCAAGGATCTAGATTGAAAGCTAGGTTCTATATGGAGTGTCATCAACAAGACACACACATAAGAGACCCTGAGCTTGATGCATGGAGTGTATAGCACCATCAGGCCTATCAATTTTACTCCATTTATTTCCCTCCATATCCACAGCAAGTATCCTAGAGTAGTTAGAGTACCCCATAATGTGCAGACAACCGTTAAGAAACACACTCTGTGTACTCAAAATTGTCACATCAAATTGCTCGCCCCATTGAGATTCCTTGTAGATCCATGCTGTGGTTTCAGATGAGTAGATCTCCACACCTACACACACAGCGTCTTCACTATCAATATGTTCTATCAAGATGATGTTACCATTTAGTGTTTATGGAAATACATACATGCCCTTGTTATATGTTTCTGAAATAGGTGTGATGTTCAAGTACCTCACAACCAATGTTTCAACTAGTGTTTTGGTTGTTCAATGGAGACAATTGTACCTTGATGTAATAATTAGCAGGGTTAAGCTTTGTTGAGGGTGGTGTAGCATCAGTCGCTTGGTCATTTTTTTAGCTAGTTTTGTGGCCCCTGGTGGTTCTTTTTACCTAGTTTGTTATAAATCATTGGCAGCGAGAAGTTCATCTCAACAAGTGTCACCTCAATCCAGTGTAGCACTGATGAGACATAGCTATTCAGTTTTACTATGAAAGTAAGAAAATCTGACCTCTACATATTTCATATTTGATCGCGAGGACGAAGTGCCAAGGGTTGTCTGTTTTGAATGTCTTAGCAATTAATCTGTTGGGGGAACCAATGGCTCTGCATCAATCGCCAACCTGGTGCCTGGTGGATCCCATCTGGCAGCGTGGAGCCTTTCTCGCTGCATCTTAACGTAGAATCGTGGAGCCATTGGAGTTGAAACGATATTTCAAACGTATGAAAGTTTGGCCCCTCTTTTTTTGACCGCGTCAGACAGCTTCCTCTATGGTTTGTCCTCGTTCTCCTGTGATGCTTGTTACTGTGTCGTTTATACTAGTTTACGTGACTAATTTATTGTGTGGTCCAACATAGATGAAAGCCACTAGTACTATTAATACGTGGTTTCCAATGTTGTGACTGACTGCATTCCCTCCTGCCATATATTATTTGCCCCTGTCAAAAGCACATTCCCAAAATCATGAAAACCACTCAAAAATAGTTAAACCAAAATTATATTGGTTTGCAATAATTTTTAGGGTACATAAGGCAATTCGAAAATAGAACAAAAGTGAACTACATGCACCCGCCATTGTACTAGTACTACTATATCTTCTATTATGGTACTAAGTACACCTACCGATTGATACCTCAACCCTCAAAGTCGTCTGTGTCGCCACCATCCACCTGGTCATGTCATCCTTGTCATCATCCACCAATGAGTGAGATGGTGAGGTCCAGCATGGCGAGCAACTTGAGGAACGCCTGCAAGAACGGGTCAAGACCCATAGACAAATCTTTCCTGTAGCATGGGCAGGTAGTGTTCCCATCGAACCAATCTATTATGGAATCATTGGAATGCTCGGGTGCAGCATGGCATAAGCACATCAAGACCGACCGCATCACTAGATTTGAAAACCCCCAGGAAGCGGCTACATTCCCAATGCCTCGGTGGTGATGTTTCCATGCAGAGCGTCAAGAGCGCTGAGGACGCAATGAACTCCATTACTTGGTCGACCGCAAGCCCAATCTTCGCTTCGATGAAGCAGCCATCCTTGCAGGCCTGGCACGATAAGGCGGCGAGTAGAGGAACCACTGACTCGGGAAGGATTCTAGCCCACTGCTGATCACTAAGGGTCAGAATCTGCAAGGGCGGGACTGACCTCAACAACGCACGAAGGACCTCACGGACACCTTCCTCGTCGATAGGGATGGCCGCGGCTTGAATCATGGTGAAGGTGTGTTGGTGTTGTGTCCTGTGTATGGCATCTTCAATGACTTCCAGAGACCGCTGGCTTTGAGGATGATGGAGATCTCACATTCCAGGGTCACAGAGAAAGCTTCTTCACTAGCTCCATATGTAGTCAAGGATTCTGTCCGCGTCGTTTTTGACCGGACGAAGCGATAAAAAGTGGAAAACTGGGGCGTAGGATTAGCAGTGGAGCTCATGGTGATGGCAACTCTATGGAGCTAGTGGAATAGTCTGTAGCTATGATTTTGGAGTTGGAGTGATTAGAGGTAGAGGACGCTTTGAAGGGAACCTGGTGTTAGATATCTACCAGATGAACAAGGGGGTAGCAATGCATTTGTATTATCAGTGGTAGTTGTAGTAGCAGGGGTTGTAGTAGTAGTACTTGTCAGGAGCAGAGCCAGTAAGCTAGAGTTGGCTATACAAGGTGAGACCAGGCTTTTGCACATCACAGTGACAGCAAGGCTAGAACAATTGTTGATGGTAGTTAAGTGTTGTTTTGAACCGTCAACATAGCCTGAGAAAGGGTTAAAAGATAAATACCATCTAGATATAGGGGTTACACTAACAGAATTCCATGAGTTTTGGTGAATGTCTATTTCTGCAGGGGGTTATCAAAAAATAACCAAAAGAAGTCCACATGTCATATTTACATAGATAGAATACCCCGACCAGTAACTCAAGAATACTCTAGAAGACTCGAGAAGGTGACCCTGTGGAGCTGGACCCACCTGGCAGAGCCAGGTGGGTGGGCGCCCAAGCTAGGTGGGCAGCCGCCTGGCCACCTCCACCAATCAGGTGCGAGCTCACGGATCCTGCCCCAACCGACCTTGAGGTTCAATCTCAGCCACCAATTCAAGTCGGTTTGATCCAAGGGCTGTGGTGCATCCTAGGGGGCTATATAAACAGGGCCCCTGTTCCCTGGAGAAACCCAAATTCATTCTAGAATTCATTTGAAGAAATCCAAAGAAGCCTCAGAGCCACCATCTCAATTAGAGCTCCATAGTTTAGTAGCATAGCTACATAGGAATAGATCTAGAAGGAGTCAAGCCTAGCTTGGAGTCCGGATCTGTCATCGTTCTTGGTAATTTCTTATTCTTATTCATAATATTCATCATTGTTCTTGCTACTATGAATAGAACTTTATTCTATTCTAATATATCAGATATGACTTTGCTCTATTTGTTTATGTTCTCAATTATATTGTTCTTAGTTTACTTTGATTATATGCTTAGCATAGTTGGTTTAGAATTATGTTTATGCATAGGATCGTATACGCTTACTCATTAGATCGATGGGTAGGTGATAAAGATTGTGTAGGCGTGGTGCCTAGACAGGATTTATCTGTGGTTATCCCCTATGTTCCAAATCATGAGGTAGATCGCGGGAGTGACAGTCCTGTTGAGTCCTTTGTAGCCCTCCTCCTGAATGTAGGACTGGTAGAGTATCATTATTTGGTGGAAATGATTGCTTTGTCCTTCATCTTCCATGGCAATATCACTATGCATAGATGTAACCTTTTTCCGCCATGATTGTTAAGTGTTCTTACACTAATCATTGTATGCTTTGGCTTTATAGTTTAGAATACCTTAGATTTATTCTTGTAGATCGTCCTAGTCCATGCTAATGTTATAAACTTACGAGTACTCTATTGAGATGTTTATCATTATTTATGTGGCTATATGCTCTCATTTATCTTTATCATTTATCATTCATATATTATCTATCTTATTATTTTATGTGACACTTACCCTGTATGAAGAGATAGATAAAGACATGGTTAAGTTCTCCATTAGTACATGCATGCTCATTGCTCATATATTCCGAAGCATCCCTTCCCAGTGGTAAAAATATAAATAACGATACCTGGATTACTCCCGGTTAAAATGCTACATCGGTATTATCTGTGCGCTTGTAGATCCCATCATCATCTTCTTCAAAAGCATATGCATTTAATACCAACACCTCTGGCGCCATGCTGAGGATGACAACCTAGCTTAAGTGGTGTTAGAGGTGTAAAGAGCATTTGTTGGCGCTGTTACTTGGGATAGGTTTCTTGCCTATGTTTGGAGATTGTGTTAAGAAATGCCAAGAAGCATTTTTGGCACCGTTGCCGGGGAAGGTTGAAGCTTATCAACGGATATATGAGCGAGCATTGCATCCACTAATGTGATTGAGCACCATCCACCCTTCTCTACTCATACAGACTTACCCTTGTCTCTTGTCTATGTTATATATCATATGCAGGGTAATGTATGAACAGATTTGATCTTCCAGATAATTTCCTTGAAGATCCAGAAGCTTTAATTAGGAGAACTAGAGCAAAGTTAAGGAAGCATTTATCAACTTTATCTGCTCAACCTGCCAGTTCTTCTATATCGGAAGATCCACCTTTTGTTCGAAGTTTGACACCAACTTTCGACACCATGGCCGACAAGTGACTTCGCGAGTTCTCAGCTCCCACTATGGACAACATCCATACTGGACCAGCTGCAGACATCGACAAAGCTTTTGAGCTCAAGCCAGCGTTGATCAACATGGTGCAAGCAAGCCAGTTCTGTGGGAAGGCCCATGAAGATGCTAGTGCTCATCTCCAACATTTCTTGGAGATCTGCAGCACTTTTACCATCAAGGATGTCCCCAGAGATGCTATACTACTTCGCCTTTTCCCATTCTCACTCTTGGGAAGAGCGAAGCAGTGGTTCTACACCAACAAAGAGAAGAATACTACGTGGGCACTATGTTCCACCAATTTCTTGATGAAGTTCTTTCCCATGGGCAAGATCAATGCTCTCCGTGGGAAGATATCAAGTTTTTAGCAACACCATGTTGAGACAGTCCTAGAAGCCTGGGAGTGCTTTCAAGATTATATCCTTGAATGTCCTCATCATGGAATGGAGAATTGGTTGCTCATGCAGACCTTCTATCATGGGCTTAGCAACAGCACTCGTGAGACCATGGATGGTACTGCTAGAGGTGCATTCTTATCACTTACACTACCTCAAGCCACAACTCTTGTGGAGAAGATGGCCTCCAATCAAGGTTGGAGTGAAGAGAGAACTCAGACCCGCAAGAGAGGTGGAATGCACTAGCTTAAGAAAGTAGACATGCTATCTGCCAAGATGGACCTGCTGATGAAGAGGCTTGATGAGAGAGCCCCTAAGAAGAAAGAGGTGTTGGTTACCGAGAAAAGGGATAACCTAAACCTTCCTTGGTTTCAGTCGAATCCCGAGTTTACCCTCAGATTAATCTGGCAAGATCCTCGAAAAAACACGTGCAAGACCAGACCGTACATCCTCGACCCACCGGGGCCCACCAGCAAATACGCACTGGGCCAGCCCACAATAGAGTACCTAGCTTCTGCCGCAACCCTCGATAAATCACTGACGCCACCAGCCGATGATCGCTCGAGGAGGGACCCCCTGTCGAGTGGCGAGGCTCCGGCGAGACGGACGCCTCGATATGACAAGGGTCGAGCCCCCCTCGATCCACCAACTCTAGCTGCGTTCGATAGCGCATTTAATACAAAAACTACCTAACCTCGTCAAATCGTATGGCTATAGTGTCCGCACAGTGGTCCGTACAGCGGTCGAATCCCGCTTTACTGCCCATACTGAGGACGTGCATCGGTCTGCATGGCACTATTACGCCGTACTCAGTGCTGTTAGGCAGCTCGAGGCCCCCCTCGACGCGCTACGCGACAAACAACCGACATCGAATTCCCTAGATTCGATCTTATCCGCTCAACCACTACACTCGAAGCTGCCCCTCGACTAGGCTTCGAATACGCATCGACGCCCTCCGGTCAACCTGCATCGACTTCGAAAGCTGCGCCAACAACTCTCGATACGACCCCAACAGGAACTCGCACGTCCTCTACAGGGGATCGCGTCTTTCACCGGTCAGCAACCACATCTCCGAAGGACGCCTGTCAACTCCGAGCCACGCTGCTACAGAACAAGCCATGCTTAGCGCACGTCTCTACAGAGGCCTCGAGTTGACCACCACGACCCGCAACGTCACCACCGCGTCATTGAACCAGGACATCTGTACTCCTGCGCCTCCCCTTGGCCTATAAAAGGGGATGCCAGGAGACCCAATAGGGACAGAGAAGAACGACTCTAGACAACGATCTCACGACAACTGAACACACGCCTAGGCAGACTCCTAGACTCAGAATAACTCTCCCGCTCTGTACTCGACCCCCCTCGAATTCTCTCCTTCGCTTGTATTCGCCCCTGTACAAGCACTTAGGTGCAAGATAATACAAATCTTCTCCCCCCGCTGGACATAGGGCCTTCTTGGCCCGAACCAGGATAAATCGCTGTATTCTTCTTGCATCACCATCCGGACGGGTTACACACACATACGATTACTCGTTGGCTTAGGACGCCCTCGGGTTCCTAACACTGACAGTTGGCGCGCCAGGTAGGGGCCCTGTGTGTCAAACCGCCTCGTCCAGATGGCGGACCTCGTATCATCGCTCCCTTTCAGCTCGGTGATTTGGTTTGGGAGTCTAGAGTTCATGTCGCTCGGCACGAGCCATGACATGGTCCTGCTCTCAATCGGGCACCCGAGCGGGGGTGCTTCAGGGACTCCGCGAGGAGCCCTGTGTCGTCCTCACCACCATGCTTCCCAATCAAGAAGGAGACGTGGATCGCAGGGCGGGCGGCGCCGCTGTGAGACCACGGTCATCACATCCTCTTCATCTTCGATGAATGACTTGAGCTCTCTGGCCCAGAGGCTCCCACGGCTACGCGTAAGGCCTGACGTGGGGCAGCGCTCGCTAGGGTCGAACGCTTCTCCCCAGGCGAATGCTCCCTTCACGTCTACAGCTCTCTTGCCCCATGAGCAGTTTCCCGCCTGACCGACACTACGATTTGGGCTCGACAATGCCGCTTCGACGTACTCCACTATCGTGCGCTCGGGTTTCGGGGCAGACAGGGAACGGACCGGCCCCCCTTGCGCGCAGCAGCACGCTGGGAGGTATCGGTACTGGCCCCCGAACGCCCGATTAACCCTCGCCCATGCGGCGCTTGCCCTCACGTGCTTCGAAGGTGGCTGGAAGTCGAATAATTTGGGCGGACCGTCGTACCCTGCCCGCTCTACTCCGACTCCGACTATGACTCCAGCTACTATGATCCCACGCGAGAGTGTTTTCATGTCGACATAGTCACCGTGTCGGACGACGACGACGCCGATCCCGCAGAGACGTCCACACCACCGGCTGCAACAGGTGGGCCCCTCCTGGTGGGACAGGAGGAAGGGCCCCCTGCCGCGACCAATGACCCGCACGATTCGCAGGCGCTCGCGTCGCCTAGCTCGCGCAGGTCCGGGAGCTTCGGGCCAAGCTCGACGAAGACAACGAGCGACAGCGCCAGCTCGAGCGTACCCTCGAGCAAGACAATCGCAACCCCCCATGTGGAGGAGCTTGGGCTCGAGCGCGGCAAGTGCAGCGGCAGATTGTGGGCGCGGATACGGTTGCACGTCCCGCCTTCAATCGAGCCAGCCAGAATGTCGTCGCATCAACCATGCTCCTTCGCAACATGCCGGCCCCCTCGAATCCCGAAGCCCAGGGAGTCCAACAGGAGATCAAGGGCCTTCTCGATGTGGCCGCCATTCAGCAGGCCAAAAGTTCTACCTCGAGGCGTCGAGGTGTGGCCTCAGGGCAACACCACGAACCCTCGCGGCATGAGAGGTAGGCTTCGACCCAGCCGGTAGACTCCCCTCGCTCGAAGGGGGCGGTCCCAGACCACGATCGAGTTTGTGACAACCGCGAGCCCCGTGACGTGCGTCACGACATCAACGAACACCGCAGGCGCAAGTGCGGTGACGCTGAGGTGCGAGGCTACAGCACTCATCGGGGCGGACGCTACGATAGCGACGAGGACCGACGTCGATCCCCGGATCCGCCGGGACCTCGAGTTTTCAGCCGTGCGATTCGCAGCACGCCGCTGCCTAGCCCCTTCAGACCCCTGACAAGTCTCGTCAAATACGACGGCAAGACAAAGCCTGAGCTCTGGCTTGCCGACTTCAAACTAGCGTGCCAGCTTGGCGGGGCCCGAGACGACAGCGCCATCATTCGACAGCTCCCACTCTTTCTCTCCGACACCGCAAGACGGTGGCTCGAGGAGCTTCCCCCCAACCAAATCTGTGACTGGTCTGACCTGGTCAGGGTTTTTGAGGGGAACTTCAAGGGCACCTACTTGCGTTCGGGCAACAGGTGGGAACTCCGAGGCTGTAGACAGAAGCCCGGGGAATCTCTTCGCGACTTCACTCGACGTTTCTCCAAGCAACGCACCAAGCTTCCCCACGTCACCGACGAAGAGGTAATCCTGGCTTTCATCGCTGGGACTACCTGCAAGGAACTGGTCCGGGAACTCGAGCGTACTCCCCCAAAGACCGCTGACAAATTGATGGACATCGTGGCCAACTTTGCCGCCAGGGAAGAGGACGTCGGTGCCTTCTTCGATGGTAGCAAATGCCAGACGCAGGCCAAGGCGGCCAACCCCGAGGGTTCGAACCAGGGCGGCAAGAAAGGGGGCAACAAGAAGAAGAAGAACCCGCGAGGCAAGCGTGAAGACGCCTCCGACGATGACCTCATAGCGGCTGTCGAGTGCAAGAAGCCTCGAGGCCCTCTCGAAAAGGGCCTCTTCGATGAGATGCTCAAGAAACCGTGCCCGTATCACAAGGGCCAGGCCAATCACACCCTCGAAAACTGTCGGATGCTCAAAAGGCATTTCGGGGGTATGGTTCGAGGGAAGGAAGAGGAAAAGGAAGAGCCCGACGACAAGAATGACGACAAGGTTGATGGGTTCCCCGAGGTGCAGGACTGCTACATGATCTATGGGGGACCTACCGCCCGACTCACCCCTCGACAGCGTAAGAGGGAGCGTCGGGAGGTATTCTCCACTCAAGTCGCACCCCTCGATTCTTGGACTGGTCCGAGACGGCTATCACGTTCGACCGTGATGACCATCCGAGCCACGTTCCGAACCCGGGTCTCTACCCGCTTGTTGTCGACCCTGTCATCGTCAACACCCGCTTCTCCAAAGTCTTGATGGACGGAGGCAGCAGCCTCAACATCATCTACTCCGAGACCCTCGACCTCCTCAAAATCCCAAGGGAAAAGCTGAAGCTCAGTGCTGGGGGCTTCCACGGCATCGTGCCAGGCAAGAAGGCTATTCCCATCGGGTGCATCGACTTACCGGTGTATTTCGGTACTCCCTCGAACTTCCGAAAGGAGACCCTCATGTTCGAGGTAGTCCCATTCCGAGGCACATACCATGCGATCATTGGGCGACTGGGCTATGCCAAGTTCATGGCAGTTCCCAACTACACTTATCTCAAGCTCAAGATGCCGGGCCCCAATGGCATCATCACCGTCGGCCCCTCCTTCGAGCACGCATACGACTGTGACGTCGAGTGTGTCGAACACGCTGAGGCCCTCGAGGAGGCGGTGATGCTTGCAGCCACTCTCGAGGCCCTCGCTGACGAGATCCCCGAGCCCAAGCGACATGCCGGCAGCTTCGAGCCTGCCAAGGACATGAAGAAGATCTTCCTCGACCCGAGCTGCTCCAAGGGGAAGGCGCTACTCATCAGCACCTCTCTCAACGCCAAATAGGAAGCAGTGCTCGTTGACTTTCTCCGCGCGAACGCCAACATGTTTGCGTGGAGTCCCTCGGATATGCCGGGCATACCGAGGGAAGTCGCCGAGCACGCCATGGAGATCCGCCCTGGGTCTAAGCCGGTGAAGCAACGCCTGCGCCGCTTCGATGAGGAGAAGCGCAGGATCATCGGGGAAGAAGTCAACAAGCTCTTGGTGGCCGGATTTATCAAGGAGGTTCACCATCCCGAGTGGTTAGCTAACCCTGTAATAGTGAAAAAGAAAAATGGGAAATATAGGATGTGTGTAGATTACACCGGCTTGAATAAAGCATGTCCTAAAGTTCCATTTCCCTTGCCACGCATCGATCAAATCGTTGACTCGACGGCGGGATGTGAGACCCACTCCTTTCTCGATGCCTATTTCGGCTACCATCAGATCCATATGAAGGAGTCTGACCAGCTCGCGACTTCCTTCATCACCCCCTTCGGCATGTACTGCTATATTACTATGCCCTTCGACCTTCGAAACGCCGGGGCAATGTACCAGCGGTGCATGCTCCACGTTTTCGGTGAACACATCGGCTCGACGGTCGAGGCCTATGTTGACAACATCGTGGTCAAGACCAAAAAAGTCGAGGCTCTCATCTCTGACCTTGACGGTGCGTTTAAATGCCTTCGGGCGAAGAGCATCAAGCTGAACCCTAAGAAGTGTGTCTTCGGCGTCCCCCGAGGCATGCTCTTAGGGTACATAGTCTCTCAGCGCGGCATCGAGGCCAACCCAGAGAAAATCTTGGCGGTCATCAAGATGGGGCCCATTCAAAACCTCAAAGGCGTTCAAAGGGTCACAGGATGCCTGGCAGCCCTGAGCCGCTTCATCTCCCGTCTCAGGGAAAAGGCGTTGCCCCTCTACCGCCTTTTGAAGAAATCAGAGCACTTCGAATGGACCCCCGAAGCCGAGGAAGCCCTCTCAAAGATCAAGTCTATGCTAGCCTTGCCCCCGATCCTAGTACCTCCTCATCCGGCCGAGCCCCTCCTCCTCTATGTCGCCGCGACCACCCAGGTGGTCAGCAAAGCCATAGTGGTCGAGAGGGCAGAAGAAGGGCACACCCTGCCCGTTCAAAGGCCGGTCTATTTTGTCAGTGAAGTGCTCTCGGAGACTAAGGCCCGCTACCCTCAGATTCAAAAGCTGTTGTACGCTCTAGTCCTTACGCGGCGCAAACTCCTACATTACTTCCAAAGCCACCCGATAACCGTGGTGTCATCCTTCCCCCTTGGGGAGATAATCCAGAATCGGGAGGTTTCAGGGAGAATTGCCAAGTGGGCAGTCGAGCTCATGGGCGAGGCCCTCACTTTCGCACCGCGAAAGGCCATCAAGTCACAGGTGCTGGCAGATTTCATGGCCGAATGGGCCGACGCTCAACTACCGCCCGTACAGATCCAGGCCGAACTATGGACCATGTACTTTGATGGGTCGATGATGAAAATGGGAGTGGGCGTGGGCCTGCTCTTCATCTCGCCCCTCGGGGTTCACATGCGTTACATAATTTGACTCCACTTTGCAGCCTCGACCAACGTCGTGGAGTACGAGGCCCTCGTGATCGGACTACGCATCGCTATCGACCTCGGGGTTCGACGCCTCCAAGCTCGGGGCGACTCGCAGTTAGTCATCGATCAAGTCATGAAGGCATCGAGCTGCCGCGAACCAAAAATGGAAGCATACTATCAAGAGGTCCGCAAATTGGAAGACAAATTCCACGGCCTCGAATTAACACACATTGCTCGACGCTACAACGAGGCCGCCGATGAGCTCACAAAGATCGCGTCAACCAGAGGCACCGTGCCACCCGACGTCTTCGTAAAAGATCTCTACAAGCCATCAGTTGACTTCACGGGTGAACATGAACATCCGTCCAAGGGGGTCGAGCCTCAACCAACCCTGGCCCACTCTCGACCGGGGCCGAGGTCATGGACCTCGAGGTATCATCCCCTCGAGCAAGCGACAAAGCCGATTGGCGTAAGCCCTTCCTCGAATACCTTACTCAAGGGGAGCTGCCAGATGACCGGAACGAGGCTCGACACATTGCGCGAAGGGCCAAAACCTATGTCCTCTTCGGTCGAGACAAGGAGCTCTATCGACGGAGCCTGATCGAAGTTTTGCAGCATTGCATCACCATCGAGGAAGGCAAGAGGTTACTCAATGACCTACACTCGGGGGCTTGCGGTCATCATGCTGTGCCCAGGACCCTCGTCGGGAACACTTTTCGACAAGGCTTTTACTGGCCGACCGCTGTCTCTGACGCCATCAGCCTCGTCCGCTCATGTGAGGGTTGCCAGTTCTATGCCAAGCAGACGCACCTCCCTGCGCATGCTTTGCAAATGATCCCCCTCACATGGTCGTTCGCCGTATGGGGGCTCGACCTCGTTGGTCCCCTCAAAAGGACAACTGGAGGCTTCACCCACCTACTTGTTGCCATCGACAAGTTTACCAAGTGGATTGAGGCCCGGCCTATCGGCAATATCCGCTCCGAACGGGCGGTCGATTTCTTCACCGACATCATTTACCGCTTCGGGGTCCCAAACATCATCATCACTGACAACGGCACATAGTTCACTGGCAAGAAGTTTTTGGATTTCTGCGATCGCCATCACATTCGCGTGAACTGGTCCGCGGTTGCCCATCCTCGAACTAATGGCCAGGTCGAGCGCGCCAATGGCATGATTTTGCAGGGACTCAAGCCGAGAATCTTCAACCGCCTCAACAAGCACAGCAAGAAGTGGGCCATCAAGCTGCCCTCGGTCCTATGGAGCCTAAGGACAACACCTAGTCGAGCCACGGGGTTCACCCCATTCTTCTTGGTCTATGGGTCCGAGGCCGTCCTCCCCACTGACCTCGAGTATGGTTCCCCTCGACTAAAGGCGTACAACGAGCAAAGCAACAAGGAAGCCCTCGCAAACGCCGTCGACCAACTTGAAGAAGCTCGAAACATGGCCCTCTTCAACTCTGCAAGATACATGCAGAAGCTTCGACGCTACCACGATAAGCACGTGCGCAAAAGGGACCTTCGACTGGGCGACCTCGTCCTACGACGACGACAGAGCAATAAGGGACGGCACAAGTTAACTCCACCGTGGGAAGGCCCCTTCATCGTAGCAGAGGTGTTGAAGCTCGGAACCTACAAGCTCGCTAACGATAAAGGCGAAATCTTCACCAACGCATGGAACATCGACCAGCTACGTCGCTTCTATCCCTAAGCCGATGTCTTCTTCTTACATTTTCGCATAACGGAATGCTTTCGATCACAAGCTTAATTTCCTTATACATGTGAGAGGTAGCCTCGACCCTGCTCCCTCAGAGTCGAACCTCCCTCGGGGGCTATAAAGGGGGGAACCCCCCGAGTCCCCAAAAAACTCGATTTTTCAAAAACTCAAAAAGTCTATTTTCTTCCACGCACCTCTATACGTTCTAATACTTAGTCGAAAACACCATGCGAATGTCCCAAGCGTCGAGGGCTGTCGAGCCAGGAGACCACCTACGCCCCAGGGCTACGGTACCTCCACTCGCTCCCAGACGAGGGGCATGAACATGGGTCGAATTCACTAAGTAAGAAACGTTATCAGGAACGCGAGAAAGAAAAGGACTTAAAAATCATACACTCTCTATGTCTCGAGGTCCACTCTGCCTCGATATGCCTCGACATGGGTTAATACTAAGTCAAAGACGGCACGAGAAGGTCCAAAAGGTCGAGGGATGTCACGAGGGGAGACCGCCAACGCCCCAGGGCTATGGCACCTCCACTCACTCCCCCCTTCGAAGGGCACGATTGTGTGATGAAATCGATAAAAGTAGAGACCCGATCAGGCAGTAGAGACAGAAAAGACTTAGAGCACACTTAGACATATACGTACGAATATAGATGTACATTGGCTTGAGGCCTCGCAACCTCGAGAACAAAAGATTACAAAATTTCTCACAAAGGCCTCCATGCCGAGGCTTGGCTCACAGGCCATCATCCTCAGGAGGCGAAAGGACCTCACGCTCGAAGAGGCTCGCAAGACGACTGCCAGGTTCCTCGGCAGCCTCGACCAACCCCATGAAGATGGCTTCATTCTCCTCGTCAGTCTTCGAAGGGTCGCTGATGAAGCCGTGGGACACGACCTCCATGTCGTAGATGTAGCCGGAGCCGATGACCGCCATCGCCCGCTTCACGCCGACATGAAGGGCACCCCGCACCTTCTCCTTAACCACGCGGCCGAGCTCAAACAGCCGGTCAAGGAGAGGCGCCCCATGGACGTCATCACGGCTGATTTGGGACGAGGAATGCCGAGGCTATCGCAGACCATGTCGAGCATACCGCCAAGCTCACTGGTCAGCTTCACCTCGGCCGTGTACAACTTCTGAAGTAGGCCGAGGTCGCGATGAGCCCGATCCAGCTCCTCCTCCAAGGCTAAAAGTAAACAAACAGAGTCAGCGACGCTTAAGAAAGAAGACCAAGGTAGAAAACTCTTCGAAAGAAGAAGGAAGACTCACCGACGACGTGGGTCTCGAGCTTCATGTGGGTGTCTTGCAGAACGAGATACTCGTTCGCAAATGCCTCACCAGCGCGGACCATCGACGCGTTCTCCTCCTTGAGCTTTTCGAGGGCCTCGCCTGCCGAAATGGCATTCCGCCTTTGCTCTCGCCAGGCTTTGAAAAGCCTGGCGTTTTCGGACACCGAGACGTCGAGCTCCCTCCGCACCGCCTCCAGGGCTGCGCCAACCCTCGCCAGCTCATCGCTGGCCTCGGACCTCGCCCGCTCAAGGGCCCTCCCCGCTTCCTCCTTCGCCTTGGCCTCGGCCTCCTTGGCTTGGGCGGCCTCTTCTTGGGCCGAGGCGGTCTCGAACTCTGCCTTCTCAAGCTCACCCCGAGCGGCAGCGGCCTCCTCCTTTGCCTTCGTGGCCTCGACCCGGGTAGCCTTGAGCGCTGCTTCTAGCTCGGGGATCTGGCTCCACTTATCCTTGGCGCCGTGGATAAGATAGGACTTGATGTTCGAGTGCTTTCTCAGATCCTAAGAGCAAGAAGAAGAAGAGACATCATCGACAAAGGAAATACACCCCGAGTTCCATAACTTCGAAGAAGGATGCTTACCCCAAGGCGCTGCTGAAGGTTGTTGCTGACGAGACCGAACATTGTCTTCAGCGAGCTCTGAAGGCAAGAACACTCCTCCTCGATGGCCCTCCAGCACTCGAGCTCGGTGGGGTCATCCACCTCCCACGAGGGAGCATCGTGGCTAGTGGTGTCATGGACGCGGATAGGCTCCGAGCCCCATCCCGAAGTCTCCGCCTCGAAGCACCGCCGCGCCGCCTCGGCTCCGGCACCCTCCGCCTCGACGGCCGTGACTGCCGCAGATCGTTGCTCGGGAACCGCAGGGGGAGACTAACCCTCCCATGGCACGATGGCCAGCAAGCCGGCCTGTGGCTCCTCTCGCTTGACAAAAAGGTCCGCCAGGACAGACACAGCGACGCTCGCCTCCTCGACCGAAGCACCCACGGGGGCCCCGCCTGACGGGTCTACTTCGGCACCCCTGGACTCAACGACCCCGACCTCGGTGGCGACAGGGGGGCGCGGCGTCTTTCTCCTTCCCTCCGTCGATGGAGGCCTCGCCCTCCTCGCCCTCGAGGACGATGGGTGCCGCCATCGAAAACCCCAGTCGCGAGTCATCTGAGGGGCCCTCCGGCACGCTGCTCCTCGGCGCCTCGACGGCCATCCCGGCTCGGGGGTTCGACGCCATAGCCACCGCAGGCTCGGTGGCCGCTTTAGCTCCCCGGGCCAACGCCGCGCGTGCGGCCTTGACCCAAGTGACGACCCCCGCGTTCGATATCGACGGAGGAGTCAACCCGGCGCTCGAAGGGACCGGGCCCGCAACCGGAGCCACCGCGACCGCCATCGCCTCCCTCGCAGCCTCCGTCCGAAGGCGCTTGGCTAGGGCGGGCCCCGCCAGTGCCCGCTGGCGCTTGAGCCTGTGAGAAATGAAAAATTAGACGCATGGAATTGAGACATGAAAGCTGCTCCAAGGTTAAGAACTTACCCCACCGGGAACCTTCCCGGGGTTCGTGAGGCCCCCATCGACGGCCGCGGAAGGCTTGAGGCCGCCGCCGATGCGGCTAAGGCCAACACTACCAGCCCGGCCCCGAGGGCTGGGTGACTTTCACGGGGCCCCTCGGTGGGCCCCTTAGGACCAGCGGCGCCCTGCGTCGAAGGGGCACCGGCCGCGACCCTCCGGGTCGAGAGGTGCTCCTCTTCTCCGCTCCAATCCTCCCCCGATTCCTCAGGCGAGGATCTTGTGATGGGCCCCACCTCTCGTCTCTGCTTAGCCGAGCGCTGCTCGCCCGCAGAGAGATCGAGGCTATGCATCCACCTCTTCTTGCCCTCCTCCTCCTTCGTCTTCTTTGCCGACGGGGCGCCGAGAAGCCCCGTCGAACGAGCCCCGAAATCTTCCCTAACGGGGGGCAGCGACAGCTCGTAGGCGAGCTCCCCCTACGCGCAAAAGCCCAAAAATGTAAGAAAAAATAAAAAGAAGGGCTCGACAAAGTAATACACTTGCCAGTTCGGGGCAACCAGGATCCGGCCGCATCGGAAGACGGTTGACATCCTGCGCCGTGAAGGGGCCCGACACCATGCCTCGAACCCTCTTGGCGACGCTCTCCGGCGTAATAGCCTCGGCAACCATCCGGCTCCTCCTGAGCTCCACTCCAGCGACCATCTGGCTCATGCGAAGCGAGCGCCGCATCAGGGGGAGCACCCGTCGATGGTGGAAGGCCGAGGCAACGACCCCGACAGTTAACCCCTGCCCTCGAAGGGTCGCCAGGGCATCGAGGAGGTCTTCGAGCCTCCCTTGATGGTCCCGCGCTAGGGCGCCCCAGTTGTGGGGACGCGACTCGATGACGCGCCCCGTGTACTGAGGCAGCAGCCCCTCATCATTCTTGATGTAGAACCACTTCGAAGGCCAGGGGCCGTGGCTCGAAGTCAGGCCGATAGGTATGAAGTCGTCGGCCTTCCTCACGGCGAAGTTGCAGCACCCAGCCCGCACCAGCCTCCGCACCCCCTGCGACGCTCTCTTGGAAAAGTACTCCACCCGAAAGAGATGGAGCCAGAGCTCCCAGTGCGCCTCCACCCCGAGGTAACCCTTGCAGACTGTGGTGAAGATGGTGGTGTAGGAGATTGCGTTGGGGGAAAGATGCTGAAGCTCGATCCCGTAGTAGTGAGTGAGGGCGCGCATGAACCGGCTCGGCGGGGTGCCGAAGCCCAGCCGGTGGAACTTGACGAAGCTAACCACGTAGCCCTCCGGTGGGTTTGGCTCGCGGTCCCCCTTTGGCGGAATGAGCCATTCGGGCTCGTCCCTGTTGGTGATGGGGCGAAGAAGCCCCTCCGCCACCAACCCCTCCAGCTCCTTCCTTGTCACCTCCGAGGGGAGCCACGCCGTGGGCTGAAGAATCTCCGGCGGCGCCATGGCAAGAGCACGGAGCTCTTCGGTGGACGGATGACCCGGAAGATTTCCTATCTCCGTAGGGAGGCGAGCGTGAGGAAGGAAAGCGCAAGGAGGCGAGCGCAAGGAAGGCAAACGAGCGCAAGGAAAGCGAATGTGAAAACGGCAGGAAAGCAAGTGAAGAGCAACGGTGCGTGGAGTGCCCCCTTTTATAGGGGCAGAAGGCTGACGGACGGCCGACGCTTGCCCGACCAGTAAGTCCCCGCATTAAATGCACCCAAAGCACTTTCCTCTCGATTCCAGTGCGTCATGGACAGGGCCGTTTCGCATTCACGCTGTCGACTGCCATCGACCACGGACACACGTCAAGCATCCGCGAACCAGGCGTTATGCTAGCCCCACCACAACCGCGTCGTTCCGACTCCCGTGATATTACAGCCGTGCTGTTTCAAATCTTTTCTTGAAAAACGAGAACTGACAGTTATCCTCCTCGAAATGCGCTTCAAGTACAGGAATCGCCCACTACCGTGCCGCTCTGGCTTCTGCGTAAAAAGGCACGCGTGATGGACAGGAGGAGTTATCCACAGACGGATCTTCCCATGACACGGGATACGGGCCAAGGCCCTCGAAATCTCCAGGGAGCGAAGGCTGGCCCTCAAAAAGGGTTCGACAGCCGCCCTCGAGTACCGGAGTTAGGGGTGATCGAGGGGGGCCGACCCGAGTCCCTTGCTCGAGAACGAATTCTCGAGGCCCCCTCGGACACATTCAAGGCAAACCTAAGGGACCACGACGGAATCCCCTCGAGGGGAGGCATCGAGCCACCAGACCTGATCGAAAGGGTTTGGCATCCGCGGGACCCACTGTTTTGCTCGAATAAGAGCGCCTCTGGGCCACTAGTCGACCCCTATCAAACGGGGCACGAGCTCTTACTTGAATTTCCTGATAGTAGCTCACCTGAGACGTTGATGCTCGCTCGAGCATGGGTAGCGCAACGCTTCTCCCCCTCTACCCAATCGAAAGGGTTCGCGAGGGTCGAACAAAAAAGTTGAGCTCGCACCTGATCGGCTTCGACAAAAGAAGCTAAGGAGCAGACTCACAACCAGGTGGCCTCAACGAAAGAGGATCCAACCATCGGGGGCTCGGTCATTCGAGCATGCATCGACCAAACAAAAAATAAAAGACCTCGGGCGAGTATTCTACTCACCCGAGGCCTCGGGGCTACACCCGAAGGGTGCGCTCACGCGCTCCCTTCGGAATACGACCAACACTCTGAGTCCATTTGACTGAGCCTCCGTGTAAGTATCAACACTTACACGAAGCCTCGGGGCCTACTGTCGGTTACCGAGAAAAGGGATAACCTAAACCTTCCTTGGATTCGGTCGAATCCCGAGTTTACCCTCAGATTAATCTGGCGGGATCCTCGAAAAAACACGTGCAAGACCAGACCGTACATCCTCGACCCACCGGGGCCCACCGGCAAATACACACTAGGCCGGCCCACAACAGAGTACCTAGCTTCTGCCGCAACCCTCGATAAATCACTGACGCCACCAGCCGATGATCGCTCGAGGAGGGACCCCCTGTCGAGTGTCGAGGCTCCGGCGGGACGGACGCCTCAATACGACAAGGGTCGAGCCCCCCTCGATCCACCAACTCCAGGTGCGTTCGATATCGCATTTAATACAAAAACTACCTAGCCTTGTCAAATCGTATGGCTATAGTGTCCGCACAGTGGTCTGTACAGCGGTCGAATCCCGCTTTACTGCCCATACTGAGGACGTGCATCGGTCTGCACGGCACTATTACGCCGTACTCAGTGCTGTTAGGCAGCTCGAGGCCCCCTCGACGCGCTACGCGACAAACAACCGACATCAGATTCCCTAGATTCGATCTTATCCGCTCAACCACTACACTCGAGGCTGCCCCTCGACTAGGCCTCGAATACGCATCGACGCCCTCCGGTCAACCTGCATCGACTTCGAAAGCTGCGCCAACAACTCCCGATACGACCCCAACAGGAACTCGCACGTCCTCTACAGGGGATCGCGTCTTTCACCGGTCAGCAACCACATCTCTGAAGGACGCCTGTCAACTCCGAGCCACGCTGCTACAGAACAAGCCATGCTCAGCGCACGTCTCTACAGAGGCCTCGAGTTGACCACCATGACCCGCAACGTCACCACCGCGTCATTGAACCAGGACATCTGTACTCCTGCGCCTCCCCTTGGCCTATAAAAGGGGACGCCAGGAGACCCAATAGGGACAGAGAAGAACGACTCCAGACAACGATCTCACGATAACCGAACACACGCCTAGGCAGACTCCTAGACTCGGAATAACTCTCCCGCTCTGTACTCGACCCCCCTCGAATTCTCTCCTTCGCTTGTATTCGCCCCTGTACAAGCAGTTAGGTGCAAGATAATACAAATCTTCTCCCCCCGCTGGACGTAGGGCCTTCTTTGCCCGAACCAGGATAAATCGCTATGTTCTTCTTGCATCACCATCCGGACGGGTTACACACACATACGATTACTCGTTGGTTTAGGACGCCCCCGGGTTCCTAACGCCGACAAGAGGTCATGCACATTCATGATTCTTGCATGACCTATGAAGAGTGTGGAGAAACTAGGCATTCAGGTGCTAACTGCCCATTGCTGAAGGAGGATGTGAACTACCTCAACAACAACAATAGCAACTACTATCGTCCTCAGCAAAATCAAGGCTGGAATAAACAACAGGGGCCTAACTACTCAGGTAACTACCAAGTTAATAATTCTTCCTACAATAATTTCAATCAACCGCCTTTGAGAGAGTTAGTGCTCAACCAAGGTAAGTTGATGGATAACTTATCCAAGAAGCTATCTTCCTATGACAAGACTCTAGAAACGGTCAATAATAGAATGGATAGTTTTTCCAATGCTATTAAGAATTAGCTTAGCTTCAATAAGATGCTAGAATCTCAGTTGCAATAGCTTGCCAACTTTGTTCCTTCTGCCGACCAAGGTAAGATTCCAGGGCAACCGGAAGGTTTAGAAACTACAAATCTTGTAGACATATTTAATGCAGATAAATTCTGGAGTGACCCTTCAAGAGGATCGTGGGATGACCTGACTCTGCCAATCAAGAAATGAGATCCAAGAAGACCAATCATCCCCATCTCCATTGGAAGTACCAACTTCGATGAAGTAGTCTGTGACTTCGGTGCAAGCGTCAATGTCATGCTTAAGGTGATATACCAGAAACTATTCAATTGTCCTTTATTATACACAACCATGTGCTTGCAGCTTGCAGACCAATCACTCTGCTACCCGATGGGAATCCTGGAAGATATCTGTGTACGAGTAGGAAGCTCATATGTTCCTACAGACTTTATGGTAGTGGACACGGGAGGTGATGAGAGGTCACCCATCATTTTGGGACGTCCATTCCTGAACACCGCCGGAGCCATCATCTACTCCAACACTGCCAAGATCGTCTTCAACATCAAGGGAAAATGAGAAACCTTCTTCTTCAAGAACAAGGTTTTGCAATTCGCAGCACACCCTCAGTACCCTTATGAGCAGGAGAGAAAAACTGTTATCAGAAATCATAATGTCAAGCTCAAAGGCAAGCCCAAGAAGAAGAATAACAAGAAGAAGACTGAGAAGACGGAGATAGTGAGGATGGTTACTGCAGTCCACAGAGAGCATGACCATTAGCTCAAGTCTCCACATTTGATCATGAAGGACGATTTAGGTGTCCCGACCATTTAGTGTTACATCAACAGATGCTCCGTTTACAAGGTTGTCTGTGACACCGGATCGGGCGTCAACATAATGGCCAAGGTGACCTATGAATTTCTATATGGCCAGATGCTTTTGGACCCCACCTACGCACACCTGCAAATGGTGGACCAGACCTTTTGCTGCATGGAAGGGATAGCCAAAGACGTCCCTGTCCAGATCGACGACCACTTCATTCCCACTAACTTCTTAGTCATCGATATGGGTGAAGACGAGTACAATCCACCCATCATCCTAGGAAGACCATTCTCAACACAACCAAGGCCATCATCTATATTGGAATAGGAGAAGTCCATTTCCACTTTCCCTCAGAGAATATACGCCGCTGTTTCATGGACTACATAGTCCATGATGAACCCAAGAAGAATAGATCCAGAAGAAGGCAGCGTACCTGTCGCTAGAACAAGAAGATCATCGTAGATGGATGGGCTGACTATGAAGGAGAAGTGTTAAGATATGAAGATCGGTACCCTAAAGAAAATGCGATCAAAGAAGATGCTACCAAAGAGGAAGACAAGGTATCACCAATGGAAGAAGAAGAATTTCCACCCCCGAAAGAACATTGGTTGAAGTACAACCCAATAGTGACTCAATTCAAGGAAGGAGAAGAGATTCCCCCATGCTACATCCGAGTATCAAAACAACTAGAGAAAGATGATAGAATGAGAGAACCAGTCTACACTCCCATACCAGATAAGGTTACAGAGGTCTCCACCGTGGATGAGCTACTTGACGCCAGGTATACATACCAAGGTCTAAAACATCAAGAAGCAAAATACCAGTCCATAAAGTTTTGGAGGTTGAAGAAACCTAAAGAAAACAAGCCAGCAGAAGAGACAGTAATTATAGAAGCTTCTTCCTCCATGTCACCATCACCAACCAAGCAGGTATGGAAACCCAAGGTAAAACCATATTCAAATCCTGCACATCAAGATGCAACACCAGAGGCGCCAGCCGACATGCCCCTGGAACAATCAGCGAACAAGGAAGTCCTTTTCGGAGGACTTAAAATCACCGAACACCACACCAAGAGGTAACTTCGTATTTATTTACACTTTCCTTTTTAGCATTGCATCTTTACCTTTCTGTTTCTGCATCATAAAAAGAAAATAAATATGTTGTGCATTGCATCTTGAAAAATCCCAAGCCCCATGTGAATAATGTGTGGAGCAACCGCTCACACACTATTCACCGTGGCGGTGTAAAAATAATTTTTTAGCATATTTACTTTTTTCTATCTGCATATAAAAATCTATAAAAATATGTGAGATCCTGTCAGGAAAGTTCTAGACAACCAGGGCCTAGAAGTTTATCACTAACGCTTAATCAGTTCCACAAGCTTTGTTGTCTATTTGAGCTCCACAAAATTCAAAGGATCTAGAAGAGCTAACAGGCAGAAGGATGTCCTGTCCCCTGTTAGAGAGCTGCCTCCAACAATCAAGTGTTGTTTCTAACGGCAACTACTCATGACACTCCAGGAGGAAAAGTACGCCTTCACTGCCAGTCAGCTACATCAATAGACTATGTCAACATCCAGCTTGGGGGAGAGCAACCCCCGTGTATCGAGCTAAGTATTTCTTACCTATCTATTTATCTTCGACGTGCTTTGTTAAACACAACTAAAAGATGTATAACCTTAGAAACCCAATAAAGTTTTTCTTGCTTTCTATCTGTTTAAAGTTTGTTAGTTTAATAAAGGAGAGCTCTTTAATCTGTTGCTAAGTGAACCCCTAGAACAAGCTCTTTATGGATATGATGAATAGTTGCTCTGCTTTAATTCCTCACAAATACCTAGTTTTTAAACTTGTGCTTTCCTGAGTTTTGGACACAACTGTTTAGACTTGAGTTTTGCTCTGAGCCTGAAACCTGTGGGTTGCGAGTGCTTGATCTAAGTCTAGGTGGTTGACGGATAAGATATGGGAAGGTTTTGAGCTGCTGTCCATCTTGTTCCTAGTGATGCTTGAGTTCTAGAGATTTTATTTGTGAAAATCTTGAAATGCTACATGATGAGTTCCTTTATGACGAGAGTTCAAAATTCCTACCACAGCCATATACTCATGCTTACTAGAATAGGAAAGCCTTCCTTTTATATATCACTTTGTAGGCATTGAGGGTAGTTAAGCTGTGTCGACCCTTAGGAGCTGGTCATGCGGTTAAAATTATATGTGCTCTCCATCCATTGATCTATGCTACTTCTGTCCTCAGAAGTTCGCAAACTCTTATGCTTATCATTCTACATCCACTTTGTGCTATTTCTGTTCCTGGAAGTACCACCCACATATATACATACACCACACCATGTGCTGTCCCTATCCTGGAGATACGTACCCATGTTGCTCCTATCCTGGGAGTACGCATTCATCCGTTCATCCATACACATTTATTTCCCATTCAAAAAAATGTTCTAACTCCTACACTAGGAGAGAATATCCAAAAATATTCATCGCCATCTTTTCCTTTTCCATTGTGCAATAAAGCTCCAGTTATCCCAGTTCATACTCCCATCTGCTATAGTCCTATCAAGAGGATTGGTTGCTCTAATGAAAAAAAGAAGACAAAAGTCCCAAAGGAAAAAGAGAAAAAGAAATATAGCAACCAAGTCCTTCTCTTCAAAGTTTCCAAATAAAGGGAGGTATGTTTTCCCAAGGAGCAATTGTGGAATTAGATCTTCACCATCATCCATCACCCTTCTTAATCTCTTTACTTACTTCACCATCATTCTTATCATTCTTTCCCTCATTTCACATGCACATACTTGACTTTATGACTCGTTCCTCTGGATCCATGGTTTAAATATGCAATATATGCAAGTAGTTTGAGTTATCTCCCCACCTATGAGCTCCACATAAGCCTTTTAGATATAGGGTGAGAGAGAGAAGGCAAATCTCAATATGCCTAAGTTGCACAAATACCACATATCCTGAGAGAAGAGAGAAGGCATACTTTACACTTGCCTTAGAGAGGATCCAGAAATACCACCAATGAGAGACTTGAAAGGGTCATACAAGGAATCTCTGAGTTTTATTTGAAAATCTTACAAAAAACTCTGGAACAATGGTTGATCGAAGAGCGAGAAACATAGCGCTTGACTTGACCATTCTGTCTTTCAACTACCCAAGACTCAAGTGAAGGCCATAAGCTCCATGGAAGAAGGTAATAGTCTTGAGTCAGAATAGTTCACTCTAATCCAAAGGAAAGTTCTTGTTCGAAGGCATGTGAACTTATGAGGAGTAACAACATTGTAGCAACTCCTGATCCATCACTAAGTCTATCTTTGCTCAGGGACGAGCAAAAGGTAAGCTTGGGGGAGTTTGTTGAGGGTAGTTGAGTGTTGTTTTTAACCATCAACATAGCCTAAGAAAGGGTTAAAAGATAAATACCATCTAGATATAGGGGTTACACTAACAGAATTCCACGGGTTTTGGTGAATGTCTATTTCTACAGGGGGTTATCAGAAAAGAACCAAAAGAGGTGCACATGTCATATTTACATAGAGAGAATACCTCGACCAGTAACTCAAGAATACTCTAGAAGACTCGAGAAGGCGACCCTACGGAGCTGGACCCACCTGGCAGAGCCAGGTGGGCGAGCACCCAAGCTAGGTGGGCAGCCGCCCCGCCACCTCCACCAATCAGGTGCGAGCTTGCGGATCCTGCCCCAACCGACCTTGAGGATCAATCTCAGCCACCAATTCAAATCGGTTTGATCCAAGGGCCGTGGTGCATCCTAGGAGGCTATATAAACAGGGCCCATGGCCCCTGGAGAAACCCAAATTCATTCTAGAATTCATTTGAAGAAATCCAGAGAAGCCTTAGAGCCACCATCTCAATTAGAGCTCCATAGTTTAGTAGCATAGCTACATAGGAATAGATCTAGGAGTCAAGCCTAGCTTGGAGTCCGAATCTGTCATCGTTCTTGGTAATTTCTTATTCTTATTCATAATATTCATCATTGTTCTTGCTACTATGAATAGAACTTTATTCTATTCTAATATATCAGATATAACTTTGCTCTATTTGTTTATGTTCTCAATTATATTGTTCTTAGTTTACTTTGATTATATGCTTAGCATAGTTGGTTTAGAATTATGTTTATGCATAGGATCGTATAGCGCTTACTCATTAGATCGATGGGTAGGTGATAAAGATTGTGTAGGCGTGGTGCCTAGACAGGATTTATCTGTGGTTATCCCCTATGTTCCAAATCGTGAGGTAGATCGCGGGAGTGACAGTCCCGTTGAGTCCTTTGTAGCCCTCCTCCTGAATGTAGGACTGGTAGAGTATCATTATTTGGTGGAAATGATTGCTTTGTCCTTCATCTTCCATGGCAATATCACTATGCATAGATGTAACCTTTTTCCGCCATGATTGTTAAGTGTTCTTGCACTAATCATTGTATGCTTTGGCTTTATAGTTTAGAATACCTTGGATTTATTCTTGTAGATCGTCCTAGTCCATGCTAATGTTATAAACTTACGAGTACTCTATTGAGATGTTTATCATTATTTTATGTGGCTATATGCTCTCATTTAGCTTTATCATTTATCATTCATATATTATCTATCTTATTATTTTATGTGACACTTACCCTGTATGAAGAGATAGATAAAGACATGGTTAAGTTCTCCATTAGTACATGCATGCTCATTGCTCATATATTCCGAAGCATCCCTTCCCAGTGGTAAAAATATAAATAACGATACCTGGATTACTCCCGGTTAAAATGCTACATCGGTATTATCTGTGTGCTTGCGGATCCCATCATCATCTTCTTCAAAAGCATATGCATTTAATACCAGCACCTCTGGCACCATGCTGGGGATGACAACTTAGCTTAGGTGGTGTTAGAGGTGTAAAGAGCATTTGTTGGCACCGTTACTGGGGATAGGTTTCTTTCCTCTGTTTGGTGATTGCGTTAAGAAATGCCAACAATAGTCTACTGACATGACCGCATGACGTTCATCATTGTTCGAGTAGTGAAACCATTAGACGGCCGGACCTTCTCAGTGGAGTAAACAGTGCACCCCAACGCCAGCAGTCCCATGGTCGTAGTAGCTGAGAGGAAGCATAGCTAAAGATGGCTACTAATACATGGAGTAAGCAGTGCAATCAAACCTCAGATCCTATTGTTGTTTGTAATTTGATTGCAAGTATGATGGTTAGAATTGATTTAACTAAAATAGTAATGGAGGATCCACATAGCTATTCAAAATTACTATGCACGAAAGAAAGTCCGAGGATCATGATTTGGACAGGGCCGGACACAAATTGCCATTACTTTCATTGAATCACTATAGATTTTAGTGAAGACACTCGTCATCAACAGAGATCAAAGGCACTCATGAATGTCTAGCATATTATTGATTAGAGCAAAGACAACCTAAAAGAGATCTAATGCGAGAAGCAAACCACAGGGGCTACAAACTAGGTACAAAATGACATGAGCCACCACGCTCAATAGAGTTTAATGCACCTATTACAAAGTGCAGCACAAGTTCACAAAGACAAACATGCACATAAGAGTTCACATATCAAGGGCGCCCCGCAGATCAAACCTAATCATGACTACTAATAATAATGATATGTCCCACAAATCAAGGGTCAAGATGGGCACGCAGGTTCTCGTCCACTTCAACCTTTGGTAAGATGGCATTGGCGAACAGCTCGAATTTGACCATTAGATATGCGATGTCATCGTCCTTAGAACTCGATAGAAAACCTTGCTCCACCACTAAGAGGTCCGCCGCCATGCCAATCTGAAGCTGGGCGGCAGCCAGTGCTATGGCTGCACCTTGATGAACGGCTTCGAATACCAGGGCTCGAAGACGGGGGGCAAGCAGGGCAGCGAGGCCCTCATCTAGGCACCGCCATGGAGGAAGCGCTACAGAATGCAAGCCAAGTTCAAGCCCATAGAGCAGGAGAGCTATCTGATTGAGAAGGGAAATGAATTTTACCAAACTGACCAGCGCAGCATGGCACGGAGTTGCGGGCGGCTGCCTCCATCGGGGGATGCCTCGCGGGGCTGCTTTCCGGGTGCAACCGCAGATGGAGAATCCGGCTCCACTGGCAACGGTCCTTGGGACGCAATCACGTCCACGTCCACGTCCACCTATTGAGAGTAGGCAAGATCCAAATACTAGTGTGAGCGTTTCTAGCATATACTCTGGTGAAATGAAGAAACATGTACAAGCATTGATGATACACCTTTAATGGGAGATTTGGTGGGTCAGAGACCACGTCGACCAGACTTCCCACCGTAGGCACAGGATTGTCAGCGTGGACGGCCTTTGAGGCCTCCCCAACGACAGTCACGCTCATTGGCTCAGCCATTGTCTTGGTCGAAAGCGCAGTAGGGTGTAAGGAAAAAGCTTTGGGATGGAATGAGAAGCTCTGGAGAGAGAAGGCAATATAACCTTCCTCGCACCCCTTGTCTATGCTGTTATAGCTTGGAGGCCATCGATTAGGTTTTTTACTTTTTCTTTTTTTATAAGAGAGGCCATCGAGTAGTTGACCACCCCACGACCGAGACGTTTGCGTGGGCCGTGTCTCTTTGTGTCTCCACTGTCCGCAATCTAATTGATTGTTTGTGTTTTTAGTATACTTTTTCATAAAACACCTCACATGCTGATTTGAAAAATATGACATAACTAGAGTGAAATAAACTAGCATGAGAAGCTGCAGGAGGACATCTTCTGGGTAGCTAAGATTTGAGACTACCGGACCTTCTGTGATCCTGTAATGTTTAAATTTCTGAATAAAGTAATCCTTGATTCGAGTTCTTGCGAGTACATAAAAATAAGAATAGTTGGGTTACAGACAGATCAAAGCCACTCATCACTACTATTGATACAAATGTTATGACTGCTAATTGTCTGACGAAACAAATGTGCCCAAAGTCGGACTTTCTTACGAGCCTAGTCTATATGCGTCAGGAAATCTGGACACATGAGGTGATTCAAGAAAAGGAGATTTGGCACGCGAGACATGAATGCCTGGTGTGGTAATGATAGGTCTTTTCATGAGTTAATTCACGTGAATCCAAGAAGTCACGCCAGTCAAGGGAAATACTAAAGGCGAGTCCAGCTCAGTTGGATTTACTATGATCAAACTAGCTCAGCACAATAGTTACACATCTAGCCAGTCAAATTTACCATTACGAATGTTGGACTAGATTGAACTGTAGTATGTAGCAAGCCATGGCAGCCCCTTTCATATTAGACCTTGTGCGTTTGGTGAGATTGAAGTGAATGCGGCAGGAAAACAGGGTAGAAGAGGAATCATGAGCTTTTAACCAACATGACACGCTTCAGACTTGATTGATTGATGCGGTTGTGAGGTGTACAATATATTGCACCCCAATCCAAGCAACAAAAACAGTCGATGGGCAAACGTACTGATTGCCATGACACTGAAATATGACAACGCGTAGGACCATTCAGACAAGATCAGAGACATAGCGGCCGGACGTTCTGGAGTTCCTAGTCAAATGCAAATTTAGCATAGTAACACATTCTATTACCTTAAGTATGTTAAGTTATATTATACAAAACACCATTATTTGGTCAAACTTTAAAAGTTTGACTCCTCGGGAAACAAAACGGGCATTATTGTGGGGCGGTAGGCGTGTTTGAGTGGACTAGTAGACGTCTGTTGAAATTTACTATTGTGAACTCAGTAAAATCCGCTCGATGTACCTGTTCGTTTGGTCTTACAGTGCATATAGATTCAGCAGTCTTTTCCTCTCATGACAAATCAGCATCAGGCAGAATCAGCCAGCCAGAAATGACCAAATGAATAGTTCATCTGACTTTTTGACATGAAGTTTGACCACCTGTATTATTCAAAAAAATATTAGTAAATGTAGTCAAATTTAGGTCATTCTCGAAGATCTTTTGTTAATAAAGCAAGTCACAACAAAAGATTGCTATTTTGAACAAATTTTTGAATATATCAGACAAGAGGACTATTCTTATGCCTGGAGGTTATGCATTATCTATGACCGGAGATCAGGATCAGCTTTGTGTATGTCTTCTTGAAGTTGTCAATATTGCTACCCTTTTAATCTGGCTTGGTAAACAAATCGATGTAATAATAGTTATGTTTGTTGTTAGGACATGTCTTCTTGATGTTGTTAGGACATGTCGTTTTATATTTTTTGTAAACCGTTGCCAGAGAGGAGTTCATTTCAAGAGGGGGACGCAATAAAGTTCGACCACTGCATATTTGATCTCATACGATGAAATGTGAAGGGTTGTTTGTTTTGAATGTCGTAGCAATCAATCTACAGCTGAAGACGCAGAGATGAAGAAGCCCTCATTGAAGCTGCAATGCAGGTGGGCAGGATTTCTAATAGTCGGGGCTTATCGCTCAACTTTAGTGTCCTGCTTTTAAAAATTTGTTCATGGTGGGCTCTAATTTGAGGGGAAACAACACTAGATATATATGGTGCATGAGCAAAAAGATACAACTGATACATTCATGATAATAGCCACGTGAGATGGAGGAACAAGAACATAGTATGATGGAGGAACATAAGATGGAGAAACAAGAACAATGCATCACTAAGTACAATTCATGAATGGCAGCACAACTAGCATTGGAGCGGCCCATGAATACACTGCGTCCAGTTCTCGTCGAAGTGCACTCACCGTTGTCCGCTGCTGCCTGCACTGCTGGAGCCACCAGTTGGGGATGAAGCAAACGGTCCAAATCTAGACCGCATCCAGTTCTCGTCGAAGTGCACTCCCGCCACAGGCAACAGGTGCATGCGGCAATAGTCAATAGGAATGGCGAGGGCTACAACCACCAACCTTTCCGCTGCCATCAATCCCACCACTTTGCCCGCATGGTTTGAACCAGTCTTCGGTTCCACCAGCCATGCTGTGAAGAACGGCAGTGTGGCCGCCATGGGAGGAATGAGAACCGTCCTAGATAGCGATATCAGCTTGTGGTGACTGAGCCTCTATAACACCCAGATTTTTTTTTGAACTTTAAAATTTAAATGAATTTGATTTTTATTTTGGCATAGATGTTTTAAATTCATAGGACAATTATCAAAGTTTTATGAATTACTTTAAAATGAGTAGCATGTTAGAAAACCCTGCATTGTTGCATTCATGCTGCTGCATAAGTTTTCGGTTGACTTGTTGAGCTCTTTGTGTCATCCCTGTTGTGTTTTAGGGTTTTGCATTATGCTCTAACTTGTCCCCACTAACACTATACTAGGAAAACCTAGTCTACCTAGCCCAGGCCAGTCCCTAGTGGGTCCTGGCCGACCCTAGCCTCTCTTGGCAAAGTTTGGCCAGCCATGGCTAGCTGGCCAAGCGTAGAAGCTGCAGCACTGGCCACAGCCGGCCAGGCCAGCCAGCCGGCCGCCGCTCAGCCGAGCCAGCCGCCGTGCAGCCTAGCGCCGCGCGCAAGAGCCAGCAGGCCGCGCGCGCCGCGTCCGCCGGGCCGGCCCAGCCGCACGCCGCCTCAGCGTTGCGCCGCTTGATGGGCCGAGCGGCCCAGCAGGCCGCCCGCGCACCGCGTCGCCCGTGTCCGCGCGTCGCCCGCGTGCGTCAGCGCCGACGCCAGCAGCTTGCGCCAGCACCGCGTCACCGCCCTCGGCCGCTGACAGGTGGGGTCCGTCCGAGCGGGGCCCACCCGCACAGTGTCATTTCCTCCACGGAGATGGACACCGGCTCGGTGACCGCGCGCCGCCCGAGCTGCCCGCGCGCCGCACGAGCGAGCGACCCGAGGACCACCGGGCCGTATAAAGCCGGTCGACCGCCTCTCCGCGCCGCCTCGGAACCCTAGCCGCCACCCGGAGCTCTCGCGCCGCCTCTCGAAGCCCTAGGTCGCCGCCGCCGCTCGGAGCTTCGTCCGCCGCCGTCAATCTCCGTTACCGGTCCGTTCTCGCCGATAAGGACCCTGCCAAAAGCACCGCAGTGAGGTGAGCTGGTCGTTGGTGCCCTTGGCTTGACTCCTCGTGCCTCGCATAGCCTTCCCCGCCGAGCTTTCTGGGAATGTTGCAGATGTGCTTAAGTGGAGTCCACCTAAGAATGTCAAGGACATCAGAAGTTTTATGGGAATGGCTAGATACTATAGGAGGTTCATTGATGGGTTCTCTACCATAGCTAAACCTATGACTGCTTTGCTTGAGAAGGATAAACCATTCAAATGGACAGAACAGTGTCAGGCCAGTTTTGAGGAATTGAAGAAGAGGTTGACAACAGCACCAGTACTAGCTCTGCCAGATATGACAAAGGACTTCTCCATTTATTGTGATGCCTCTAGACATGGTTTGGGTTGTGTGTTGATGCAAGAGGGTAAGGTCATTGCTTATGCCTCTAGACAGTTGAAGAAACATGAATTGAACTATCCAACTCATGATCTGGAATTAGCAGCTGTAGTGCATTCATTGAAGATTTGGAGACATTATGTCCTTGGTCACAGGTGTAACATTTACACTGATCACAAGAGCTTGAAGTATATATTCACTCAGAAGGACTTGAATTTGAGGCAGAGAAGGTGGTTAGAATTGATTAATGATTTTGACCTGGAGATTCTTTACCATCCTGGTAAAGCTAATGTTGTAGCTGATGCTTTGAGTCGAAAGAGTCAGCTGAACATGTTAGAAGTAATGGAGTTACCTAAAGACCTACTAGCTGAATTTGAGTATCTCAACTTGGGGTTCGTTGCTAACACTCAGGGAGTTTCTATGGACGTTGAACCGACACTTGATCAGGAGATCAGAAAGGGTCAGAAAACTGACGAGGAACTTCAGGAGATTGTCAAGATGGTTAGTCAAGATGGAGCCCCAGGATTCAGTGTTGACGAAGAAGGGACACTCTGGTATAAGCACAAGTTGGTTGTGCCTGATAATCAGAAAATCAAGGATACTATTCTTAAGGAGTGTCATGAGTCATCTTACTCCATTCACCTTGGAGGTACTAAGATGTATCAAGATCTGAAGCAACACTATTGGTGGAAAGGTATGAAGAGGGATATTGGAGAGTATGTTGCTCTGTGTGATACTTGTCAGAGGGTAAAAGCAGAACATCAAAGACCAGCAGGATTGTTGCAGCCATTGAAGATACACGAATGGAAGTGGGATGAAATCAGCATGGATTTTATTGTGGGTTTACCTCGAACTCAGAGAGGTTATGATTCTGTTTGGGTCATTGTGGATCGATTAACCAAGGTAGCTCATTTTATACCTGTCAAGACCACTTACACTGGAGCACAGTTGGCAGAAAAGTATATGGCTCGAATTGTGTGTGCTCATGGAGTTCCTAAGAGGATCATTTCGGATAGAGGTACACAGTTCACTTCCAAGTTTTGGGAGAGGGTACATGAAGCTTTAGGAACGGAGTTAAGGTTTAGTTCAGCTTATCATCCACAATCAGATGGTCAGACGGAAAGGGTTAATCCGATTCTGGAAGATATGTTGAGGGCCTGCGCCCTGGGGTCTAATGACAGTTGGGACAACAATTTGCCTTATGCTGAATTCTCTTACAATAATAGCTATCAAGCTAGTCTCAAGATGTCTCCCTTTGAAGCATTGTATGGACGAAAGTGTAGAACACTTTTGTTCTGGAATCAGGCTGGAGAGAGACAAGTATTTGGTCCTAATGTCTTGAAGATAGCAGAAGAGTAGGTCCAAGTGATTCGGCATAATCTGAAAGCAGCCCAGTCTAGACAGAAGAGTTATGCAGATGTTCGTCGAAGAGAGCTCGAGTTTGAAGTGGGTGACTATGTTTACCTTAAGGTGTCTCCAATGAGGAATCTCAAGAGGTTCAAGGTCAAAGGGAAGTTAGCCCCGAGGTACATTGGTCCTTTCAAGATTCTAGAAAGGAGAGGAGAAGTAGCTTATCAGCTTGAGTTGCCAGCTTACTTATCCAATGTGCATAATGTGTTCCATGTCTCTCAATTCAAGAAATGTTTGAGGGTCAAAGAAGAGGAGTTACCTATGCAGGAAGTGGATTTGCAGAAGGATTTGACTTATGATGAGAGTCCATCCAGGATTTTGGAGACGGCCGAGAGAGTCACTAGAAGTAAGGTTGTCAAGTGGTGCAAAGTGCAATAGAAATACCACTCAGAGGATGAGGCTACTTGGGAAAAGGAAGAGGATCTAAGGGCAGAATATCCAGAGTTGTTTCCTGAGTCTTCTAATCTCGAGGACGAGATTCTTTTAAGGGGGGTAGGTTTATAACACCCAGATTTTTTTTGAACTTTAAAATTTAAATGAATTTGATTTTTATTTTGGCATAGATGTTTTAAATTCATAGGACAATTATCAAAGTTTTATGAATTACTTTAAAATGAGTAGCACGTTAGAAAACCCTGCATTGTTGCATTCATGCTGCTGCATAAGTTTTCGGTTGACTTGTTGAGCTCTTTGTGTCATCCCTGTTGTGTTTTAGGGTTTTGCATTATGCTCTAACTTGTCCCCACTAACACTATACTAGGAAAACCTAGTCTAACTAGCCCAGGCCAGTCCCTAGTGGGTCCTGGCCGACCCTAGCCTCTCCTAGCCAAGTTTGGCCAGCCATGGCCAGCTATGGCCAGCCATGGCCAAGCATAGAAGCTGCAGCACTGGCCACAGCCGGCCAGGCCAGCCAGCCGGCCGCCGCTCAGCCGAGCCAGCCGTCGTGCAGCCCAGCGCCGTGTGCGCCCGCGCAAGCGCCAGCAGGCCGCGCGCGCCGCGTCCGCCGGGCCGGCCCAGCCGCACGCCGCCTCAGCGTCGCGCCGCTTGATGGGCCGAGCAGCCCAGCAAGCCGCCCGCGCACCGCGTCGCCCGCGTGCATCAGCGCCGACGCCAGCAGCTTGCGCCAGCACCACGTCACCGCCCTCGGCCGCTGACAGGTGGGGTCCGTCCGAGCGAGGCCCACCCGCACAGTGTCATCTCCTCCACGGAGATGGACACCGGCTCGGTGACCGCGCGCCGCCCGAGCCGCCCGCGCACCGCGCGAGCGAGCGACCTGAGGACCACCGGGCTGTATAAAGCCGGTCGGCCACCTCTCCGCGCCGCCTCGGAACCCTAGCCGCCACCCGGAGCTCTCGCGCTGCCTCTGGAAGCCCTAGGTCGCCACCGCCGCTCAGAACTTCGTCCGCCGCTGTCAATCTCCGTCACCGGTCCGTTCCCGCCGACAAGGACCCTGCCAAAAGCACCGCAGTGAGGTGAGCTGGTCGTTGGTGCCCTTGGCTTGACTCCCCGTGCCCTGCATAGCCTTCCCCGCCGAGCTTTTGTCCACCGGCCATGGAGCCGCCCGCACGGACCCTTGCCGCCGGCCATCTCCGGCCGCCATTAACCCCACCCTCGACTTCGCGAGGCCAAGCCCGTTACCCCAGTGCTCTCCGCGTCCGGAACCGATCACCGCAGCGCGTTTCCGACCAACGCCGACGGGCGCGCTGCCGTTTTGGCCCCGCTCCGGCGACTCCGCGCCGCCGGGTGTTTGCCAGCCGTCGGATCTGAGCCGAGCGGCTCAGATCAGCCGCTGACCCGCCGTGGACCGGGGGTCAGCCCGGCCACGTCACCTGCTGAGGTGTCAGCCACGTGGCTGCCACGCAGGTGCCACGTCAGCGCCACGTGCGCGCTGACTGCGTCAACGCGGTCAAGCCGCCGACAGCCATGGCACTTTTGCAGAAAAGCCCCTGTTGTTTTCTGTATTTACAATCTAGTCCTGTGTAGTTCAAAAATAATTAGATTATAGTCCGGTTTTCTGCAGATTAGCCCCTAACCTTGTATAGGCCATAACTTTCACGTTTTAACTCTGATTTTAGCAAACTTATACTTTTTGGAATCGTCTCGACGAGTAGAACAGTTTTATGCTATTGTTTGCTTTTGTTGAGATGTTTTGGTGTACTGCCCTAATTAAAGTATGTTTGCTTGCATGTATTGCTCGGTGTGATGTTTGTGACGTATAGAGAACGAGACGTGGGTGAACGAGGATCAGCAGAACCCGGAGGACTACGTGCAGCAGGACATCAACCAAGGCAAGTGCAGGCATCCTTTGATCATTTTGCACCTATTCACTTTAATTAATATATTGCATGTGTCATAAATCGGCAAACCATAAGATCTACTAGCCACTTTACCTAGACATATCCTATGGGGGTTCTAGTTAACAGGTTATTAGGTTGCTAGTGCTCTACCTCACCTTTCACCGCTTAATGAAGATAAAACTTGCTTCTTAAAAATATGTTGGAGCCGTGGGCTCTTGGCTTCGAACATTGGAGAAGTTGATGCATGTCCGCATCGTTGGTTGGCGGTGAAAGAAGGGGGGAACGGATGTTAGAGGGCTCGTAGCGACGGGGTCATCCGTATCTCCTCCTCCTTGTGGACCTTTCATGGAGCGGCAACCTGGGACTTCCGTACAGCTCCAGGCTAATGGGCTCTGGCTTGGTCTGTTAGCAGGATCATCATAGGCAGGAGGGTGGCTTACCGACGGGTAGCATGGCTATGGCGTAAAGGGTGTTACAAGTTCTATCATGGGAGTTCTGGTTGATCCGTAGACCGGGGCGGTGGCTACGAGTACGTCTCTCATGTGCTTGGGGCATCGCGGATCGGGTTACCACTGCCTATGACCCTGTGAAGGACTTTGTTGTGACCTCTGCCAGCCTGTCTCAGCAATGGGCTAAGAGGCTGATCACCTCGGGCACCAAGAGTAATCACAATCTAGAGTGAAAGTGTACACCTCTGCGCAGAGTTAAAATCGATATATCATCCGTGCTCACGGTCACGAGCGGCCCAGATCCTCGCATGATTAGCCAAATGGAGTAAATCGTTAAATCATGGTGATGCGGTTGAGGAGGTGGTTACCTCTGTTTCTGAACAGGATGGCTATCCTGTGTTGCTTGAGATGGCGATCTCAAGGTTAACGACATTAATGATATATGCTTATATCTGTGATGATAAATGATTCATTAAATACCACTTGAACCTTAATAAAGGGTTGGGTGTTTCAACCAAGTTGATTAGAGAATAGGTTGCTAAGTAAAAGTCTTAATTGTTACATTAAAATGCTACTGCAGTCTACCTTTCAGCTTTACCTTGTACTAGCCTTGCATGTCATTACTTTTCGTCTGTACTTGCTGAGTTTCGACATGGAACTCACCCTTGCTATTTCCCTACCAAAAGGATGCTCGAGTGATGACTCGGATGGTGACTTTCCTGAGAACTATCCGGGATGCTAGGTGTCGTGATGCTGCCGTCGACCTTCCTGTGGCGAAATGGAGTCGCTACGTCTACGTCGTTTAGTTGTTTTTCTGTTTTGGACGATGTGATTCATATTCCGCTTTACTCTGATGACAATTATGTAATAATGGTACGATTTAATCATTATACTATGTTTTATTTGAACACTGTGCTTTTGAACTATGTAATTTGTCGTTCATGTGTGTAAATTGTTCCTGGCGCACATGAATTTTGGGCCCTGGTTTCATTCCTCTGAAATCAGGGTGTGACAGCCTCCACACCCATGATGCCGCCTACGCCGGCGCGTGTGGGGAGGACACCGCCCCTCGCCATGGCGCTACAGTAGCACTCTTCACCCAGCCGCTCCCGGTGAGAACCGAGATGCATACGTTATTGCATTGCGCAAATCCGGTGATCGCCGCGAGCACTTCGGATTCTGGTGGAACATGTAGCACGACCCACTACACCGGCCATGGAGCCACCACCAATGGCGGTGCTTCCAAGGGTTCAGTAGGGCCTTCTGAGGGTTGCTGATAGTCCATCGCAGGAAGTGATGAACAAGGAACAGTTGGCCTGGAGGTAGATCGAGTCATCGATTGCTGAAGTTTATATATGCTCCCTCCGTCTCACAATCACAAAGATCGTCGTTGATGATTTGCTTATTCTATAAATAAATAACATTAATTTTTTGAATAAGACAAACGGTCAAACATGATGTCCAAAAGTCAAAAAGGGTGGCCTGTTCCTTGTATTCTCGCTCCTGGGCTCTCAACCCGATGCAGCAAAACTTTGCCAGAAGGGTGGACTGAAGGGATCGTTTGCCATGCTGGGTGGGTGGACTATTTCATTTATGCCGTGCTAGGTGGACTGAAGGGATCATTTGCCAGAGGTAGTTGTACATACAGGATGCGTAAGAATGTCTGACGATTGTATATTTAACGGAGGCGGACAAACCTCACACGTTATACAAACCTCACGGAGGAGTAGTACACAGGCAAGAAAGTCTGACCACGGCATATTTCACCAGGCCGGACACATATCAAGTTTACAAGAAGGAAACGATTGGAGGTTCTTAATTATAAATTGTAAATTATAAACTATGTGTCTCACTTACCTCACTGTGGGTAGCGTCGTGTCAAGCATAGATTGAACCTCTGATGCCATCCACATTAAAAATACAGGCACTGTGCCTGCCATGCCTAGGAATGTACCGTCCGGCAAGAGAATTAATAAGTGTTGTGACTCCTTGCATCCTGTCTGGGTTGGCTAGTGTTCTCGATCCATCGCCTCCCTCCTCTGTCCGCACGGTGGTTCCTACTAGCATCTTAGTGCAGCGATTCGTTGGCATTCACACATCCGGGCGGTTCCTTCATATCTTGTATATTAATCTCTGCCTCCATCGCCAGTCTTCATCATATGCACATTTCATGCTATACTAGTATCATTCCATCCGAACAAGTTCATCCTTCTCGCGCTCCATGGATAGTTCATCTCGCTACCGCTTTCGTTCTGGCTCGCCCAAATGTTCTAGATCATCCATCGACAATAGCCACTAGTAGAGATTTGACCTACCATGATGAAAATTCTCATGATGAATATGTTATGGTCACCGAAGAGTGGTTTCCATGACGTTTTGGTCGTTTTGGTCATGGAACTCCATTACGATTTTGTTTTTCGTGACTTATTTTGGAAAGGTCACAGGAATGGTCATGGAAACCCTGACGGAATCATCACAGAGGTGTTCATGGCACTATTCATCGCTAGATTGTGATGGTTTCATGCATATCCTTAGGTCGTGACCAAGACACTTCATCACTGAAACCATTTGGCTATAGGAGCTGGCGCCGTTTGGCTGCAGGAGAGCCACCTGCACTCATACTTTCGTCCGCCGTTAGTCGTCGGACCCGCCCATCACTCAGCCAGACACTTCTCTGTCAGACGTTATGCGACGCACCATTACTCATCCATTCTGAATGGGCGCCGCTTCATTGACCGACATGTGGGACCTGTCTAGGACCGTACTCCATCCGACGAGTGGGATCAGTGTGTTAGTTAGAATGGACCCGCCACATGGGACCCAACCCACCCCATCCTTCGACGACTGACATATGGGACCCGTCTAGGACCCTTTTCCATTCGATGTGTGGGATCAGCGTGTAAGTTGGATGGGACCCACCACGGGGGACCCATCTCCGTTCATGTGGGGTCAACCTTCGTCAACTGACATGTGGGACCCCTCATCCGATGTGTGGGATCAATGTGTCAGTTAGAAGGGACCCGTCATGGGGCACCCATCTCCGTTCATCAGAGGTCAACCTTCATCGACTGACATGTGGGACCCCAACTGGGGACCATAGATGTGGGACCACCCTTCTCCGACCGATGTTGAATTCCCCAAAAACATTGGGTTCTCTAGGATTCGAACCCGAGACCTGGCACTAAAGAAGTGAAGGTCTTTGCCACTACACTAAAGCGGCTGTGTGTGTTCTCATCCCCATCTCTGTTCATTAGAGTTCAACCTTCATCGACTGACATGTGGGACCCCCGCCTGGGACCGTTCCCATTGGACGTGTGGACCAGAGCGTCAAGTTAGATGGGACCCCCAACTAGGGACCATAGATGAGGGACCACCCTTCTCTGACTGATGTTGAATTCCCCAAAAACATTGGGTTCTCTAGGATTTGAACCCGAGACCTAGCACTAAAGAAGTGAAGGTCTTTGCCACTATGCTAAAGCAGTTGTGTGTGTTCTCGTCCCCTTGGAGCCTTTATATATTAGACACTAAGGGTGTGATTGGTTGCCTGAATGAGTCTAGGACAGGATGGAGAGGCCGTCTAGCCAGTTTCAGACAAGCTGAAAACCGTGCAAGTGCTCGTGATTAGGTGACACTGTTGAGATGATACATCTCGCAACGGAGTGTGTTTGGTTACCCGTTTGAACGATTTCTTTGCACAGACTTATATAGGGTCTTTTGTTTGGTGTGCCTGGATGCATGGTGGTGTGAGCACCCATGTATGGGTTTGGTGACTTTACCACCACCAGTTTTGAAAGGAGACACAATTGGCGCCAGAAATGCAGGCAAGTGAACAAGCGAATTGAAGAACAAATTTGAACAAAACATTGCCTCATATCATCTTCAGACAATTTAACCCATATTATACATCATGGAGGCCATGAAATCACTAAGACTTTGTAGCCTCAGTCATCAGGCATCGATTTGCAGCCATAGGCATCAGGCACGCCAACAGGAACTACAGTTGCTGAGAGGCTTTGCAACATCAGCCATCAGGCAGTCCAAATCGTAGAGCAGTTCCTAAGGCTTGCAAAATCTTGATGATCTGATGAACTACATGGAAAAAGGAACATCTGAACACATGTCCACTGCATCACAGCCCAAAGATGATGATCAAGTTCTTTCCTTCTCCATAACCTACCATTGCACTCATCATTAGCAAACAAAGGCAGGAGTTGTAAATTATCATTGGCCATAAAATCGGACCTTTGCAAATGAAAGAGAACCCAACAGTCAAACCTCCATGCATTTGTATGGAAATGAAACTGATAGGCTCAATTTCATTTCCAAAGGTCAAACAAGTCAAGCAATAGGCCTCAAATTTGAGAAAACAAGTAATCCAAATAGAAAAACAAATGAAATAGCAATGCTTAGCCTTAGATATATGGCTTATCTTCAGTTGTTCTTTGGCTTGGAGCATAAGGACACTCAAAACCCCACCTAACATCAGCACATGAACATCATGGAGGCCATGTAGTCATCAAGATCCTTATTGCCTCAAGCATCAACATGTCTGGCTCAAATAAGAGTTCCTGAGGCATGTAAGTTTCTAGATGACTAGATGAACTGCATGAACACAAAGAAACAATAGATGTCCAATTCCTCACAAGCCAAAGTTTAATTGCAATCCTTCCCAATTCCTACCATACAGGTCTAGTTGCACCTCAGTGTGCACTGGAGTCTTGAGAGCTTCACCAACAGAGGCCACAGCCTTGACCATGCTAGCCATAAGGTCCACCTCTTCCTTGGACAACCTCCTCTTCTTCCCAGCTTTCTTGTCCTCATCACTTCCCCTAGAGCTTTCAATCCATGTATCCTCAAGCTTGACAGCCTTGCCCTGGTCAGAACCCTCACCATGAGTGTCAGAGTCAATTTGGCCCATGGATGAGCCAAAGGGTTCATTGGAACCCATTGCAAACCTCCTAGTAGCATGGCTGCCACCAAAGATGGCCTCCATCTGAACATAGTTCTCAAGGGGAGTGTTGAGGAACTTAGCATTAGTAGGATGGTCCTAGAAAGTGCAAGTAAAAAGAAAAGGAGTAGGATGGTTAGAACTGAAAGGAAAGGATAACATGACACTACATTGTTACTACCCAGTGGCCAACCTTAGTATGCCCATTGAGGTGCTCATCATCTAGGACAATCATGTGGTGCTTTTCATTCCAGAGAGCACCACTAATGTCCCTCAGCCTCACAACCTTCACCCACCTCTGCCTCCACTTCCTTAGGTGGATGTAAATCTATTGGACAGACACAGGCACACCAGCAAACTCAGATAGTAGAGCAACAACCTGCCTCACATGGACCTCCTTGAAGCCCTTGTCAGTTTTCACTCCCTGGATGGCAATGTCATGGAACCTCCTAAGCATGAAGGTGGACAGCACAATAGGGCCATTCTGAGCTAGGGGTGCAGGTGCTTCCAGATCAACCTCACCAATAGGAGCACCATTGGCATCCCTCAGGAGCTCAGCATCATCATTGAGCTGGATGTGGTCACCCATCCCTGCCATTCCTAGCATACAAGTGCCCAAATTTTGTCATGAACTGAAGCAGCAGCATAGGAATAGATTGTATAGAACACAACATCATTGGAAATTGCCATTTGTCTCATGTTTTTTTAAAAAAGACATCATTGCTTAGTGCAAAATGCATACAAGTTGTCCTCAACTGAACCATCATTGCAAAATGCCATCTGTCTCATGTTTTGTTTTAAAAAGTACATCATTGCTCAGTGTAAAATGCATACAAGGTGTATCCTAAAGAACATGGCAGCCATGGCAAAAAAAACAACAACAGGATGCGGTTGCCACTAATAAAGGTGGCCCTCCAGTGCCTAATGAAGTAAAGGAAAAACAGCAAGCATGGAAACAATTGCACAGAGCTTAGTTGTTTTGACAAAAGCAATGAATCATTGACAGATGGCATTGAGCTCAGCTTAAAATTATTCATCATGTATGAACATATTACAAACCTAATCGGGCAACACCAACAGATCTACATAGCACAACCTACTTTGCATCATAACAGGGCAGATCAATCATTGACAGATGGCAATGAGCTCAGAATATGAACAGGCACAAACACCTGGTACATCACAAGTACTCAACAAATCTCAATTGAAATCAGCCAACACGAACAGATCTACGCATACCATGACCTCATTTCCATCAAAAAAGCACAGATCTAGGGGTACAATAGCGAAAAAACATGAACCCTAGAGAACATTGCACCATGCAACATGTAAAGAAATTGGGGTACAGCAAGAGGGGTAAGGCGAGGTATACTAGTGGAGACACTTGAGAACCAGCAAGGCTCCGCCACCAGAAGAAGACATCGGCGAGAAACTGGCAAAGAGAAGGGAACCGAGAGCTCACTAGAGATCTCCAGCCAGAGGGGGGTGAAGAAATGGGGGCGATAACCCTAACTCCACCAGGGCGCGCGCCTTTTATGCGCGGGATGGGGCCGTCTCCCGCCATCCTTTCCCACGTGAAATTAGGGTTCCCGCGCTACACCGCGTGGGCTGGGACGGCGAGGGATAGTCTGGCCATTTCTCATTTGTGTACAATGGGAAAGTCTAGCGATATTCTTTTGTGTACCATGGGATAGTCCTTAAATGGGCCAAGTGATAATTGGGTCGTCCCCGCTAGCAAGGTTATGACGCACACGTTGATTGCAGTTCACACCGAATGGAATTTGGTTTTCTTAGTTGGGCATAACGAAAATTGAATCATCGCATATGATATGGACCGTAGAAAAGTTCATGTCATCCCTACAAGACTCTTTGAGTATCGTAGATGTCGGATAACACAGGAAGTATGGTACCGACCAGCCTACTATCTTCCATATGTTCCCTTGTTATTCGATCCACTATAGCCATAAGTTGCAGATCTAGCAAAGGAGTCCATCACTTTAAACCTACGTACCATCATACGAGGGAAGTCGCTTGTATGAAAGGTGGGGTCATGCTTCAAATCTGTTGTAATAGTGACCTTGTTTCTCCTTCAAAATTGTTGGTTATCTGTGTCTATAACATATGGAAGAAGCTGAGCTCGTGTACTGATTGTTAGTGTGATTTTTAGACTTGATTTAGCTGAATTTGTAATGGTATTGTAAGTGTGACAGTTAGACATGATTTAGCTAAAATTGTAATGGTTACAGCTCCATTAACTGCTCTCAGAAAAGAGTGGTGCACGCAAAAACCTAGGTTTCTAAACTCGTTCTCAACAGATTTTCATGTTTCTTCATCCTTGGTTTTGGTCGTCTTCCAAAAGGTCCTGAGCGTACACAATACATATAGCACCGGACTTTCCCATGGTACACGAAAGAGAAATGGCCGGACTATCCCAAGTCCCAAGAGTTGTCTCCTGGCTGTTCATATCTGCTAATGTAGAAAGTCTGACCGGTACATAATTGACCTCGTAGGACAAATAATAATGGGTTTGTTAGTTTTGATTGTCATATCAATCAGTATGCACCAATACAAAATATCATTCGCTTATTTGCTGTTTCCACATTGCAGCGAGGAGCAAAACTCATTACATCATTATGAAGAACGGATCGGGGAACCATTGGGTGAAATGCTATTGCGCACGTATATCAGAAGAAAAGTAGCTTTAACAGCCATTAACATTTTCCATGGTACGAGCTCGTCAAAATTTAGAATAGCAGCACATAGATATATAATAAAAACTAGGATAGCAGTTAATGGAGCAGTTTAACCATTACAATTTTAGCTAAATCATGTCTAACCATCACACTTACAATACCATTACAAATTGAGCTAAATCAATTCTAACAATCACACTAACAGTCAGTACACAAGCTTAGCTTCTTCCATATGTTACAGACATAGATAACCACGATGACTATTTACAACAATTTTGAGGAGAAAGAGGGTCAATATTATGAAAATTTTGAAGCATGGCCCCACCTTTGTTGCAAGCGACTTTCCTCATATGATGGTACCTAGGCTGCCAGATCTACAACTTATGGTTGTAGTGAATCGGATAACAAGGGAACATATGGAACATATCTGGATGCTAGGTAGCATACTTCCCAACATCTATGATAATCAAAGGTTCTGGTAGGGATGACATGAACTTTTCTACGGTCCATGTCATATGCAATGATTCGGTCTCCTTTACACCTAGCTAAGAAAACCAAATTCCATTCGGGGTGAACTACAGTCAACTTGTGGATCATAACCCATGGGCTACTAAAGCTTCTAAAAATTTTGTTAAGGACGACTGTATGCTGCAATGTCCAATTATTAGTACCATAGTCAAGGATCCACATTGAAAACTTGCGTTGTCTGCGAGGATCATAAACAAAACATACACACAAGTGACCCTGATATTGATGCAGGGTAAGCCCACGAGTACCATCCCAATAATCAGGTAGGGCAAGCCCATCATTACCAGTAGGCGCAGCAATTTCCTTCCATGTGTTTCCCTCCATATCCACAGCAATTATCACAGGTTGTCCCATAGCCGTAACGGACGCCATATTGTGTAGAAAATCGTTAAGAAATACACCTCACTTTCCACCATGCCGTATATGTATACCCTTCCACCATCCCCATTCCATACCAGGCCATGTATTAGTTTCAGATGAGTAGATCATCAAAGTTTCTGCACCTTCCCAATATTCAATGACATGGAATGCAAGGAGACTAATGGATTGGAACACAACTGAGCCAACCCATGCGATGGAACAAAACGCATCAAAGATGGGGTACAATTATAAGGGCTATCTAGTAGTTCCTTATAATTGCCTGTGATTGGATTGCAGACGACCCAGTGATATCCCTTAGCAAAAGAGCACCGGCATAGGACGAGGCCGTTGCGGCAATCATAGACATCTACACAATCTGTGCACAAGAAGTTGAAGCAGGGATGTTCACCGGTGAAGCTGGTGAAGTGCTGAATGTTCTTCTTCCTATTGAAGAAGAAACCGATCACAGTTTGGCGGGCAAGCTTGTCATTGATGTTGGAGTTGTTGATGAGGTGTTTCTAGTATCGACAGACCAATTTGCTGCGGAACAAGGAGGGCCACGGATAAGGCGGAGGATGTCAAGAATGAGATCATCTGGGAGGCTGGCAAATGAGTCCATCCTCTTGTTGGGGGCCTGCTCCATTTGTTAGTGTGCAAGAGGCCACAGATTCCTAAGTAATGAGATAACTAAATGAAGAAGAAAATAATGCAACAAAGATCCATCAGTTAAGTCCACAACTTATACCAAAATGCAACTTTCACAACATACAACAATTTCCAAGTTACGTGCTCATCTAGAGTAGCAGCACATAGACATAGACAACTCAAACAAGAATAGCAGTTACTGTCGCTGTAACAATTAGTTCAATACAATTTCGGCTAAATCAAGTCTAACCGTAACACTTACAATACCATTACAAACTCAGCTTATGGCTAAACAACATAACATAGCACGTATTGAGATCACTGAAGTAGAAAATAATGCAACAAAGATCCATCAGTGAAGTCCATAGCTCATACCAAAATGCAACTTTAACAACCATTAACAATTTCCGTAGTATGAGCTTATAATGCCATTACAAATTCAGTCCAACAGCCATGAGCTACATGGACTACCAGAACCATTACCATCCCGCATATATCTAAAATTAAGGGATATGGCGATATGCATCAAATGTGTTCATTCTAAGCTAAATCCAAAAGGCCTTTAGTAGATCCATGATGAGGCAAAACCCAATTGAAGAAACAAACAGTAAAAAGGGGAGAAAGGAGACCTACAGATCGGATCTGACGCCTCTGCCGCTGCCACGGCACACAGGCGATGCGGACGCCAATGCCGCCGCTCCCCACTGGGAAAGCCCTGCCACCTGGCTCCAAATGGACACTGGAAGGCCTTTAGTAGATCCATGATGAGGTAAAACCCAATTGAAGAAACAAATAGTAAAAAGGGGAGAAAAGAGACCTACGGATCGGATCTGATGCCTCTGCCGTTGCCGCGGCACACAAGCGACGTGGACAGTAATGCCACCACCCCCCACCGGGAAAGCCCCGCCGCCTGCCTCCAAATGGACACCAGAGCTAGCACAACACACCGGGGATCCTCCGTCGCAGCCTCCGCCGCCCAACCTGCAGAAGTCCAATGGTGGGTAGACATTTTCCCATTTTCAGGGGATATATATCCACATGACTTGTCCCTTAGGAGCAGGGATGACCCAATTATCACAAGGCCTGTATAAGGACTGTCCGGTGCTACACAAAAGAGGTTTGGCTGGACTTCCCCATGATACACAAAGGGAAAGGGTCAGACTGTTCCGTTCAATTAATCTTGCAAGTTGGCTCCTGGCAGTTCATATCTGCGAACGCCAGAACGTCCGATCGCTAAATAATTGATCACGTAGGACAAAGCATAATGGGTATGTCAGTTTTGATTGTATTATTATTATGATCATATAATAAATTCTAAAATTTTTGGTTCATTCCAGGTTTAGCAGCACATAGATACATATACAACTCAAACTAGATTAGCAGTTAATGCGGCTGTAACCATTAGTCCAATACAATTTTGGATAAATCAAGTCCAACCATCACACACCTAGAATACCATTCAAATTAAACTTACGGCTAAACAACACAACATAGCAGGTATTGAGATCACTGAAGTAGAAAATAATGCAGCAAAGATCCACCAGTTAAGTCCATGACTCATAACAAAATGCAACTTTAACAACCATTCACAATTTCCATGGTACAAGCTCATTTCGGCTAAATCAAGTCTAACCATCACACTAACAATGCCATTACAAATTCTAAGCGAATTCCCCAATGGGCAGATATTTTCCCATTTTTAGGGGAGATATATCCAATACATAGGTCAACATGTTCCACACAAGGAGGACTATCGATGTAATCTACTCAGCAGTCTACCACGGGATGCCCCGAGGCAGTATTTTGTAGTAGGGAGATGACACAATCTATGATCAAAATGTGAGACGCAAGACAAACAACCGGGACAACTAGGGTTTATCCAGGTTCAGGCCGCTCGGTGGCGTAAAACCCTACGTCTTGCATCTTTGCTTATGAATGAGGTGTATCAAAATACAATGAGATAGGCACGTGCTCTACGGATTAGCCGTTGTCGTTCGACTTTGTCCTCCGGAATGAGATGATCTTTGAAGTATTTCATAAAGGGTTCTCGCCAGTCCGGCTGGGGAGGGCCTGTCTACTCGGCTGACTGGTTGGCCGGCGGGTGCTCGCCATCCTCATTAGATTGCTGCTGATCAACATAGGAATCCTCCACCACTTGAAACTGGCCATTGAGTGCCGCTACGAGCATGGCAATAGCGGGGCTAGGTATCGGCTGTTCGTAAGCCTAATCGGGGATCGAAGGCTTAATGAGGTCTTCGACAAAGACGCCGTGTGGTACCTCGGCTCGGGAAGATCCGAGTTTGGATAGTTCATCGGCGCCCGAGTTCTCAGAACATGGGACATGGTGGAATTCCAACCCATAGAATTTGTTCTCCAGCTTGTGAATCTCGGCTACATAGGCGTCCATTTTCTCATTCACCATATCCCAGTCTTTGCAGACTTGTCAGATGACCAGAGCAGAATCTCCGTATACCAGGAGCCTCTTGATGCCAAGCTCAACTGCAATACAGAGGCCATGGAGGGCAGCTTCATACTTGGCCAAGTTGTTTGATGCTTTGAAGTGAATGCGCAGGACGTAGCAGAGTGTATCTTTGGGTGGGGATACGAAGTAAACCCCTACTCTGGCACCCTCAATGTTTAAGGAGTCATCGAAGTACATCTGCCAATGCTCGGCCGAGGTGTCGGTCATGGGTAGATTAATGTCAGACCACTCCATTAGGAAGTCCGTCAGCGCTTGAGATTTCATGGTAGTATGGCTGCAAAAATTTAGTGTGAACTCAAAAGTTCCAATGCATACTTGACGATGCGACCACTGGCATCTCTATTGTGAAGGATGTCACCAAGGGCTGCCTCCATGACTACTGTAATTTTATGAGCCTGGAAGTAGTGGAGGAGTTTGCGTTTGGTGATCAGAAGTGCGTAGAGCAACTTCTGGATGTGGTTATAACGCTACTTAGTCTCATTGAGGACCTCGCTAACATAATAGACCAAGCATTGTACGCCATAGGCATGCTCGGGTTCCTCGTGTTTGACCACTATCATGGTGCTGACCACATTATTCGTGGCAGCGATATAGAGGAGTAACTCCTCATCCTCTTGTGGGACCGTGAGTAAGGGTGGGTTCGTGAGATACTCTTTGAGCTGTGTGAAGGCATCATCGGCTTCCTTTGTCCACTCAACTTTTTCTTTTGTTTTGAGTATCTTAAAGAAGGGGAGTCCTTTTTCGCCCATCCTAGAGATGTAGTGGCTCAATGCTGCCATGCATCCTATGAGTTTGTGGATGTCCTTGACATTGCATGGAGGTTGCAGATCTAGGACAGCCTGAACCTTCTCAGGGTTTGCGCGGATGCCTTCTTGGTTGACAACGTTTTCGAGTAGGATCCCCAACAGGACACCAAAAACACACTTGCTGGGGTTTAGTTTCCACTGGAAATCATTGAGGGCCTCAAAAGTTCACTGGAGGTTTTCTACCAGTGTGCCCGATTCCCTCGTCTTCACCACCACGTCATCTACATGTGCCTCGACGAGACCGACTGTGATCTATTTTTCAAGGCAGGCCTAGATGGCATGTTTGTATGTAGCTCCAGCATTCTTGAGCCCAAACGACATGGTCGTATAGCAGAACGCACCGAAGGGGGTGTGAAGAAGGTCTTTTCTTGGTCTTCTTTCTTGAGTGCTATTTGGTGATAGCGGAGTAACAATCTAAGAATGAAAGCAACTCATAGCCCGTGGTGGAATCTACGACCTCGTTGATCCAAGGGAGATTGAAAGCTTGTTTAGGGCAGTGTTTTTTGAGATCGGTGTAATCAATGCACATTCTCCATTCTTTATTCTTCTTTTATACAAGAACTGGATTGGCCAGCCATTTCGGGTGATACACCGCTTTGATAAAGCAAGCTGCTAGGAGCTTGGCTACTTCTACCCTGATGAGCTCCTTGTGGTCATGGGCAAATCGTTGCATCTTCTGCTGGATTGGTTTAGCAGTCTTTGAGACATCAAGATAGTGCTTGACCTTTTCCCTGGGGACACCGGGCATGTCTGTGGGTTTCCACGCGAACACGCTGATGTGCTCCCGGAGGAATTGGACAAGAGCGTCTTCCTGCTTGAAAGGAGGGTTTGCCCCGATCTTGGTCATCTTTGAGGGATTGGATGGATCGAGCTGGATTGTTTTGTGCTGCTTGACCTGGTTGAAAGGTCGTCGTGTAGATCCAACCGGAACCTCAACACTCACAGGGGTTACATCCTTGACCCCTAAGCAGGCGTGCTCCATGGCATGTTTCAGTTCCTCCTGATCTGTGGCGGCGTAGGCGTCAGACTCGCATGCTCAAGCCGTGTAGACGTTGCACCACAGAGAGAGGATGCCTTTCTCGATGGGGAGCTTGAGCATGAGGTACCCGTAGTGAGGAACTACCATGAACTTGGTGATCCTGGGACGGCCAAGGATGGCGTGATAGGTTCCTTCGAAGTCAGCCATGATGAAGTCGATGTGATCGATATGAAAGTGTTTTTTCATACCGAATTACACAGGTAATGTGATCCGCCTGAGGGGTATGCAGGCTTGCCTGGCATGATTCCCCAGAATGGAGAGTCATAAGGCTTGAGGCTCTCCTTGGTCAGCCCTAGTTCTTTGAAAGCTGGGTAGAATAGGATGTTCAAGGCACTTCCGCCATCGACGACCACCTTCTCGAACCAGACGCCATCTATCACCGGGTTGAGGACCAATGGGAAGCGACCGATGTTAGGGATCTTGGCCTGCATATCTCTGCGGCTAAAAGATATGGGTTGCTCGAACCAGGGGGATACCTTGGTGTCCACGATAAGACCATCTGACGCCTGGATGGCCCTGATGGCTCTTGTTAGCAGCTTCTTGTCACAAGCGTCCTCCATGCCGACCTTACTGCCGAAGATGATGGTGGCTGTGACTTTGGGCCCAGCAAGCATGAGTTCATCCTCCAGGATCATAATGTTTGATCCAGAGGGGAATTCTTGTAAGGCTATCTCCCCGACCATGGATCTCGGGTCATCTAAGACGAGAACTAGACTGGACTCTAGTTCCGGTTGCTGATTCTCACGCCGCGCGGGGTTCATTTGCATGCCATGTTCGTAAGAATTGACTATGTTGTTCGACCCGTATAGGGGTGAGATCTGATCAGGTGATTCTTGACCAACAGCCTGGGCTTCCTGTGCTCGGCGCTATCACCTTGCTTGTTCTCGGCGCGCCCTTTGACTTAGGTTTTGCTGCCCCTGGTTGCTGGGGCAATTGGGACTGTGACAGTGCTGAGATGCGTCAATGATGTCACCAAGCATGATAGGACGCAGAGTGCATGCATCGTCCTAGATTATTCAGTGACCTGACGGTAATACTCGTCAGGCGAACGTCATTGTGAGCGTTGTATCATGGCGGCGGGCTTCTGGGTGGGTGCGACCTCCTATGAAGCGTGATCCTGGGATAGCTCTAGGATTATGCTCCCAGGCGGCCGTCATAGATCTCATCATGCTCAGTGCAAAGACGCGCTTGGGTGGTCTCCATGAACTCAAGGAGTTCGCGCAACCCTTTCCCATGTTGATCGATCAGGTCGATCAGTTCAGACCCATCACTGAACCTCCTCTGAAAGCGGGGAAGCCGTCATTGCGAGCATTGTGTGGCCACCATCTCCGCAACTGTCATGGGTGGTTCTGGGTTTTGCACAATCGATGCTGGGGCCGGTTGCGATGTGGGTGGTACTGGGGCCGAAATTGCAGTAGACGGTGTCGGGACCAACTACGCCACCAGCGACGCTAGGACCACTTGCAGGGGAAACAGTGCTGAGACCGGAGGTGCGGCGGGTGTTGCTGGGACCGGTGGCACCGTGATCGATGCTGGGACCGATTGTGGTGCTCCTGTAAACATGAGGGACGTTGCTTCGCTGGAGGTCCAGGTGGTGGACCCAATGGTGAAAGCGATGCCGGCCTCGGAATTCATGGAAGAAGAGAAGGAATCCATTTCAATCGTCTACTGATCGAATCGCACTCCCCTACCTGGCACACCAATTGTCGATGTAATCTACTCGGCTATCTACCACGGGATGCCCCGAGGCATTATTTCATGGTAGGGAGATGACATGATCTACGATCAAAATGTGAGACGCAAGACAAACAACCAGGACAACCAGGGTTAAACCTGGTTCAGGCCGTTCGGTGGCGTAAAACCCTACATCCTATGTCTCTGCTGATGAATGAGGAGTATCGGAGTATAATGAGATGGAATCGAATGCCTCTAGGGTGGTCCTTGCCCGCCTTATATAGCAGGGAGGCAAGGTTACATATCTAGGGATAATCCTAGGCGATCAGTTACATTGGTCCGTATCCCTGAGGATCCGGAGATCTAACCGACTAAGGCTACTTGGACACCGAGCGGTCTTCAGCTTCCGCGCGGCCCACCGACCAGGCCGGTAGCAGGCCGTAGGCTTCATCATCCTTGGCTCCCATGCGGCCCACCGACGAGGTCAGTAGTGGGCCATAGGGATTCTTCTCGCCATCCAGTCCACCGATCACGATGATGGCAGACCAGCCTTCGTCTTCAGGTCTGGGCCGTCTGGCGAGCAGCCCAAAACCTAGTGGTGAGGGTATAGGCGGTCTATACCCCCACAAGGACCCTCAGGAGCAGGGTTGGCCCAATTATCACACGGCCCATTTGAGGACTATCCCGTGGTACACAAAAGAGATATGGTCGGACTTTACCCTGGTACACAAAAGATAAATGGCCGGATAGTATGCACCCATATATTGCATCAACCGCCATTGCATATTTGATCTAGTAGCACCAATTGTGCAATAGGCCTCGGCGTGCATCCTATGCAATGAGACCACTGAAGTTGACAACAGTAAACAATTTCCATGTTAGTAATAGGTCATCCGAATTAAGAGTAGAGGCACAAAGACATATACAAGTTAGCTAAATCAAGTCTAACCATCCTAGGTACATGATGGCATTGCAAAGTAGACCAAAAGTACACACTACAATTGCTCCCATCATTGCACTTCTACTACTAAAGCTCGAACTGCAACTTTCAATCCACGCCGCTGCCCCCACCGTCGTGTGTCTCGCCACCCTCCTCCTAGTCCGAGTCTGATCAGGTGATGACTTCTATTGAGTCCCCAGATCATCGCTGGATTCTGACGAGGTGGCGTCTTTCATCAAGTAGCCTAGATCGTCTTGGTACCGATCGGTTGGATGGTTCCATTTCCACAGGCGCGGAGGGTAGCATGCCAGTGGCACCAAATCCATGGTTTTGGTCATCTTCCAGAAGCTCCTGAGCATACACAACAAGTCTCGCCACGCTCTATAGCTTCAAGGGTGATACGTAGCTCTTCAGTTTTACTGCGAAAGCAAGAAAGTCCGACGGCTCCACATTTGATCTCATAGGATAAAGTGTGACTGCTTCTGTTTTGAAAGCCCTAGCAATCAGTCTTCCGAGTGCTCACTGATGGTTACAATTTTGGTCTGTCTATAGTAGTGGCACAACAGAGTTTAATTTAATATACTCCCTTCGTTCCAAATTGTAGTTCGTTTGACTTTTTTGACTCTAACTTTGACCACTCGTCTTATTTAAAAAATTTGTGCAAATATGGTTAAATTTAAATCATTGTGGAAGACCTTTTGTTAGTAAAGCAAGCCACAACAAAAGAAATGATATTTGAGACAAATTTTTGAGTAAGACGAGTGGTCAAACTTGGGGTCAAAAAAGTCAAATGAACTACAATTTGGAACGGACTAGTAAAGTTCAAGCACAGATCACGGGCAAGGGTATTACTACCTCTGTCCTAAAAAGCTTGCAATTGTGGGAAACGTGCCACCCAAGCTCCGTCAGCTTTGACCAAGTTTATAACAAAAATATTAACATTTATATCTTAAAATAAATTTATTAAAAAACTAGACTTAAAGATCTTTTCAGTGATACTAATTACTTAGCATAAATATTTATATATTTTAATATATAATTGTAGCATTTTGAAAACACAATTTCCTCGAAAAGTGAGAATTGCATGCTTTTTGGGACCGAGGGAGTATTACAGCAAGTTTTCTTAATGGAAATGCTTTTGGACACAAAAAAGTCCGACCCCTTTATGTTTGAACGTGTATGACAGAGTACGATAGAGTATCGAGAACTATGACATAAAATGCAAGGGAACACACGACCATCGATACATTAAGTTCATACGAATGAAACTAATAATTAAAAAAGTCATTACAATAAAAAAGCATGGCCCCACCTATCTTACAAGCGGTTTCCCTCATATGATGGCACGCAGGTTAAACTGATGGACTCCTCTGCCAGATCGACAACTTATGGCCACAGTGAATTGAATAACAAGGGAACATATGGAAGATAGGCTGGTCGAACGGATTCTTCTTCCAGCGCAATCCAATATTTACCATACTAAAAGAGTCTGGTAGGGATGATATAACCTTTTCTGCGGTCCATGTCATATGCAATGATTCATTTTCCTTTATACCCAGCCAAGAAAACCAAATTCCATTCATGGTGAACTACCATACCCATTAATTGTCTGACATGATCAATTATTTAGCGGTCAGACGTTCTGGCGTTCGTAGATATGAACTGCCAGGAGCCAACTTGCAAGATCAATTGATGGGACAGCCCGACCCTTTCCCTTCGTGTATCATGGGGTAGTCTGGCCATACCTCCTTTGTGTAGCACCGGACAGTCTTTATATGGGCCTTGTGATAATTGGGCCGTCCCCGCTCCTAAGGGACAAGTCATGTGGATATATATCCCCTAAAAATGGGAAAATATCTGCCCACCATTGGACTTCCGCAGGCTGGGTAGCGGAGCTAGAGGCTACGGCGGAGGATCCCCAGTGTGTTGTGCTGGCTCTGATGTCCATTTGGAGGTTTGCGGCCGGGCTTTCCCGGCGGGGCACGGCAGCATTACCGTCTGCGTCGCTTGTGTGCCGTGGCAACGGCAGAGGCATCAGATCCGATCCATAGGTCTCCTTTCTCCCCTTTTGACTGTTCATTTCTTCATTTCTGTTTTGCCTCAACATGGATCTACTAGAGGACTTGGGGATGGGATTTCTATTAGGTATATCACCCTTGATGCATACCGCCATATCCCTTAATTTTAGATAGATGCAGGACGGGGAATGATTCTGGTAGTCCCTGTAGCACATGGCTATTGGATTTGTTAGGAGGTAGCAAATTAGTGCCACTTATCTTTAAGCTACACGTGTGATGGTTAGACTTGATCTAACTGCTATTCTAGTCTGACTTGTATGTCTTTGTGCTACTACTCTAAATTTGGATGACCTCGTAACATGGAAATTTTTAATGGTTGTTAAAGTTGCAATTTGGTATAAGTTGTGCGCTTCCCTGATGGATCTTTCTTGGATTATGTTCTTCTTCCTTCAGTTATCTCATAACTTTGGAAGATGAGGCCTCTTGCGCACTGACGAAATGGAGCAGGCCCCCAACAAGAGGACGGACTCATTTGCCAGCCTCCCAGATGAACTCCTTCTCAACATCCTCTGCCGTATCCCTGGCCCCTCCTTGGTCCGCTGCAAATTGGTCTGTCGATACTAGAAACACCTCATCAACAACACCGACATCAATGACAAGCTGGCCCGCCAGACTGTGATCGGTTTCTTCTTCCATAGGAAGAAGAACACCCAACACTTCACCAGCTTCACCGATGAACTTCCCTACTTCGACTTCTTGCACATAGATTGTGTAGATGTCTTAGAATGCTGCAACGGCCTCGACCTATGCCTGTGGTCTTTTGCTATGGGATATCGCTGGGTGGTCTGCAATCCAATCACATGGAATTATAAGGAACTACCAGATAGCCCTCGTAATCATGCCCGATCTTTGGAGGGTCATGTTCCATTGGCTGGGTTGGCTCAATTGTGTTTTGATCCGTCAGTCTCTTCGCATTTCCATGTCATTGAATATTTGCAACATGCAAAAGCTTTGGAGATCTACTCATCTGAAAGTAATACATGGCTCAGAACGGAATGGGGATGGCGGAAGGGTATTCAAATAGAGCTTGGTGGAAAGCAAGGTGTATTTCTTAATGGTTTTCTACACAATATGGCATACAATTATGAGGTAAGGGATGAGGAAACAACTGTGATAATTGCTGTGGATATGGAGGGAAACACATGGAAGGAAGTTGCTCCGCCTACTGGTAATAATGATCGGCCTAGCCTGCATCAATATCAGGGTCACTTGTGTGTATGTCTCATTGATGGTCCTCGTAAACAACGCAAGTTTTCAATGTGGATCCTTTAATACTATGGTACTAATAATTGGACATTGCAGCATACAGTCATCCTTAACAACATTTTTAGAAGCATTAGTACCTGATGGGTTATGATCCATGATTTGATTGCAGTTCACCCTGAATGGAATTTGGTTTTCTTAGCTGGGTGTAAAGGAGAACGAATCATCGCATATGACATGGACCGCAGAAAAGTTCATGTCATCCCTACCAGACTCTTTGAGTATCATAGACGTCAGATTACACAGGAAGTATGGTACCGACCATCCTGCTATCTTCCATATGTTCCCTTGTTATCCAATTCACTACAGCCATAAGTTATAGATCTGGCAGAGGAGGCCATCACTTTAAACCTACATTGCCATCATATGAGAAAAGTCGCTTGTAAGAAGGGTGGGGTCATGCTTCAAAATTGTTGTAATAGTGACCCTCTTTCTCCTTCAAAATTATTGTAATAGTCGTCCTGGCTATCTATGTCTGTAACATATGGAAGAAGCTGAGCTTGTTTACTGACTATCAGTGTGTTTGTTAGACTTGATTTAGCTAAATTTGTAATGGTATTATAAGTGTGATGGTTAGACATGATTTAGCTAAAATTATAATGGTTACAGCTCCATTAACTGTTATCCTAGTTTTTGTTATATGTATCTATGTGCTGCTATTCTAAATTTTGACGAGTCCGTACCATGGAAAATGTTAATGGCTATTAAAGCTGCTTTTCTCGCTACAAATCTGACATACCCATTACGCTTTGTCCTACGTGATCACTTATGCAGCCATCGAATGTTCTGGCGTTCACAGACATGAACTGCTAGGAGCCAAGACTTGGTGGGTTCCTCGATCCGTTCTGCATAATGATGCGGCAAGATTTGCTCCTCGCTGCAATGTGGGAGCCAGCAGGTAGGTGAATGATGTTTTGTATCGGTGTACACTGATTGATACGACAATCAGAACTGACAAACCCATTGTTATTTGTCCTACGAGGTCAATTATGTACCTGTCGAACTTTCAACGTTAGCAGATATGAAGTGCCAGGAGACAAGACTTGGGACTTGGGATAGTACAGCCACATTAACTACTAATCTAGTTTAAGTTGTATATATATCTATGTGCTACTAAATCTAGAACGACCAAAAATTTTAGAACTTATTATATGATCTATCGGGTACTAGGCAAAGGGGTACCCTCAACCCTCGACACAAGGAGTTAATCCTTGACAATTAATGCCCTGAATCACCTCTCAAAATCCCACGTCGAGCACCATAACTCCACAAGCCAAAGCTCCCAAGGCTGGCCCATGAACGGGCCTTGACAGCCTACCCCATGGCCCACTCAACAGGCGCCACGCAGGACAAAAGCAAACCCACCAAGAGTATAGCTCAGCCGTATCTCAAGAATGGAAGTCCGCCCGAGCGAACGAAGGCCCTTGAGTGCAGGACACCCCTCGAACCACCTACCTCCTGTAGAGATTTCAGGCGCATTTAATGCATTCTACCTGCTCCTGCCTGGATTCGTGGCTACAACACTGGAATAATAAAAAGTACTGATCATATCCCAACTTTTTTACCACCCATACGTGGGAATCCGGCTTCCCCAGCTGCATTGTTGCCTTACGTCAGGTGCAGTGCCTCATCGAGCACCCCCTCAAGACACAGAAGTCAACAATCCCTCTGTTATTTCTGGGGCTGCCCATATCTTCGAGGGTCTCAATCCTCTCAACCACCCCCTCGAATTCGGCTCCTATGTGACCAGTCAACACTTCAAAAACTCCCGACGTGACGCAGCAGGAGCGCTGGCATCTCGATGACCCACGAGTGATGTCACACGGCGTACAGAGAGTACGACAGCATCATCATCGGCCACACCGCTACAGGAACACCGACATGACCGACCACAACCCCTCGACGTCAGCATACGTTCGCCCAAAAATACCTGTAACCCTGTGCCCCTCCTTCATCTATAAAAGGAGGCACCAGGTCCTAGTTTCAAGGAGGCCATTGGAGAACTAGCGGTGCCATACACTACGCCCTAGCTCACTTTGCCACGCATACTATCGGTGTTTCGATCCCGGGGGCCAATACCAACGAGTGAATTTGTAATTGCGTGCTCCCTAATCCGGATGGTGATGGAAGAAGACACATAGATTTATCTTGGTTCTGGCAAGAGAAGGCCCTAGTCCAGTGGGGGATGATCTTTGTTATCTTACACTAAAGTGCTGTACAGGGGTAAGTACAACCGTGAGAAAGACGACTGAGCTAGGGCTTTGCGTATCGGGCGCTGCTAGCTCTCTGATGGCCTATCGTTATCTCTTTTTGAAGCTAAGGTCCTGGCGCCTCCTTTTATAGACAAAGGAGGGCCACAGGAGTACATGCATTAGGGCAAACGTAGCTGCTGACGCATGAAGTAGATGCCGATCAAGTCGAAGTCACTGTAGAGGCGTGCGTTATGTACGACGGGTCCTGTAGCGATGTGCCTGGAGACGCCGCGGTTGGCCTTCTCGGGCATAGTGATGACACCGTCGAGGGTCAGTGAAGGGCCAGCGCCCATGCCTGGGCGTGCGGATCCCTGTAGCTGTCGTTACCCAAGAAATGGGTACCCCAAACCCTTGGTTTATCAGGCTAAACCCTGCAAAATTAGCAACACGAACCCTCCAGTGACCTCCCACGTTAACGTTCGAAGGCCCACAGGCTAAGGCATATTGGGCTGACCCACGAACGGGTTACGACGGCCCAAAGTTAAAGCTTGCTCGAGGGGCTACCGCGCGGACTGGGACTGTACACTTGAGGGTACAATTCGGGCGACCCCTCGAGGATGGAACTTCACTCGGCGAATGAGCCTGCCCTCGAGGACGAAACTTCGTTCGCACGAATGGGCAGTCCTCAAGGACAGTGCACCCCTCGGCTACCGACTCTCCCATACGGATCCAGCGCATTTACTGCGTTTTACCTGCCCCCGCCTAACTGTATCGCCACAGTTACGATAACAGTTGTGGGTATGGCGGTCAAATCTTGCTTTTACCGCCCATGCCCCGGAATCCCACGGGTCGTACTTCGCTGTTTGCGGCATGCCGAGCACTGTGTCCTCTCCAGCACCCCCACGAGATGCATAAATCAGCACGTTTCCCGCATTTCCTGGGATTCAACCTTATCCGGTGAGGCTCGACCCTCTCGACTCGACTGCCTCGACTCGAGCCAGATCCTCGACCGCCGCCCCTCGACTTCGTCAGATGAACCCTCGAGCGGGACTCCAATGACTCCGAGCTGCACTTCAACAACTCCTGACGTGACGGCTGCAGGACCTCCCATGCCGACGTACATCTCTACAGCAGCACCGACGTGATCGGCCTCAACGTCATACGTCACCAGCCATGTGAACTCTAAATATATGTACTCCTGTGCCCCTCCTTCACCTATAAAAGAGGTGCCAGGACGTTAGCCATGCTAAGGCTTTAGATCATGAATGAATAGAAATGGAGGGAGAACGAATGAGAGGATCTAGAGCATAGAAATGCTAAGGCTTTAGATCACGAATCAATACCATGAGACAGTGTAAAGTAGAGAGCTAGGCGCTCGAAATGCCCAAGCTCCAGCTCACGCTCCTCACACTTGCATGTATTTTCCCCTGTACTAGCACTTCGGTGCAAGATAACACAAACTATCCTCCCCCCGCTGGATGTAGGGCCTTCTTTGCGTGAACCTAGATAAATCACCGTGTCCTTCTTGCATCACCCACCAGATTAAGGGAGCACGGAATTATGAATATTACTCGTTGGTGTTAACCCCCCGGGGTCAGAACACCGACAGTTGGCGTGCCAGGTAGGGGAGCTGCATGTCACTAATGATTTCCTGCCATTTTTCCGAATGGGCGACTTTGTTTCACCACTTCTGCGCACTACGGTGATCTGGCTTGGGAGCCTGGAGTTCATGTCCCTTGGCCAGGGCTATGACATGACCCTGCTCTCGATCAGTGACCCAAACGGAGGTCGTGGTACCCCCCCACGCTCATGGGGGGCCGCTTGCCGGTCTCACCGCCATGCTGCCACATCCAGAAGGAGGCACGATCGACACCGTCATCGCCATCAACCTAAGCCGAGGATGGTTCCCGCCACTTTCTCCTCGCCCCTGACCAGAGATGAGGAACCCCTTGTTGGGGGATTGTCTGACCTGAGTTCAGAGGTAGAGGGCGAACCGGCAGGACCCCACCACAACCCCGACTCCACCTTCACAGTACGCTCATCGAGGGAGCGTGACGAAGTCCCCGCTCGATCGAGCCTGCTTCCGCATGAGCTGTTCGAGCATCGTCGGTGGCCTTCGTTCAACTTCAACAATCCCGTGACGACGATCTCGACAGTGACCCACTCCAACATGAGCACGTTAGAGGACCACCTAGGCGCCCTTCTCCGTGCAATGACGGACGTGGGGACTGTCACACCAGCCTCCGAGGGCTTCGCCTTCGCGAGAGCGCCCGGCCCCGGAGGTACGCCGTCGGCACACTCCGACGACAGCTGCAGGAAGTGGCGTAGGGACAATTCCCCGTTTTCTGCTGCAGCGACCCCGACTCTGACTCTGATCATTGGGATCCTACCTGCAAGTGCCTCCACATCGATGTTGATGTCGACCTTCGATCAGGACACCATCGATCCAGCGGCCGGGGCAGCTATCGCTGCAGTGGGAGGTGCTCTCCCCAGAGCAGAGGACCAACAACTAGATGCACCCCAAGAGGCGTGCCCCCGTCCTGGCGAGCAGGACGCCCAGCTGGCACAAATTCGAGAGTTGCAGGCGAAGCTCGCTGATGAGCAGGAACAATTGCGCCTGCTCGAGCTAACCCTCAAGCAAGAGTGGCGACCGCCCGGCGGTAGAGCCCGAGCCAGGGCCCGAGAGGTCAACCGGCAGATCAACAAGGCTGGGGCACCCGAGCAACCTGCCAACCATTATCCCCGAGCAAGCCAGAACATTGTCGCGGCGGCTATGCTCCTTCACAATATGCCCGCGCCATCCAACTCGCAAGCTCGGTGGATACAACGCGAGGTCGAGGATCTCCTCCAAGTTGCTACTATTCAGCAAGCCGAGAGCTCAGCCTCGAGGTGTCGAGGGGTAGCCTTCGAACCTCAGGTCGAGCCCTCCCGGCCCGAAAGGGAGAGCTCAGTCGATCAGGGGGCGGCCCCCCTACCGAAGAAGAAGCCGGCCCGAGAACGTATCAACGACGACCGTGCTCCCCGCGACGCGCGCCTTGACATCGTTGAGAACTGCAGACGCAAGCACGGGGATGCCGAGGATCGAGGGTACAGCGCCCATCGTGGAGGGCGTTATGACAGCGACGAAGAACAACGGGCCTCGGAGCCACCAGGTCCCCGAGTCTTCAGCAGGACAATCCGCTGCGCCCAGCTGCCCGACAAGTTTTGACCCCCCACGAGCATCGTCAAATACAACGGTGAAACCAATCCCGAGCTCTGGCTAGCCGACTTTCGGCTGGCTTGTCAGGCGGGCGGGGCACGTGACGATCACGTCATCATATGTCACCTTCCCCTATTCCTGTCCGACACTACGCGTAGGTGGCTCCAGGAGCTTCCCCCTGACCAGATTTGCGGCTGGGTCAACCTTGTCCGGATCTTCGAGGGGAACTTCAAAGGTACCTACGTGTGTCCCGAGAACTCCTGGGAACTGCACAACTGCAAGCAGAAACCAGGGGAATCTCTTCGTGACTTTGCTCAATGATTCTCCAAGCTCCGCACCGAACTACCCCAAATCTCTGATCTCGATGTCATTCTAGCATTTGTTGCGGGTACAACCTGCAAGGACCTAGTTCGCGAGTTGGGGCATAACCGCCCCAACACTGTCGACGAGCTCATGGATGTGGTCGCCAACTACGCGGCTGGCGAAGAGGCGATCGACGCCTTCTTCAGTGACGGGAAGGACAAGGGAAAGGCGTCGGCAGCCGACGACGCCGGAGGCTCAAGCAAAGGGCCAAAGAGAAACAACAAGAAGAAGAAAAATTAGCAAGGCAAGTGTGAGGCTGCAGAAGATGATCTCATCACAGCAACCGAACGCAAAAGACCTCGAGGTCCCCCCGAGGGCGCCATCTTTGACCAAATGCTCGAGGAGCCCTGCCCATATCACAAGGACGGGGCAAAGCACAAGCTTAAGGACTGCTGCATGCTTCAAAAGCACTTTGAGCAAGTGGGCGTGAAGAAAGGTGACAACAAGAAAGACCAAGGCGACGGTGAGGGAGACAACGGGGAAGACGGAAAATTCCCCGAAGTCTATGACTGCTACATGATCTACGGGGGCCCCTTGACCTAGCTCACGCCTTGACAGCACAAGAGGGAGCATCGAGAAGTCTTCTCCATCCGAGTCGTGGCACCTCACTCCTCGACTGGTCCGACGCGCCCATCACGTTCGACTGTGATGACCATTCGGATCGTGTCCCCAATCCCGGGGCCTATCCGCTCATCGTCAACCCAATCATTATGAACACCCACCTCTCGAAGGTCCTCATGGACGGCGGCAGCAGCCTGAACATCATCTACCTCGAGACCCTCGACCTCCTGAGAGTCAAGAGGTGCCAACTCTGACCCAGTGCCGGGGGATTCCATGGCGTCGTGCCAGGGAAGAAGGCCCTTCCCGTCGGCCGTATCGACCTTCCTATCTGCTTTGGCACCCCTGCCAACTTCAGAAAAGAGACCCTCACCTTTGAGGTGGTTGGGTTTCAGGGAACGTATCACGCTATCATCGGCCGACCGGGCTATGCGCGGTTCATGGCAATCCCAAACTACACCTACCTCAAACTCAAGATGCCAGGACCCAAGGGCGTCATCACCATCGCCTCCTCCTATGAGCACACGTACGACTGCGACGTCAAATGCGTCGAGTATGGAGAGGCCATCGAGCAAAATGCCATGATAGCCGTGACCCTCAAACGCCTCGCTGACGAGGTGCCAGATCCCAAGCGACATGCCGGCAACTTTGAGCCAGCACAAGACACCAAGAAAGTCCCCCTCGACCTGAGCTGCCCCGGTGAGAAGGTGCTAATGATTAGTGCCAACCTCGAGGGCAAATAGGAAGCCGTGCTCATCGAATTTCTCCACGCGAACGCCGATATGTTTGTGTGGAGTCCTTCGGATATGCCGGGCATACCGAGGGAAGTCGCCAAGCACGCCTTGGAGATCTGGGCCAGGTCTAGACCGGTGAAGCAACGCCTGTGCCACTTCGATGAGGAGAAGCGCAGGATCATCGGTGAGGAGGTGCACAAGCTTTTGGCAGCTGGATTCATCAAGGAGGTCCATCACCCCGAATGGTTAGCTAATCCCGTGTTAGTTAAGAAAAAGAATGGAAAAATGTGGATGTGTATTGACTATACTAGTTTAAACAAAGCATGTCCCAAAGTTCCATTTCCTTTACCACACATTGATCAAATTGTTGACTCTACCGCGGGATGTGAAACCCTCTCGTTCCTCGATGCTTATTCCGGCTACCACCAAATCAAGATGAAAGAGTCCAGCCAGCTCATGACTTCCTTCATCACACCTTTTGGCATGTACTGCTACGTCACCATGCCCTCCGGCCTTCAAAACACCGGGGCAACGTATCAGCGGTGCATGCTCCACGTCTTCGGCGAACACATAGGAGACACGGTCGAGGCCTATGTCGATGACATCGTGGTCAAGTCCAGAAAAGTGGACAACCTCATCCATGACCTCGAAATCACATTCAGGTGCCTTCGAGCCAAAAACATAAAACTCAACCCCGAGAAATGTCTCTTCGGAGTGCCTCGGGACATGCTCCTCGGATAGATCGTCTCCCAGCGCGGGATTGAGGCCAACCCCGAGAAGGTGGCGGCCATCATGTGAATGGGGCCGATCCAGGATCTCAAGGGCGTGCAGAAGGTCATGGGCTGCCTCGTAGCCCTCAGCTGTTTCATCTCACATTTAGGGGAGAAGGCCATGCCTCTGTACCACCTCTTGAAAAAATCCGAGCGATTCACATGGACCGTGGAGGCCGAGGAGGCTCTCAACGAACTCAAAGGCATGCTGACATCCACCCTGATTCTCGTCCCTCCTCGACCAGCGATGTCGACTAAATCGCCCGAGCCCCTCCTCCTCTATGTCGCCGCAACCACTCAGGTGGTCAGCGCAGCCATAGTGGTTGAGAGGCAAGAGGAAGGGCACGCCTTGCCCGTCCTGCGACCGGTTTACTTCGTCAGTGAAGTGCTTTCAGAAATGAAAATCCGCTACCCACAGGTGCAGAAGCTGCTCTACGCCATTGTCCTTACACATCGCAAGCTCCAGCACTACTTCCTCAGCCACGCGGTTACCGTGGTATCTTCGTTCCCCTTGGTGGAGATCATCCATAACCAGGAGGCCGCTGGAAGGATTGCTAAGTGGTCGGTCGAGCTCATGGGCGAGACCATCACCTACGCACCGTGGAAGGCCATCAAGTCCCAAGCGCTAGCGGATTTCATCGTTGAGTGGACCGACACTCAGTTGCCGCCGGTTCAAATCCAAGCCGAGCTATGGACAATGTACTTCGACGGGTCACTCATGAAGAAAGGAGCAGGCGTGGGCTTGCTCTTCATCTCACCCCTCAGAGTCCACATGCGCTACGTCATTCGCATCCACTTTGCCGCTTCTAATAACGTCACGGAGTATGAAGCTCTCGTCACTGGATTATGAGTTGCCCTTGAACTCGGGGTCTGACTCCTTGACGTTTGAGCCTACTGCAATGAAGTGCGCAAGTTGGAAGACAAGTTCCATGGACTCGAGCTTAGTCAAATTGCTCGATGATACAACAAAGCCGCGGATGAGCTTCCAAAAATTGCATCGACTCGTGGTACAGTCCCTCCGAACGTATTCTCGAGGGACCTCTTCGAGCCCTCCATCGATTTGGGCTCGGGGGCTTGCACTACGCCCTCGAAGCTCCACCCCATGACCTCAACTGGGGCCCCCTCAACCGGGGCCCAGGTTATGGAGATCCAGGGGACTCCTCCTCCATCGAGCCCGCTATCGGATTGGCGAGCCCCTTTCCTCGACTGCCTCATTCGGGGAGAGCTTCCGGAGGACCGGACCGAAGCTCGCCGGATTGCGTGACGGGCCAAGTCCTACATCATCTACGGTGATGGCAAGGAACTCTACAGGCGAAGCCCCTCAGGTGTTCTTCAGCGCTGCATTACTATCGAAGAAGGCAGGAGGCTCCTCGAGGACATACACTCGGGGGCCTACGGCCATCATGTAGCGCCAAGGACCCTCGTAGGCAATGCCTTAAGATACGGTTTCTACTGGCCAACCGCCGTTTTCGATGCCACAAACATTGTCCGCTCGTGCAAAGGGTGTCAATTTTATGCCAAGCAAACGCACCTCCCTGCGCATGCTTTGCAAATGATCCCCCTCACAGGGCCGTTCGGTGTATGGGGGCTTGACCTCATTGGTCCCCTCAAAAGGACAACTGGATGCTTCACCCACCTGCTCGTTGCCATCGACAAATTCACCAAGTGGATCGAAGCCCAGCCTATCGGCTACATCCGCTCCGAACGGGCGGTTGAGTTCTTCACCGACATCATCCGTCGCTTTGGGGTCCCAAACATCATCATCACGGACAACGGCACACAGTTCACCGGCAAGAAGTTCTTGGATTTTTGCGATCGCCATCACATCCATGTGAATTGGTCGCGGTTGCACATCCTCGAACTAATGGCCAGGTCGAGTGCGCCAATGGCATGATTTTGCAGGGCCTCAAGCCAAGGATCCTCATCCGCCTTAGCAAGCATGGAAAAATGGGCCACGAAGCTACCTTCGGTCCTATGGAGCTTAAGGACAACACCTAGTCGAGCCACGGGGTTCACCCCATTCTTCCTGGTCTATGGATCCAAGGCCGTCCTCCCCACTGACCTCGAGTATGGTTCCCCTTGACTAAAGGCGTACAACGAGCAAAGCAATGAAGAAGCCCTCGCAAATGCCGTCGACCAGCTCGAGGAGGCTCGAGACATGGCACTAATTCACTCCATGAGGTATCAGAAGAAACTTCGACGCTACCACGACAAACACGTGCACCCAAGGGACTTCCAAGTTGGAGACCTACGTCGACGATAGAACAGCAAGGGACGTCACAAGCTGTCCCCGCCATGGGAAGGCCCATACACCGTAGCTGAGGTGCTAAAGCCCGGGACATACAAGCTCGCTAACAACAAAGGTGAAATCCTCACCAACGCATGGAACATCGAACAGCTATGTCGTTTCTACCCTTAGGGCACCAATGTCCTCGTACATTCTCGCATGTTTTGTACATTTTCGCATGGCAAATATAAGGAGTACATTCGATTATAAGTTCAAACTTGTTATTGTACATGCAAGAGGTAGCCTCGACACTGTCTTGCCAGAGTCGAGCCTCCCTCGGGGGCTAAGGGGGGAACCCCCTAAGTTCCTAAAAATACGAACGATTTTTTTTAAAATTCGAGCGTCTCCTTTCGCTTTGCAACTAAGTTGAAAATGCCTCGAACTCCCTAGGGGTCGAGGGCTATCGAGCCAGGAGCTCTCCTACGCCTTTGGGCTATGGTACCTCCACTCGCTCCCCCCTCGAGGGATACGAGCCTGCGTCGAACACTTAGTCGAAAAGCAAAAGTCAGGCGATCAAAACTCGAGCGCCTCTTCTTTCTCACGCCTCCATACGCTTCACGACTAAGTAGAATGTCCTCGAACTCCCTAGAGGGTCGAGGGCTATCGAGCCGGGAGCTCTCCTACGCCCCTGGGCTATGGTACCTCCACTCGCTCCCCCTCGAGGGATACGAGCATGCGTCAAAAACTTAGTCAAAAAAGCAAAGTATAGGTGAAAGAAAGCAGAGAAGGCTTGAAAGTAAAATGACAAATTGCATTATGATAGATGCATTAATGCTCAAAAAGGCTTTCAAAGCCACATTGAATATAAGTTATAAAAACTAACTTATTACATGGGCATCTTTGCCCAGCCTCGCCTTACAGGCCCACTCCATCGCCGCCCTCCTCGACGAGGTACCCTTCATCCATGGGGGGAGGACTTTGTCCTCGAACAACTTTGCCAGCGCTCCCCCCGGCCTCTCGGCGTCATTGATGAGCCCTCGGCATCGCTCCTCGTTCTCGGCATCGGTCTTCAAGATATCGGGAACGAAGCCTTGGGCGACCACGTCCATGTCAAAGATGAAGCCGGAGGAGACCACTGCCAGCGCCTGCTTCACACCGGTATGAAGTGCCTCCTGCACGCGATCACGAAGGGTGGCGTCAAGGTAGTAGATCCGGTCAACGAGCGTGGCACTCGGGATGTCTTCTTTAGCACCCTCGATGGGCCTGACCTCCCAGGAGGCGCAGAGCCTGTCGAGGGCAACCCAGAGCCGGCCAAGAAGCGCCCCCTCCGCCACGAGGCTCTCCTGCAGTGCCTTGGCGGCAGTTTGGGTAGCGCGCAGCTCAGTCTCGAGGCCTAAAACACAAAACAAGAGTTAGACAAACCATACGGGAAGAAAAAAGATCAAAAGTTCTTCAAGGAACTCACCAGCACAGCGAGTCTCGAGGGTGCAGTGATCCCCAGCACGGCGTTGCGCTCCCCCTGAGCCTCGTCTCGCTCCCGCTGGGCCTCCTTGAAGGCTCGGGTCACCTCCGTCTTCTCGCAGCGAAGGGTCTCGAGGGTGCCACCAGCCAAGATGATGGCCTGCTCCTTCTCTTGGAGGGTATCCTTCATCGCCTCGAGCTAGGTTTCCAGGCTAGCGGCTCGGTTTTTCTCCTCCTGGGCCAAGGCAGAGAGGGTGTTGCGTGCCGTGGAGACTTCAGTGAGATTGGCCTCGAGCGAGCAGATACGCTCCATGGAGCCTTGAGCCTCCCCCACGAGTAGCTTGACGTGCTCCTAGGCTCGGATGCTCTCGCCCTTGGCCCTCTCCGCTTCGGCCTTGGCCACGTCAGCTTCCTCCTTGGCACGCTTGAGCTCCTTCTTGAGTTGGGCGGCTTCCCCTCGAGCAGCCTCGGCGTCCTTCTTCACCCGGGCGGCCTCCTCTTTGGCTTTGGCGGCCTCCCCCTGGTCCGCTTCACCTCCTCCTCGACCTCGGCCACTCTGCCCTGTGCAGATTGACCAGTTTAGAGTTGGTGAAGCACTTCCTCCCAGCTGTTGAGCGTGTCATGGAGGAAGTGTGACTTGGAGTGGGAATGCCTCCGCACCTCCTGGAGACAGGAAATCAAGGGTTAAGGCATTCCATATGAAAGAATTCGAAAAACTGCATACGGTCTACACAGGGACTCACCGCGAGATTCCAGTCGAGGCCTTCGGTGAGCTCGACGCCCAGCTTCAGCAAGTGCTGCAGCCATGCCCAGGACTGCTCCGTGTCCTCCCAGCACTTGACTTCCACCGGGTCATCCACCTCGATCCCTAGAGCACTGGAGTCGCCAAGCTCCCGGAGTACGATGCGCTCCTTGCCCCAATGTGGGAGGACCGTCTTGACCTTGGTTCACGCCAAGGACTCGATCTCGTCCACCACATCACGTGGGACGCTGTAATGCTCGGCCAACTCCGCCGGGGTGCTGAACTCCGACGCGGCACCGACATCCCTCAGCCCGGGGTCGGATGTCGACCTCCTCGGCAGACCAGAAGCCGCCGTCTCCTCCGGCTGCTCCATCGACGGTTGCGGCAGCTGGCTCGACACTGCTTCTGGTGCCTTCGGGGGCAGCGGAGGTGTCAAGGCCATCGCTTCCCCCAATGCCACATCCTGTGGCACCAGCAGGTCCACCATCGACGCATTTTTTCTGTGGGCTCTGTACCGAGGCCTCCTGCAATCGTACCCCCAGCAGCCACAGGATCGTCGATGCCTTCGATGCCGTTTCTTGTTCGGCCAGCAGCTCATCCAGAGTGATCACGGACACCCATTGCTTGGGCAGTCCCAAAGTCCCCTCTGTCTCTGATGTCTCGGGCGGCTGCTGCGTCGGTGGGTCCAATGGTGCCATGTCCCCAGGTGGCGTCTGCTGCACCTGTTGATGCTAGGGCTGGCCCCCGGTTTTCTCCTCCTCTTCCCGCTGCTCCAGCGGCTCTTTCTCCCCCTCCCGCTGTGACCGCGGTAGCTCTGCTTCTTGCAGGGGCCCCTGCTCCTGCTTCCTCTAGTCCACGAGCTCACGTAGCCCCGCCGACCAGGGTCTCCGCTTTCCCATCGAGGGGGGAAGGGCTGTGGTCTCCTCACCCTCGAGGTCGACGACGGCTACCACCTCTCCCGGCTCATGGCCCTCGGGGGCTCCCGCCTTGGGTGCGGGGATCAAGGCCTCTGATCGGCCAGGAGCGGAAGCTCTCGACGTCGGGGCTCCGCCCCCTGGCATCGGGCCGAGCTTGAGGACCACAGACGACGACGTCAACAAGGCGCTCCCTCCCTCTTGCATCCTCCCTGGCTCAGAGTCACCACCTATCGCGGCCCCCGAGACGCTTGAACCTACAGCAAGAGTGGAACCCGTCAGCCTACCGCGCACCATAGCTCCGAGGGCTGAGGACAACCACTTGGCTTTCGACGGAGCCAAGGGCCTCGACGTCGCACCTGTGACCGGGGCCTCCATCTTCGCAGCTGCGTCCACCTTGAGCCGCTTAGCCGGTGCAAGAGACGCCTCCTCGATTTGGTGCTTGGGCCTGGATGGGAAGCAGGACGGCAAAAAGCTTATTAAACTGCACGAGGAGGATGCAACGAAAAGAAATTGAATCAACAACACTTACCCAAAGGGGATAGAGGCCTTTTGGGTCCCCCTCGAACCGCCAGCAGATCTCAAGACCCCTCCCGAAGCCGAGCTCTTCCCGGGGCTGAGGCTGCTTAGGGCCATCGGTGGGGTCGCCACGCCTCCCTGCTCCGACAGGGCCTCCTGAGCACGGCTTTGCTCCGCCAGCGTCGACGACCGGGACCGGGTTTCCCAGGTCGAAGTGGGTGGGGTCCCGCCTTGAGTATGACAGGAGGGGTGAACCCCCTCGAGTCAAGGTGTCGGCCCACCTTTTCCCATGCCGACGCTCTGAGGCCGATGTTACCGGCTGGGAGGCGCGCTGCTGCACCGCCTCCTCCTACACGAAGGGGCGGTCAGCATGGGAGGAACCCGACAAGATGAGCTCGAGATGCCCCGCCACCCCCTCGATGTCATCGCTGTCATCGTCAACATCATCTTCATCTCCGTCGAACGAGGGAGATTTCTCTTCTGGGAGCCCGTCACGCCTCTGCTGAGCGCGACGCCTCACAAGCCTTTCGCGCTCCCAGAGCTTCTTGGCCTTCTTCTTCTCCTCTTTGTCCTTACGCCACTTTTCTTGCTGGGCGTTGAAGCGTCTTACCTGATGATCGGGAGCGTCCTCCCTCAGCGGGGGCCTCGATCTCCGGTAGTCGATTCTCCCCTACACGAAAATGTTTAGTCAAAGGGACAAGAGAAGAGGGCAGAATGAAAATGCGAAAGGCACGGTTCGGGGCACTCACCAAGTCAAGGCAACCCTCCTCTAGCCGCTTGGGGAGGCGGTTGACGTCTTCTGCCCTGAACAAGCCCGCGACCATCCCCTTTACCTGCGCAACGACTTTCACGGCGGACGGCTTCTCGCCGGACATTCGGCACCTCTCAAGAACCTCGGGCGCCGCCAAGGGGAGCATCTCGTCCAACCGCAGTGGGCGCTCCATCAGAGGGAGCACCCGTCGACTGTGGAAGGCCGAGACCACCACACCTGCCGTTAGGCCCACCTCTCGAAGGGCCTTCATCACGGCGACGAGGGGACGGAGTCGACGCTGAAGATCTCCCGCGACACCGTGCAGCCAGTTGAATGGACGCTCGGTGATAAGCCGCCCGGTGTACGGCGGGAGGTAGCCTCCGTCGTTGCGAATGTAGAACCATTGCTCGTCCCACCGGGAGTGGTTGGACATCAACCCGGTGGGGATATACTCACGCGGCTCCTCTGACTTTCCAGTCTTCAACATGAAGTTGAGGCAGCCCGCTCTGATGACTCGCCTTATTCCTGGTGCCACCGGGGAGGCGAACCACTCCCCCTTGTAAAGATGAAGCCACAACTCCCAATGTGGTGCCATCCCAAGGTAGCCCTCGCAGACGGCCGCGAAGATGGCAGCATTGGAGATAGCATTGGGGGAGAAATGTTGGAGCTTGACGCCGTAGAAGTTCGTCAACCCCTGCATGAACTCGCTCGGGGGTACACCGAACCCATGCCGATGATATTTGAGGAAGCTCACCACATAGCCCTCTGGTGGGTTTGGCTCTTGGTGGTTCCTCGGCGGTGCAATCCACTTCGGCCGATTCGGATCGGTGATGGGGTGGAGAAGTCCTTCTCCCACCAGCTCATTCAGCGTTTACCGCGTCACGGTCGATGGGCGCCAGGGTTCGACGGGCTGGAGGACGGGGGCCATGGCAGTAGCGGCGGCACAGATCCGCTCGGTGAACGTGGCTGCGGTAGCAACAACACGAATCTCCTCGGCGGATGGACGACCGAGAAGGTTCCCAATTCTGATTTCTTGCTCTAAGTTTCCACCCTCACGTGCGTAGGAAACTAGGAATTCAGGAGGATGGCAAAGGTGGGGGCGAACAGCGCCTGTCCCCCTCCGTTTTTATACCCGGGAAGAGCACAGGGCGGAGTCTGCCGGCAGGGAAAAGGTAACTTCCTGCAATTAATGTGCTTACCTGACCGTTCCCCCCTCGATCCTTGACCGGATGCATGCGTCACACCTCTGGCAAAGAGCCGTTGCTCGGGCCCACCATGATTGCACCGCTACGGCCTTCTCCTCAAAAGGCGTGTCCAATGATAAGAAAAAAGAGCTGTTACTCGCCAACGGAGATTTCTACGAAAGGTAAAATGGGCTCTGGCGCCACCTCAAAACCTCGAGGGAGCGAAGGCCGGCCCTCGAATGAGGGTTCAACGGCCGCCATTGAGCACCAAAAAAACCGGGCTCTGGCCCTAAGCCTCGAGGGAGCGAAGGCTGGCCCCACGATCAGGGTTCGACAGCCGCCCTCGAGCACCCGAGTCAGGGGTGACCAAGGGGGAGCCAACATGAGGCCTTGCTCGAGAACAAACTCTCAAGACCCCTTTGGACACATCCAAGGCGAAATGCTACAGACTTTATGGAATCCCCCCGAAGGGAGGCATCGAGCCGCCGAGACCTATCGAATGGAATCGGTATCCGTAAGACCATGCGTTTTGCTCTAATGAGACCACCTCCGGGCCACCAGCCGACCTCTATCGAACAAGAAATGGGCTCTCACTTGGATTTTCCCGTTACCAGCTCACTGAGAACTTCACGGCTCATCCTATCGAGGGTAGTCCGACGCTTCTCGCCTCACGTCTGATCGAAATGACTTGTGAGATGAATGCCGAGGCTGGCAACGCCCCATCCGCATGAGGCTCGGGAGCTCGACTGTGCCCGGCACCCCTCGATGAAAGAGGGTTGAAAATCCACCAGGGGCTCGGTGTCCCGACGCACCCCTCGGTAAAGCGCTGCGACTCCAGTTCAGGCCTATACCCGACTGGACAAGCACCCCTCGACCAAAGACAAATGAAGCCCTCACAGGAGTCTTCTGACTCCTACGAGGCCTCGGGGGCTACCCCCGCGGGGGTCGCTCGCGCCCCCCCATGGAAAGATCTGAATCACGTCTCGTTTCCGATTCTTGACCCCCTGCCCGAGTGCCATCACTCGCGCAAGGGCTCGAGGGCTACTGTCGTTACCTAGGAAATGGGTACCCCAAACCCTTGGTTTACTGGGCTAAACCCCGCAAAATCAGCAACACGAACCCTCCAGTGACCTCCCACATTAATGTTCGAAGGCCCACAGGCTAAGGCATATTGGGCTGACCCATGAACGGGTTACGACGGCCCAAAGCTAAAGCCTGCTCGAGGGGATACCGCGCATACTGGGACTGTACACTCGAGGGTACAATTCGGGCGACCCCTCGAGGACGGAACTTCGCTCGGTGAACGAGCCTGCCCTCGAGGACGGAACTTCATTCACATGAATGGGCAGTCCTCGAGGACAGTGCACCCCTCGGCTACCGACTCTCCCGTACGGATCCGGGCGCATTTAATGCGTTTTACCTACCCCCGCCTAACCATATGGCCACAATTATGGTAACAGTTGTGGATATGGCGGTCAAATCTTGCTTTTACCGCCCATGCCCCAGAATCCCGTGGGTCGTACTTCGCTGTTTGCGCCATGCCGAGCACTGTGTCCCGTCCAACACCCCCACGAGACGCATAAATCAGCACGTTTCCCGCATTTCCTGGGATTCGACCTTATCCGGTGAGGCTCGACCCTCTCGACTTGACCCCCTCGACTCGAGCCAGATCCTCGACCGCCGCCCCTTGACTTCGTCGGACGAACCCTCGAGCAGGACTCCAACGACTCCTTGCTGCACTTCAACAACTCCCAACGCGACGGCTGCAGGACATCCCATGCCGACGTACATCTCTACAGCAGCACTGACGTGATCGGCCTCAATGTCATACGTCACCAGCCATGTGAACTCTAAATATATGTACTCCTGTGCCCCTCCTTCACCTATAAAAGGAGGCGCCAGGACGTTAGCCAAAAAAAGAGGGAGAACGGATGAGAAGATCTAGCGCATAGAAATGCTAAGGCTTTAGATCACGAATCAATACCATGAGATAGTGTAAAGTAGAGAGCTAGGCACCTGAAACACCCAAACTCCAGCTCACGCTCCTCACACCTGCTTGTATTTTCCCCTATACTAGCACTTCAGTGCAAGATAACACGAACTATCCTCCCCCCGCTAGACGTAGGGCCTTCTTTGCCCGAACCAGGATAAATCGCCATGTCCTTCTTGCATCACCCACCGGATTAAGGGAGCACACAATTACAAATATTACTCGTTGGTGTTAACCCCCGGGGGTCAGAACACCGACAGTAGCTATCACGTCAGGAACTATTGATGTGTTGACCGGTGCCACAGGAGTCCAACTCGAGGGGGCGATCGAAGAGATCGAGGCCCTGGGTGGCATGGGCACACCCGGGAAATGCAGGGATGTGCTAACATTTGTGTTTTGAGGGGGTGCCGATCAGGGCACAGTGCGTCGTACAGTGAAATAGCGCGGTATGGGTCGCCGGATCTCTGGGTGTGGGTAGTAAAAGTGGGATTTGACCGTGTACTACCCACTGTTACCACTGCTGTAGCCATGCGGTTAGGAGGTTCGGCGGGAACAGATAAATCGCATTGAATGCACTGGGAGTAAAGAGGTATGGGCGGTTCGAGGGGCGTCCCGTGCTTCAAGGGTCTCCACTCGCTCGGAGGGAGTTCTGTCTTCGAGGGGCGGCTCAAGCCGTACTCCCGATAGGCTTGCTTTTGCCTTGCACAGTGCTCGTCGAGTGGGCCATAATGTGGGCCATCATGACCCGTTCATGGGCCAGCCTTGGGAGCTTTAGCTCATAGGGTTATGGCGCCCGATGGAGGATTTCGAGGTGTGATTTAAGGCGCCAATCATCAGGGATTAACTTCTTCTATTGAGGGTTCAGTGTACCCTTTCCCTTGCACTTGACAGTAGCCCCCGAGCCACAGAATGAGTGCTGGCACTCGAGCTAGGGATCAACAGTTGAAAAGAAGAGTCGGTTAGTAACTTGCATGGGGGATGCGTGAGCGTCCCCCGCGGGGGTAGCCCTCGAGGCCTCAAAGGAGTGGGGAGACTCCTCTGAGGGCTAGAAATGATTTTTGTTGCAACACACTCGTCCAATAGCTAGAACCAACACTCCTATCAGGCTGGAATAACATGAACCGGAGTCATAGCATCTTATCGAGGGTTGGCTTGAGTCATGGAGCCCCTAGGTGAGTTCGACCCTCTTTCATCAAGGGGTGCCGGGCATAGTCGAGCCCTGGAGCCTTGTGCAGCTAGGGCTTTGCTAGCCTCGATGTTCATCTCATGAGTTCTTTTGATCGGATGTAAGGCGAGAGGCATCGAGCTACCCATGATTTGGGCGAGCTTCGAAGTTCTCTATGAGCTGGTAATGGGATGTCCAAGTGAGGACCCAAGCCCCATTTGATAAGGGTCAGCTGGTGGCCCAGAGGCTTCCTCATCGAAGCATATGCATAGGAAATACGGATACCATCTCCATTCGATAGGATTTGGTGGCTTAATGCCTCCCTTCGAGGGGATTCCATGAAATTTCCATGCATTTTGCCTTGGATATGTTCACAAGGGTCTTGAGAGTTCATTCTTGAGCTAGGCCTTGTGCTGGCTCCCCTTTTATCATCCCTGATTCAGGCACTCGAGGGCGGCTGTCGAACCCTGGGTGAAGGCCAGCCTTCGATCCCTCGAGGCTTGTCATGGGGCCAGAGCCCCTTTTCCTTCTCGTGGAAGGCTTCAGCAATGGTTGCTCCTGTGTTTCCACCCATTGGGCATGTCTTTTGATGTGTCAGCTGAAACAGCGTGGTAGTGGCAGGCCCGAGCAATGGCTAATTAACTGTGTGGTGACGCGTGTTGCCGTTGTGGGATTCAAGAGGGCGGTTAGGTGAAATGCATTAAATGCAGAGATTTACCCTTCCCTTCACCGGATCCGCCTGTTGCTCTGCCTGGATATAAAACCAGAGGAGGAGGAACTCGCCCGTTCCTATTAACTCTTTCTCGCCTCCGCTGCCGCCGTTAGAGCTCTCAAATTCCTGCGCGCCCATGCAAAAAGAGGGTGAGATTAGTGCTTCTTAGCCACAATAGGGAATCTTCCCGGCCATCTGTCCGCCGAGGAGATCCGCGCCGTCATCGCTGCCGCTGAGCCGCCACACACCGCCACTGCCATTATGGCACATTTGCCTCCCGCCATCCTGCCATCGAAGCTGTGGTCCTCGACGACCATGACGCAGAGGAAGCTGCTGGACCTGGTGGACGAGGGACTCCTCTCCCCCATCTCTAATGAGAATCGGTCGGAGTGGAGGGTGCCGCCACAAGCGCACCGGGAGCCGCATCCGCAGAGGGCCATGTGGTGAGCTTCCCTAAGTATCACCGGCACAGGCTTGGGCTGCCCCCTAGTCAGTTTATGCAGATGATCCTCCACCACTTCGACATTGAGCTGTAGCACCTCTCCCCCAACGCTGTCTCCACGGCCACCATCTTTGTGGCCGTCTGTGAAGGGTACCTAGGGATTGATCCCCACTGGGAGATGTAACTCCACATCTACCATGGGGAATGGTTCAACGCCCCGGCCAGAGAGGGGAAGAGACAAATGGTCCGCACTGGCTCCTTCAACCTGGTGCGGAAGACTGGGCAGAGGGTGCAAGTGCTGCGTGAGTACATCCCCGGCACCCTGAGTACCAACCATGCGAGGTGGGACGAGGAGTGGTTCTACCTTCGCAATGATGGGGGATATTTCCCGCATTACACAGGCCATCTCATCACCGGCCGGCCAGACCATTGGATGCATGGTGTTGTCTGGGACCTGCAGCCTTGGTTGAGGCCTCAAGCGGACGTGATGCGTACCCTTCGAGAGGCGGGCCTCAAGGCATCGATTGTCGTTTTGGCCTTCCACATCTGGAGGGTGCTTCCTCTGATGGAGTGTCCATGGCACATTGACCAGATGACGACCGATGTGGAGCCCAAGGTGCTCAACAGGTGCCAGATGTCCGCCGAGGAACTTCCCGTCGAGGTGGTTGTGGCTCGAGTGACGAGTGCGGTCTCGGGCACCTTCACGGCGCAGGATGTCGCAAGCATCTCGATGTGGCCCAACGAGGGACACCTTGACCTAGTGAGTGTCTCGAGTTTCTTATCTCGAATTTTGTTCCCCTTTCTTTCCCTGTGTTCTCACGCATGCGTCTGTGTGCTTCTACACAGGGGAGGATCTGCCGACTGTCACCGCCCCCCGTGCGAGAGGACAACCCCAAGCAGCAAGTGAGATGCTTTGATGCCCAGCAGGTCAAGAAAAAGAAGGATGAGGAGAAGAAGAAGGTTAAGGAGCTCCTTGAACGCGAAAAGTGTGAGAAGCATCACCAGGAGAAGAGACGCGAGGGGCTCCCGAAGAAGGAATCCCCCGACGAGGATGAAGATGAGGAGGATGACAGTGATGATGAGGAGGGAGTAGCGGGGCGCCTTGACCGCTACTTCTCTGGTATCCCCCGCCCCGACTGCTCTTCAGTGTAGGAGGACATATCGGAGAAGCCGGCCCCACACTCATCAAGATCGGCCTTGACACATCGCCAGGAGGAGTAGTCCGCTGGCATTGTCTTGAGGGGAGGACCGTCTTCTCACAGTGCGCGCGGCGGGACTCCACCTACCACGACACGGGAGACCCGGTCCCAGGCTCAAGCGCAGCGGGCCCGGGATCAGACAACGGCCTCGACCGGCCAAGAATTCATGAGGGTTTCGTCAAAAGCCTCCGGTGGCTCTGGTCTCGGGAAGGGCCTTGTCTCGAGTGGGGGTTCGAAGCCCCCGAGCGGCTCGAGGGGAACTCAGAGGACCCCCTTTGGGTAAGTTTCAATAACTGTGAGTGTTTTTTGCTACTTTTTTCCTAGCAGGTCTTGCTAAGCATTCCTGCTCATTCTCCTTTTTGCATAGGTCCAAACGCCCCATCATGGAGGCGAGCCACACGGAGGCCAAACAGCTCAAGGTGACCGTGGTCACGAAGATGGCCCCCGTGCTCGGCCCCCGTGCTCAGCCTGGTGCCTGGGGACAGAAATGCTGTCTCAACCCCGACGCCCATGGCTTTCACTTTGGGCCAATCTATAGCCGCCCCTGCTATGCTGGAGGGGGAGCCCCCGAGGGTCGTGTATCGGGGATGGCAGAGGAGACTATTGACCTCGAGGATGAGGGGGCCTCGGCCCAGTCTTTGCCCACCGAGGGGCAACCCATTAAGAAGCGGATGCCATGGCCAACGGGGCTGCATGAGGTGGAGGTGAAGCAGAAGCAGGAGCAGAAGGACCTGCGGATGAAGGAGGAAGAGGAGGAGCGGCTACGGAAGCAGTCATAGAAGAAGGATCAGCCGAAGCGGCTAGAAAGAGAGGGGACGGCTACGGGCCGGCCTGAGCAGCAGCAGGAGTCAGAGCAGTTGGCGTCGAGCCAGCTGCAGCAAGAGTGGCAGCAGCAACAGCAGGAGTCACGGTCGCAGCAGCTGGGGCAGCGACCGCAGCAATAGCAGGAGCAGCAGCTGCGGCAGCAACCACAGCAGCCACAGTAGGCGTTGACGGAGGGTGTGGGGCCCTCAGACTCATTGCTGCAACAACGGGTTGATACATTGGTGGGGGCAGAGGCCTCGAGGCTCCCGTTTCAATGGGAGTCCGTGACCACCATAGAGGAGCTGCTGGAAGCGTCGAAGGTGCCGCCGCTACCACAGGCACATCTTGAGGAGGCGTGGGACGCAATGCGGGAGGTGTCAACGGTGCCATCCTCACCTCAAGCACAGCTCGAGGGATTGCAGCTACATTTGAGCCAACTAGAGGATGTAGAGATGGTGGACGCGCCGGTGCGAGAAGATGTCACACTGAGAGAGGTGTCGGTGCCCGCACTCGGCTAGTCGATGCTGCTATCGATCGTGCCATCGGAGGACTCGGCGGGCTCGAGCCTGTAGCTGCGGGCGGAGGAGGCGGCTACCGCTGGCCCCTTAGCACTTCACCACTGAGAGGAGGAGAGGAAGGACCTTTGGCTTGGCAAGGGGCTTCCCTCTTCTAGGCCCGACAAGGTCGCGACCGCAACGATGATGCCGGGCATCTCTGACCTGGCGGAGTGCTACGGCATTTTGTGTGAAGTGGCTGAGGGCATCAGGGCCTCGGCATAGGCCTGGGTCAAGATGGCCCTCCTGGAAATGAGTGCGGAGTGCATCGTCCTCCATGAGCCTGGCGACGCCCCACCCCTGGGTTTGAGATGGATGACCCAATAGAGAAGGGGCGCTGGGTGGACATCAAGGAGGACAAGTCATGGCTGAAGCATACCCTGGAGCTAGCCATCAAGATCGTCAATGGGATTCTCGATCGGAATCTCGAGGCAAGTTTTTCTCTGAGTACATCTAATTTTCACCTTTCTCTTATTCTGGACATGTTCCTGATCTTTTGGCTCTATTTGTTTTTCAGGATGTGAGGAGGCGCTCCTGCTCCAAGTCTCGCTTCCTCCAGGATACGCAAAGCGATTGAGAGGAAGTAAGATGCCATCTCGAGGCCGGCTGGATTGCCACGGCCAAAGTGGCTCAAGCTGAGGAGGAGGCAAAGCGGGCCAAGGAGGAGGTTGCCATGGTCAAGGCAGAAACTGAGAAGGCCAAAGAGTATGTCGCCATGCTCAAGGAGGACGCCATCTTAGCTCGAGTCGAGGCAAACCAGGACAAAGGAGCGCTTCAGGAGGCGAAGGTGGATGTTGGGAAGGCACGCAGTGATGGTGCCAAGGCCTCGAAGGAGACTCAGGAGGCCCTCGAGCACGTCGCAACACTTGAGAGAGAAGCCCAAGATGCTGCGGAGCGCATCAAGGGACACGAGGCCAACCTTGCAAGTCTCCGAGGTGCGCGACGCCCTCACCATCTCGGCCGACGCAGAGAAGAAGCATGCTGAGGCTCTAGCAGCTAAGGTCAAGCAGCTGAAGGCGGCTCTCATAGACATGGAGCAGTCCATCCACGCAGCCGGCCAGGCCATGGAGACCCTTTAGGTGGAGAAGGCTGACGCCCTCACTGCTTTTCGGGCAAGGAAGAAGGAGTGGGATGAGGTCTAAAAGGAGCTCGACGACGCAAAGGGCAGCTACGAGGCCCTTAAGATTCACTGCAATGGTGAGATCCTCTGTTTCCTTTTGGTTTCTTGGTTTCCTTGTTTCAAGGGTGCCATGACTGACTCTTTTCCTGGTTGCCAGGCATCGAGAACGAGCTGCTCACCTCGCAAACTTTCACCAAGGCGCTACAAGAGGGCCTCCAGATTGAGCAAGGGCTGATCAAATGGCTTTGTGCCATGATCGACGGCCTCTGTGAGACCTGGGAGATCCCGCTCGTTGAGGAGATCGAGGGTGAGGGTTTTGGGACCGCACCCATTACCTGGTTGCGCCGTCTTGGTGTCGCCCTAAGGGGCTGCGTGAAGGAGGCGCTTCACATCGGCGTGAAGTGGGCATTGGCAGTCGTCTACTCCGGCTTCACCTTCGACATGAAGGTCGTCACAAAGGGCTTCACCTACAACATCTCCAAGACTGACGAGGAGAATGAAGAGCAGTGCCGGCACCTAATGGATGATGCCGAGAAGCCAGGGAAGAAGCTGGCAAAGTTGTTTGAGGTCGAAGTCATCCCCCTGCTGAAGGCGACGAAGACGTTGGTGATGACGACGACGATGACGGTGATGACAACGACGGCCTGTGAGCCAAATCTGGGCGGAGAGGCCCATGTAAATAGATTAGATTTTGTGACCTTGTGACATCTTGGCCCAGGGGCCTTAAAACATCATGCATGCTTATCGTGTGCTTTTGCTGTTTTATCTCGAGCTTCATTACTTCTTTTTTGTCTGAGTTTTGCCCTTTGATTTGAGTTTTTGACACTGACTCATATCCTTCGAGGGGGGAGCGAGTAGGGTTACCATAGCCTAGAGGCATAGGAGAGCCCCTAGCTCAACATCCCTCAACCCTTAAGGGGTTCGAGGTGTTTCCTACTTAATCACAGAGCGTGCTCAAGACCTAAAAGAAGAGAGGAGCATCGAGTTTTGAAAAGTTCAGGTTTTTGAGGGATTTAGGGGGGTTCCCCTGTCAGCCCCCGAGGGAGCCTTGACTCTTGCCGAAGCAAAGTCGAGGGTACCTTAGCATTTGAACAAATAAAATACTAGAAATGAAGTTTTTTATTCATTCACGATGCGTTGATAGACATCGAGCCTATCTTTTCGGCCTCTGTGGACCTGGGCTTCCCATGAGGTACACCCTCAGTACGCTTCGACAGCAGTTGGCGGAAGAGGCTCGGGGCCAGCTCCCCAACCTCTACCTCATCAACGATGACTCCGACTCCGATCATTGGGACCCCACCCACGAGTGCTTCAACATCAAGGACAGAGTAGCCTCAAGTGAGGAGACCCTCGATCCTACGACGAACAATGTAGCCATAGCAGCCGCCGCCGTAGGAGGAGCTCTCATTGTGGAGGACCACGAGGAGTAGCCAGCAGCCACACCCCGAGGCGCGCAACCCCACGCAGACGAGCAGGAAGTGCAAGTGGCGCAAGGCCAAGAGATGAAGGCCAAGCTCGACGCTGATCGCGAGCGCCTGCTCTAGCTCGAGCAAGCCCTCGAGCGGGAGCGTATGCCCCTGCCCGGTGGAAGGGCCCAAGGAAGAGCTCAAGAGGTCAACCGGCTGATCATAGAGGATGGAGCGCCCGCGCAGCCCGTCGTCAACCGATACGCTCGAGCCATCCAGAACATCGTCATTGCGACCATGCTTCTACACAACATGCCCGTAGCATCCAACCCACAGGCTTGATGAATATAGAAGGATGTCGAGGGACTTCTCAAAGTTCTGGCCATGCAGCAGGCCAAGAGCTTAGCCTCGAGACGGCGTGCGGCAGCCACAGAACGTGCAGTCGGTGTGACAGAACCGGCCAATTTATTAGAGCACGAGCACGTAATTCGCCATTAAGATAGCAAAGTACATGATTGAGAACTAATAAACCTGGTAGTCATTCCTGAAATCTTGAAGGATTTCCATGTTTCTGGCATAGCCAAGATCGTAATAAGTTTAGCCATCACCATTCACAACATACATAGTTCGTACATAGTTTAAAACATCAGAGTTCAAAATAACTTATTACAACCCAAGTTCAAATTTGAAATAAAGCGGAAGCGACTTAGTTCAAATCCACACGCACCCTTAGTTCAAATACAGTGCTAGGTCCTCGGTCAATATCCAGCAAAAGCATAAGGTAGAGTAGAGTGACCATGCCTAAGGTCCAATCATCACCCAACGCGGGGTAGAAGCAGTGCTGCCAATAGCCATAGTACATCTCACCATCTGCAATAATATGGGAAATAAAACCCTGAGTACGAGAATATACTCAGCTAGACTTACCCATCATAAACTAAAAATAAATTGACTCTAAGGGGTATGCAAGGCTGGATAAGTACGATAGTTGACTCATAAGTTGCGAAAAAGCTTGCATTAAAGGAATAATTTATTATAACCTCCTAGCATTGTATTTTAGCTGCATTAACCTTATCATGCTATATTAGAACCTATACTAAACAAGCATGGTAATAATTATTCAACAAGAATAGTAACCATTTTCGGTTGAGTATCTTTCAACGTCACAGCTCAACCATCTCCTCTTTGTTCAAGTTATTACTATGATGCCGCTGCTCAAGTGTTCACTGTCTAGGAACGATGGCGATTATAATCGATTACTAACCAGCTGGAGGGTATTCCTCACACAAACCACACTCACCCGCTAAAGTGAGCTACAGATCACCGGAAATTCGATTTGGAAAATTGTGGGATCAACAAGTACCATCGTATCCAGGAACCGCCCGGCTGCCTTATTCAGGGCGACCCGGACCTCGGACTTACTCTCCATGTAACCTGTGGTCCCCTATCTTCTCTAATACGATGCTTACAGCAGGTCGACTCCTGGCCCAAACCAAACCCAGGCATTGCGGTCGGAATGACTTATCCTTCCAGTTAAATGTGAGGCATGCATTCAATATGACTTGAGGACGTACAACGGACGGGGTCCTAGTTCGACACAGATGGGATAACCTCACCAAACCTCTAGTTCAGTCTCAACACCAATCCCGCCTAGTCTTGATTTATTATCTCCACATGGTTATCCAAGATAACAATGTATTCAACCATTCCGAGTCACCACCTATAACTCGCGGATGATAGGAAATCACCCGACTTCTACCAATCTAGTTAAGCAAGGCTAAGCAGATAATCGCACCTGAACCTAACAGGGTTGAAGGATATACAGTGGGCAAGGAATATAAGTAATGCAGCAACGATATAAAACAACGCCTATAACTTAATGCATCAAACAAGTAAAGGACTCAAGTTAGATATTTGCAAACCACAGGGAGAATGCTCCAGGGCTTGCCTTTCAGGAAAGAGCCTGGCTGATGGTCGGGACACTCAGAAAGATCAACCTTGGGATCCTCTTCTGCTGCTATCCCCTGCACCAAGGCTTCCTGCTGGCCTTCCTCTCCTTGTACTCCAGGAACTACCGTTTCGAGCTCTGACGATCCTGTATGATGCATGGTGCGTATGAATACCACGAATGCATAGTAAATACAAAGGTACATGCTGATGTGAATGAATGCTCAGTCGAAGACAATTGACAAGATTTTAAAACATGTATGATAAGCACATGTCATATGTATTCTCTTCTACGATCAAATCTTATACAAGCCTCACATTACAATTCACTTACACATTAAAAGGAATTATAAATGACAAATGTTTTGCACACTACCCTCTACTGAACCAAAACCAATAACAGATTTCACCTATCACAAATATCAGAAAAAGCATTATTATACACATGAAATAATGACTTAAAGCATTATTAATTATTAAAAGAAATCAGGGCAGAACTGCAATATGACTTTATATTACTTAGAAAATTCTGTAAAAATTACAGAAGCTTAAGCATGCATAATATACACTACCATAAAATTTTTAGGTGAAAACAGTAAGTACTTTATCCTACATAAAAATGATAAGGCAGCACAATTTAACGGATATAAAATACTTTGTACATAGAAAAATGTCAAACAATAGATCTCAGAATATCCTTAGCTCTAGATTAGCATAAAAACATCCTTCAAAAACTTTCATGCATAAATCACTTAATATTATTTATTATGAATTATTTATCATCTATTTGAAAAGGCACCATAACTAAACAGGACAATATTTACACATGACATAGCCTTTCAACATTTTTCACAGATGGAGTATGACACAAGAAGGCTAACAAACTTGGATTCACATTTTTCTGAGCAACAGAGAATTACTTATGCATTTTCAAAGATAAAGCCATTTAATAGGGATAAATAAATCTATACAGAAAAGCATCACAAAAATCACGTTTCATATTTTTCATGCATAGATCTACTCATAAGAAAAATACTCCAATTTGAACCAACTCATTTGGACTAAAAACGAGTGAGTTATGATTTTTCAAAACTTTTATCAAAATATGGAAAACAAATTCTTTAAAACGAAATAGAAAACCGTTTTGCACCGGGAACCCTGGATGTTTTAGTAATTAACCGAGCCCTATAAAGAAACTCTCTGTGTCTGGCCATTTTGCACTTAAGTCCAAAAAAGAATAGCATACTCTGCACGTGATCCACACTGAGGGAAAAAGGTCGCCGGCAGTCGGCAATCTCGCCGGCGGCGAGGTCACCGGCCAAACTACGGCCACCACTAGACTCAACTCATCGACGTGACCCTGTTGGTGTACAAGATGCAAGCTATCGTGGAGGAAAATGGCGGCGACGACGAACGGCGGCGAGCGGCGGCTCTACATGACGGCGAACTCACCGGAGTCGGCCACGGCGAGGTGCAAGAGCTAGCCTACAGGCTGCAGCGAGCCAAGGCGACTTGGATTCACAAGAAAACACGAAGAAAAGATGGAAGAAATGATGACAGCGATGCACGCCGGCGAGCAGCGGCATGCATGTCGGCGGTTCGACGGCTGTCGGCCAACTCTGGCCAAATCAAGGCCCAAGAACTATCCTACGACCTAATTGAAGTCGAGGGGACTCGATTGCACTACCAAATGAAGGCAAAGGTCCACCGGAGTGAGCTCCGTGCGAGCGGCGGTGCGACCTGCGATGACGATCGGCCAAAATCCGCCGAACACAAACCCTAATCGATCCCATTAACTACAGCAATCTGTGCTACTCATGCTGGCGACCACGATACGCAAAATAAGGGAGGGAGAAAGGAAAATCTGGCCACGGCGGACAGCGCAGTGGTCGGGGCGACCATGGCTGGCGAAGGGGGAAACGGTCGATTTGACCTCTACCTTAGGTCATTGGGGCGAGGAGTGTGCGCATGGTGTGCCTCGCACCACGGCGGAGCTACTGGCGAGCTCTGGGAAGAAAATGGCAAGGCTGTGAGGTGCAGTGGTGATGCAAGCTCGAGGCGGCGGCAATGGCGGGTTCCGCGTCCGCTTGAGCTCGGGGAGGGAAATGCGAGGCGAGAAGGGGTGTCTGGTGGAGGAGTGAAGGCGTGAGGTGCGGTCGGTGAAGTGAAGCAGGCCGCTGGCACGTTGAAACGGCAACCGAGCTCGGATAGCCAGGCCACGGCGTCGGACGCCATCGGGCGCGTGGCTCGCATGCAGGGCCGGCCGAGGGCGCGTGGAGCGACAGTGGGGCAGGGCGAGCGCGGGCGTGTGCGGCGCGTGCGTGCGCGAGGCGAACAGCAGGCAGCGCGGGCGCACCTGCGTACGGCTGCCACGCGGCCGGCATCGGCACAGACACCGTCGGCGCGAGGAAGAAGAAGAGAGGGAAGAAGGAGGCCGACGGGTGGGTCCCACTACGCCAAGATTTGTGCAGAACTTGATTAACTCCATATTTTCCAAAATAATCCAAATTTGAAGAAACTTGTAAAAGATGAAATGTTGCTCTCAATGAGTAGAACATTTCACTTTTAAACATCACAGCCTAATTCTGCCTAGAATTTGAAATTCAAAAATAGGGATTTAAAATCTATATAAAATTAAAAGGAAAAAACATTTTTATAAACTGTTTTTGACATTTTTGACCCGCTTCCAAGCCTTTTCATGATTGACATAAAAATAAGTTTTGCTCCAAATAATTTTCTCTACAAACTTCATTTAACACTCAACCCCAAACAAGCAACCTATCACATAGCCCTAGTTCAAACCAAAGCAAGCATATTTTTCATTTTATCATTTCATGTAAACAAATGATGATGCAAATGAGATGGTTATGCTCATGATGTGCAAGGTAATGCATGCTTAAGACCAGGGGGTTACAGCCCTTCCCCCCTTAAAGAAATCTCGTCTCAGATTTGAGTAGACTAACCATTCTTTATGAAAGTCGGGATATACTTCTTTTAAATAGTCCTCGGTTTCCCAAGTGGCATCGCTATCATCATGATTGCTCCAAGAAACCTTGTATTGCCTGGCCACATGATTTTTGGTCACTCTGTCTTTGACATCCAGGAGTCTTATAGGTTTCTCCTCAATAGTTAAATCTAAACTTAGCTTAATGTCTTTGGCTTTAACGGCTTCCTCGGTTGGAACACGTAGACATTTCTTGAGTTAGGGTACATGGAAAACAGGAAACACTGCACTCATCTCTTCAGGCAGTTTGAGCTTATAGGCTCACAATCCTTTTTTTTCTACTATCTGATATGGACCGACATAACGAGGTGCCAATTTCCTTTTAACCCCAAAATGTTGCACTTTCTTCATAGGAGAGACCTTCAGATACACATAATCACCAACATTAAAAACTAGAGGTCTTCTTCTCTTGTCAGCATAACTCTTCTGATGAGATTGCGCAGTTGCTATGTGTTGTTGAATTGTTCAAACCTGCTCTTCAGCTTCTTTAACAAAGTCAATACCATAATATCTTCTTTCTCCAGGTCCTACCCAATTCATAGGTGTTCTACACTTTCGGCCATACAGTGCCTCAAAAGGAGCCATCTGTATACTCTCTTGGTAGCTATTGTTATAAGAGAATTCTACCAAAGGTAACTATTTCAACCATGCACCCTTGGATGATAAAACACAAGCCCTCAAGAGATCTTCAAGAATTTGATTTACTCTTTCCGTCTGGCCTGAAGTTTGAGGATGATATGCTGTACTATGATTCAGCTTTGTCCCCAAATCCTTCTGCAAGTGATCCCAAAAATGAGCGATAAACTAGGACCCTCTATCAGATATAATTGTTTTGGGAATTCCATGCAAACAAATGATCTCCTTGAGATAAATGTCAGCATATTGGGGCGGTCGATAATCTGTATGAACTGGAATAAAATACGCACTCTTGGTAAGTCGATCAACAATTACCTAAATAGAGTCATGCCCCTTTGGAGTTGTGGGGAGTCCAGTAATGAAATCCATACTGATATATTCCTACTTCCATTCAGGAATCAGCAACAGCTGAAGCATTTCGGCTGGCTTCAAATGAACAGCCTTTATGCGACAACAGATGTCACACCGTGCAACATAATCTGCAATCTCCTTTCTCATTTTTGTCCACCAAAAATGAGCTTTCAGATCATGAAACATCTTACTACCGCCAGGATGAATAGATAACTTCGATAAGTGAGTTTCATCCATGTTTTGATTTCTGAGTTCTCTCTCTTTTGGTATGACCAGATGATCATCAAACCATAAGATTCCCTTCTCATCTACTCTAAAATGCTTGATTTGTTGTTTTTGCATTTTCTCCTTGAGGTGACCTATACCCTTGTCAGTTTTCTAACCCTCGATGATCTTGCTTTCAAGCGAGCAACTAATTTGAATGTTACATAACACCACAAGATGCATGAGGCCAAAACCATTTGCTAACAAAGGTTGAATAGCATGGCAATGTGATTTTCGACTCAACGAATCTGCGACTACATTTGCCTTGCCTGGATGATACAAGATCTCCATATTGAAGTCCTTGATAAACTCCATCCATTGATGTTGCCTCATGTTTAACTCGAGTTGAGTGAAGATATACTTCAGACTCTTGCGATCAGTGTAGATTTTGCAGAAATTACCCAGCAAGTAATGCCTCTAGATTTTTAGAGCATGCACAACAGCTGCAAGCTCCAAATCATGGGTTGGATAATTCACTTCATGCTTCTTCAACTTGCGTGAGGCATAAGCTATGACTCTTCCTTCTTGCATAAGCACACATCCCAAACCGGTTTTTGATGCATCACAATATACATCAAAAGGTTTCCCTAAATCTGGTTGCGCAAGAACAGGAGCAGTGGTCAACGATTCCCGCAAGGTATGGAAAGCTGTTTCACACTCTTCTATCCAAATGAACTTCTTCTCTTTCTGCAATAGATTTGTCATAGGTTTGGCAATCTTCAAGAAATCCAGAATGAAATGATGATAATATCTGGCTAGACCAAGAAAACTCTGAACTTCATGCACAGAAGTTGGTGCTTCCCAATTCATAACCTCTTGTACTTTGCTCAGATCTACTGAGATTCCCTTATCAAATAGAACATGGCCAAGGAATTGAACTTTTTTAAGCCAAAACTCACACTTGCTAAACTTGGCATACAGCTTATGTTCCCTAAGCCTTTCTAGAACAATCCTTAGATGCTCGGCATGATCTTCTTCATTTTCTGAGTACACCAAGATGTCATCAATAAACACCATCACAAACTTGTCTAACTCAGGCATAAAGACCGAATTCATCAGATACATGAAGTATGCAGGAGCATTTATTAAGCCAAAAGACATAACAAGATACTCATACAATCCATATCTGGTAGAAAAAGTGGTCTTAGGCACATCTTCCGGTCTAATCTTGATCTGATGGTAAACAGACCTAAGATCAATCTTGGAAAACACTCTCGCCTTGGATAACTGGTCAAATAGAATGTCAATACGGGGTAACAGATACTTGTTCTTGATGGTCATAGCATTGAGTGGACGATAATCCATGCACATCCGTAGAGTTTTGTCCTTCTTCTTCACAAAGGTAGTAGGACAACCCCATTTCGACACACTAGGGCGAATAAGACCCTTATCCAACAATTCCTTCAACTGATTTTTAAGCTCTGCCAATTTGTTTGGTGGCATCTGATATGGTCTCCTAGAAATTGGGGCGGTGCCAGGTAATAATTCAATGCGAAACTCAACATCCCTATCGGGTGGAAGATCCGGATGCTCTTCAGAAAAAACATACAAAAATTCACACACGTCAAGTTCAACCAAAACCTCCACTTATCTAGATCTAAAGTTGCACCCTGAACTATCTGCTTAGTAGTTATATTAGCCCTAGCTGAACTAACCTAGAACTCAATGCTCAATTCAAGTATCTTTTGGTCATGCTTCTGTGCAAATGCTTGACTCATGAAAGAATGCAACAATCCAGAATCAAACAAAACAGCGGTAGGGATTTGATTCATAGAAAACATACCCACAGTCGCTGGTTCACCAGCAAAGATCTCCTCAATAGAGGTGTTGTGCACACGAGCTTGGTATGGGGCCTGCTGCTTCTTGGGAAAAGGGCAATAACGAGAAAAGTGCTCGGTCTGGTTGCAGTTGTAGCAGGGCCCATTAACAGGTGTCTTGTTAGCACCAGTCAAGCTGCTCTGTCCTACTTTCCCCTATGGAGCAGGAACTTTGAATGCTCTATGATGCTTCTGCGGATTCTGAGCTGAATAAGGGTTATTCCTTTCCTGCTGCGGGGGCCTGAACCTCACCCCAGACATAGGTGGGCGATATGACGTATGAAAAGCAGGTGGGGCTCTTGCCTGAGAAGAACTACCTCCATCATGGGCTCTCTTGCGACTCTTGGCAGCAGCATGGACATTGTTATTGTTTTCTTGCATAATACAATCATTCAGAAAATCATTGAAAGTAACACGGGAAGAAGTGCTCATGGTTTTCATCAACTTGGAACTCAAGCCTCTCTTGAAACTAACTATCTTGTTCTCATCATTGTTAACAAACTCAGGAGCATACCGACTCAAAGTATTGAAGGCGTGCAGATACTCCTTCACTGTATGAGTCCCCATAGTAAGTGACAGAAATTCAGTCTTCTTCATAGCCATCAAACTTGGAGGAATGAAATTCCCCAAAAAGCACATACAAAGCGGTCCCAAATAATAGGAAAACCCTGCAGAAAGGTGGTGCGATGTTGCTTCCACCACGTCCCCGCTTGTCCCTCAAGTTGATGGGCTGCATACTCCGCCTTTAGTTTTTCTATTAACCTTAGAAGACGAAATTTATCTTCCATGGTGTTGAGCTTTTCATCTGCTTCAAGCGGTTTAGGAGCATCTTTAAATATAGGAGGTTTAGTGTCCTGAAAATCCTTGAAGTTGCTATACTAATTTTGCTGAGGACCCTGACGAACATCACGGGCCAAACTTTCATGAAGAAGCTGCTCCACGTTGCACTGGCTGCCCAAGAATTGAGCAAACAGCTGCTTCGCATTGGTCAGAGGTGGGAGTGGTGCACCACGTGCAGTGTTATCAGCACCCTCATCAGTGCCACCACTACTATTACCACCCGAACCACTATGGTTAATCGGCATCTGCATATTTCAGCAATAAGGACTTATTAGGTGAATGTTGTCATAATGAGAGGTGGATGTAAAAAATTATGCCAAACTGAATTTATCGAGGAGAATAAATTCGCACATTAAATAGAGGCACAATAATTCCAATCTTCACATCACAACATCACTAATAATATTATTTCAAACCACCGCAAAGCGTCTTACAACATCCAAATTTGCCAGCATACATACACTGGACTTTTTTTAAAGGTGTACGGATATCACCACATCAACCACCATGTTCCAACATTACATCAAAGTCTCAATAGCGTGCAAAAGGGTTACATGACCACATGACAAGAACGCAAAAGAACAACTAGAGACTAACGATCATCAACAAGGCTACTCTCCATTTTTGCTACTCTCACTAGAAGCACCGTCCAAAGCCTTCCTAGCTGCTACTAAGGCTGCCCTCAACTGACGTATCTCCTCCTGCTTCCTGTGCACCTCCTCGTGAAGACTAGCATTGTAAGCATGAACACCCTCCACTTCCTCCAGCACCTGCTGCTGACAGATGCTAAGATGATGAAGCTCGGACCAGGCTTCATTCCTAGCCTGAGCCATCTTCTGGCTCTCCTGAACAACCTTGTCTCGATGCTGAGACACACGGGCTACCTCCTCCTATGAGTGCTGAAGCTCACGTGTCAACTCACACTCCTCCTTGCGTGCATCAGCTCGAGCCTCCTTGAACTCCTCACTCAGACGAAGTGCCTTAGTCTCCATGCTGACATAGGCCCTCATCACTGCAAACATAGCACTCATGGCAGGCGTGTCACTACTCATGCCTCCTCAGGACCTGCCTCCAATGGTTTTCCCTCAGCATGTGGCCACCTAGAAAGGTGGTTAGCAAAGGGAAACACACCAGGAAAAGCCTAGGCAAGCTGGTGTGGGATCTCCTCCATTAGGTGCTCCACCACATCAAAAGCTGCAAACGTGGCACCCGTCTTGGCAGTCCTGCCCACACCAAAACAGCGCCACCCAACCCAGTGGGGGTCGCCGCCCAAAGGTGGGACAACTACCTCCACTTGAGCCTCTCTATAGTTCACCAAGTCATCATTGTCCTAGTAGTAGTGAGGCTCCATGCCCACCGTGTACCCAGCGTTGGAGAGAATCCTCCAAAGAAGGCTAGGCATGGCGTGCTCCTCAAGAAAAGTGTCCACCTCCCTTGGCACCGACTCACAGACAGCCAAAGGACCACGGGGCACTCCTCCTCCAGTGGACTTGCGAGCAGTCTGCTTGGTTCTCGGCATCTATCTAAAAGTGGTATATCCCATGAGTTTATAATTTTAAAGAAATGAGACAATTTATTTATAAGGGAAGGAACCATGAAATGTATGAATGAGCAATTTTAACCACGGTGCATGCAAGTTACATACGTCCTCACGAACTAATAATCTAACGTGCTATGCGGTGGCATACATCGTAACTACTTCGTTCTACCATTCACATGGTTAGTGTACCTGCAGAAAATTCATTTCAGTCCATATCTCATATGAATGCAATTCGACGTAAAAATTCACGCACCTTCCGAACAAGGTGAAAATACTGATTACTTACTACCCCAACAAGTCGCGCAAAAGATGACACTGCCAGAAGATGGTCCCAACATGGGATACCTTCATATAAACATGTGTGCAACATGTGAATAATCTAGCATCAATAAGCTCTCCCCTAGACTGGCATTGCATCCAATCATGCTCTCACAACTCACACTTACCAGGGCGTAGAGGCAATTTGATCCATACATTACCACTCAAGTGAATGGCACCCATACGACTTCGTCATTGTATAGGCAACGACAACAGAAAATATGATACAATTCCCAAAGTTACTACTTAATTAAGCCACCTGAATTCCTATTGGGCATAAATGATATGACCACTGGCACACTCTAAATTTTCAAAACCATAGATTTGAACACTTATATATAGCTATACATTTTGTAAATACTTTTCGCAAACAAAAACTCTTTTATTTTAAACACTTGTGAACAGTAACGCTAAACCTTGCTCCGATGCCAGCTGTGACAGAACCGACCAATTTATTAGAGCACAAGCATGTAATTCGCCATTAAGATAGCAAAGTACATGATTGAGACCTAATAAACCCGGTAGTCATTCCCGAAATCTTGAAGGATTTCCAACTTGCCGGCATAGCCAAGATCGTAATAAGTTTAGCCGTCACCATTCACAACATACATAGTTCACACATAGTTTAAAACATCAGAGTTCGAAATAAGTTATTACAACCCAAGTTCAAATTTAAAATAAAGCGGAAGCGATTTAGTTCAAATCCACACACACACCCTTAGTTCAAATACAGTGCCAGGTCCTCGGTCAATATCTAGCAAAAGCATAAGGTAGAGTAGAGTGACCATGCCCAAGGTCTAATCATCACCCAACGCGGGGTAGAAGCAGTGCTGGCAATAGCCATAGTATATCTCACCATCTGCAACAACATGGGAAATAAAACCCTAAGTACGAGAATGTACTCAGCTAGACTTACCCGTCATAAACTAAAAATAAATTGACTCCAAGGGGTATGCAAGGCTGGATAAGTAGGATAGCTGACTCATAAGTTGTGAAAAAGCTTGCATTAAAGGAATAATTTATTATAAACTCCTAGCATTGTATTTTAGCTGCATTAACCTTATCATGCTAGATTAGCACCTATACTAAACAAGCATGGTAATAATTATTCAACAAGAATAGTAACCATTTCTGGCTGAGTATCTTCAATATCACAGCTCAACCATCTCCTCTTTGTTCAAGTTATTACTACGATGCCGCTGCTCAAGTCAAGTGTTCACTGTCCAGGAACGATGGCGATTATAATCGATTACTAACCAGCTGGCGGGTATTCCTCACACAAACCACACTCACCCGCTAAAGTGAGCTATAGATCACTGAAAATTCAATTTCGAAAATCGCGGGATCAACAGGTACCATCGTATCCGGGAACCGCCCAGCTGCCTTATTCAGGGCGACCCTGACCTTGGGCTTACTCTCCGAGTAACCCGTGGTCCCCCATCTTCTCCAATATGATGCATACAGCAGGTCAACCCCCGGCCCAAACCAAACCCAGGCTTTGCGGTCGGAACGACTTATCCTTCTAGCTAAATGTGAGGCATGCGTTCAATATGATTTGAGGACGTACAACGGACGGGGTCCTAGTTCGACATAGACGGGATACCTCACCGAACCTCCAGTTCAGTCCCAACACTAATCCCGTCCGGTCTCGATTTATTATCTCCACATGGTTATCTAAGATAATAATGTATTCAACCATTCCAAGTCACCACTTATAACTCGCGGATGACAGGAAATCACCCGAATTCTACCAATCTAGTGAAGCAAGGCTAAGCAGATAATCGCACCTGAACCTAACAGGGTTGAAGGATATACAGTGGGCAAGGAATATAAGTAATGCAGCAACAGTATAAAATAACGCCTATAACTTAATGCATCAAACAAGTAAAGGACTCAAGTTAGATATTTGCAAACCACAGGGAGAATGCTCCGGGGCTTGCCTTTCAGGAAAGAGCTTGGCTGATGGTCGGGACACTCGGGAAGATCAACCTTGGGATCCTGTTCTGCTGCTATCCCCTGCACCAAGGCTTCCTGCTGGCCTTCCTCTCCTTGTACTCCGAGAACTACCGTTTCGAGCTTTGACGATCCTGTATGATGCATGGTGCGTATGAATACCACAAATACATAGTAAATACAAAGGTACATGCTGATGTGAATAAATGCTCAGTCGAAGAGAATTGACATGATTTTAAAACATGTATGATAAGCACATGTCATCTGCATTCTCTTCTGCAATCAAATCTTATACAAGCCTCACATTACAATTTTCTTACACATTAAAAGGAATTATAAATGACAAATGTTTTGCACACTACCCTCAAGTGAACCAAAACCAATAACAGATTTCACCTATCACAAACATCAGAAAAAGCATTATTATACACATGAAATAATGGCTTAGAGCATTATTAATTATTAAAAGAAATCAGGGCAGAACTACAACATGACTTTAGATTATTTAGAAAATTCTATAAAAATTACAGAAGCTTAAGCATGCCTAACGTAGACTACCATAAAATTTTTAGGTTAAAACAGTAAATACTTTATCCTACACAAAAATGACAAGGTAGCATAATTTAACGAATATAAAATACTTTGTACATAGAAAAATATCAAACAACAGATCTCAGAATATCCTTAGCTCTAAATTATCATAAAAACATCCTCCAAAAAGTTTCATGCATAAATCACTTATATATTATTTATTATGAATTATTTATCATCTACTTAAAAAAGGCACCATAACTAAACAGGACAATATTTACATATGACATAGCCTTTCAACATTTTTCATAAATAGAGCATGACACAAGAAGGCTAACAAACTTGGATTCACATTTTTTTGAGCAACAGAGAATTACTTATCCATTTTTTAAGATAAAAGCATTTAATAGGGATAAATAAATCTATACAGAAAAGTATCACAAAAATCGCATTTCATATTTTTCATGCATAGATCTATTCATAAGAAAAAACTACAACTTGAACCAACTCATTTGGACTAAAAATGAGTGAGTTATGATTTTTCAAAGCTTTTATCAAAATCTGGAAAACAGATTCTTTAAAACAAAATAGAAAACCGTTTTGCACCGGGAACCCTAGACTTTTCAGTAATTAACCGAGCCCTATAAAGAAACTCTCTGTGTCTGGCCATTTTACACTTTAGTCTGAAAAAGAATAGCATATTCTGCACGTGATCCACACTGAGGGAAAAAGGTCGCCGGCGGTCGGCAATCTCACCGGCGGCGAGGACACCGGCCAAACTACGGCCACCACTAGACTCAACTCATTGACACGACCCCGTTGGTGTACAAGATGCAAGCTATCACGGAGGAAAATGGCGGCGGCAACGAACGGCGACGGGCGGCGGCTCTGCATGACGGCGAACTCGCCGAAATCGGCCACGACAAGATGCAAGAGCTAGCCTATAGGCTGCAGCGAGCCAAGGCGACTCTGATTCACCAGAAAACACGAAGAAAAGCTAGAAGAAATGATGACGGCGATGCACGCCGGCAAGCAGCGGCATGCATGTTGGCGGTTCGACGGCTGCTGGCCAACTCGGGCCAAATCAAGGCCCAAGAACAATCCTACGCCCTAATTGAAGTCAGGACGACTCGATTGCACTAGCAAATGAAGGCAAAGGTCCACCGGAGTGAGCTCTGTGCGAGCGGCCAACTAGCGGCGGCGCGACCTGCGACGACGGTCGGCCAAAATCCACCGAACACAAACCCTAATCGATCCCATTAACTATAGCAACCTATGCTACTCATGCAGGTGACCACGATATGCAAGATAAGGGAGGGAGAAAGGAAAAGCTGGCCACGGTGGACCACGCGACGGTCGGGACGACCATGGCCGATGAAGGGGGAAACGGTTGATTCGACCTCTACCTTAGATCATTGGGGCGGGGAGTGTGCGCATGGTGTGCCTCACACCACGGCGGAGCTACTAGCGAGCTCTAGGAAGAAAATGGCAAGGCTATGAGGTGCGGTGGTGATGCGAGCTCAGGGCGGCGGCAATGGCGAATTCCGCGTCCGCTTGAGCTCGGGGAGGAAAATGCGAGGCGAGGAGGGGCGTCTGGTGGAGGAGTGAAGGCGTGAGGTGCAGTCGGTGAAGTGAAGCGGGCCGCCGGCGCGTTGAAACGGCGACTGAGCTCGAACGGGTGGGCCGCGGCGTCAGACGCCGTCGGGCGCGTGGCGCGCATGCGGGGCCGGCGGAGGGCGTGTGGAGCGGCAGTGGGGCAAGGCGAGCGCGGGCGTGTGCGGCGCGTGCGTGTGCGAGGCAAATAGCAGGCAGCGTGGGCGCACCGGTGTACGGCTGCCACGCGGCCGGCATCGGCACGGACACCGTCGGTGCGAGGAAGAAGAAGAGAGGGAAGAAGGAGGCTGACAGGTGGGTCCCACTGTGCCAAGATTCGTGCAGAACTTGATTAACTCCATATTTTCCAAAATAATCCGAATTTGAAGAAACTTGTAAAAGATGAAATGTTGCTCTCAATGAGTAGAACCTTTCAGTTTTAAACATCATAGCCTAATTCTGCCTAGAATTTGAAATTCAAAAATAGGGATTTAAAATCCATTTAAAATTAAAAGAAAAAACATTTTTATAAACCATTTTTGACATTTTTGACCCACTTCCAAGCCTTTTCATGATTTGACATAAAAATAAGTTTTGCTCCAAATAATTTTCTCTACAAACTTCATTTAACACTCAACCCCAAACAAGCAACCTATCACATAGCCCTAGTTTAGACCAAAGCAAGCACATTTTTCATTTTATCATTTCATGTAAACAAATGATGATGCAAATGAGATGGTTATGCTCATGATGTGCAAAGTAATGCATGCTTAACACTAGAGGTGTTACAACCAGGCCCTCCCATCATGAAAGGGAGGCCTTGGTCCACCAGGGGAAACCCCTCAGGCGAAGAGGACCCCTGCTCGAGACCACATCATCGACAACCGCGCTCCACGAGACGCGCGGCACGACATCAATGAAAACCGACGGTGTAAGCATGGGGACGCTAAAGATCGAGGCTACAGCTCCCATCGTGGAGGGTGCTATGACAGCGATGAGGACCGGTGCACCCCCGAGCCACCAGGCCCGAGGGCGTTCAACCGGGCAATCCGCAGCATGCTGCTGGAGAAAAGTAAACCCCCCACGAGCATCATCAAGTACAATGGCGAAACCAAGCCTGAACTTTGGCTAGCTGATTTCTATTTGGCATGTTAGGCCGGTGGAGCACGCGATGACCGAGCGATCATACGCCAGCTTCCCCTGTACCTCTCCGACTCCGCGCGAAGATGGCTCAAGGAGGCCCCCCCAAACCAGATCTGCGACTGGTCTGACCTAGTTCGGGTCTTCGAGGGGAACTTCTAGGGAACCTACATGCACACCCACAACACCTAGGAGCTCTGCAACTGCAAGCAGCAACCAGGAGAGTCTCTGCGTGACTTCGCCCAACATTTCTCCAAGCTACGCACCGAGCTCCCGCATCTCTCCGACCTTGACGTCATTACGACGTTCATCGCTGGCACTTCCTGCCAAGATTTGGTTCGAGAGTTGGGACAAGATTGACCCAGCATCGTCGATGAGCTCATGGACGTAGTTGCCAACTACGTAGCAGGTGAGGTGGCGGTCGAGGCCTTCTTCGGCAATGAGCGCAACAAGGGGAAGGCCCCGGCAGCTGACGACGAGGGTACAAGCAAGGGCTCGAAGAAGAAGAACAACAACAACAAGAAGAAGAAGGCTAGCAAGGCAAGTGCAAAGCTATGGACGAAGACCTCATTGCTGCGGTCAAGTGTAAAAAGCCTTGAGGTCCCCCGAAGGAGCCATCTTTGACAAGATGCTGGAGGAGCCCTGCCCTTATCACAAGGGAGGGGCGAACCACAAACTCAAGGACTGCCGCATGCTCTGGGGCCACTTCGAACGCCTTGGTGTCAAGAAAGAGGATGAGAAGAAGGATTAGGGTGGCAGGAAAGGTGGTGGAAAGGGCGGTGACAAGGATGGTGGCAAGGAGGACGTATAATTTCTCGATGTCCATGACTGCTACATGATCTACGGAGGCCCCTCGACAAACCTCACGCCTCGACAGCGCAAGAGGGAATGTCGAGAGGTCTTCTTAGTCCGAGTCACCACTCTGCACTACCTCAACTGGTCTGATGCACCCATCATGTTCGACCGTGATGACCATTCCAACCGCGTCGTCAACCCTGGAGTCTACCCGCTCGTCGTCGACCCCATCATCATTAACACCCGCCTCTCGAAGGTGCTCATGGACAGAGGTAGTAGCCTCAACATCATCTACCTCGAGACCCTTGACCTCTTGGGGATCAGTAGATCATAGCTGCAGCCCAGCGCTGGGGGCTTCCAGGGAGTTGTGCCGGGGAAGAAGGCCCTACCCGTCGGATGCATTGACCCCGCTGTCTGCTTTGGCACACCAGCCAACTTTAGGAAGGAAACCCTCACCTTTGAGGTGGTCGGGTTCCACGGCACCTACCACGCCATCATCGGCTGAACAGGTTACGCATGGTTCATGGCGATCCTGAACTACACCTACCTTAAGCTCAAGATGCCAGGGCCCAAGGGTATCATCACTGTCGGCTCCTCCTTCGAGCATGCATATGAGTGCGATGTCGAATGCGTTGAGCATGGGGAGGCCGTCGAGGAGCATGCTTGCAGCAACACTCAAGGGTCTCACCGTCGAGGCTCCCATTGCCAAGTGCCATGCAGGCAGCTTCGAGCCTGCCGAGGACACCAAGAAGATCCTCCTCGACCCAAGCGCCTCTGATGAAAGGGCGTTGACAATCAGCGCCACCCTCGGTGACAAATAGGAAGTAGTGCTCGTCAACTTTCTCTGCATGAATGCCGACATGTTTGTGTGGAGTCCCTCGGACATGCCTGGCATACCGAGGAAAGTCGCCGAGCATGCCTTGGAGATTCGGCTCGAGTCTAAATCGGTGAAGCAACGCTTGTGCCGCTTCGACGAGGAGAAGCACAAGATCATCGGTGAGGAGGTCCACAAGCTTGAGAAGGCCGGATTCATCAAGGAGGTTCATCATCCCGAGTGGTTAGCTAATCCTGTACTAGTTAAGAAAAAGAATGGCAAAATGTGGATGTGTGTTGATTATACTAGTTTGAATAAAGCATGTCCAAAAGATCCATTTCTTTTACCATGCATTGATCAAATCATTGATTCGACCACGGGATGTGAAACTCTTTCCTTTCTCGATGCTTATTCCAGTTACCACCAAATCAAGATGAAGGAGTCCATCCAGCTCGTGACTTCTTTCATCACCCCTTTTGGTATGTACTGCTATGTTACTATGTCCTTCGGCCTTCAAAACACTAGGGCAACATATCAGCGGTGCATGCTCCACATTTTTGGTGAGCATATAGGAAACACAGTCGAGGCATACGTCGACGACATCATAGTCAAGTCCAAGAAGGTCGACAACCTCATCGATGACCTCAAAATTGCGTTCGGGTGCCTCCAGGCCAAGAGCATCAAGCTAAACCCCAAGAAATGTGTTTTCAGTGTGCCTCGTGGCATGCTCTTAGGATACATCATCTCACAGCGCGGGATTGAGGCCAATCCTAAAAAAGTCTTGGCTATTATGTGGATGGGGCCGATTCGAGACCTCAAAGGCATGCAGAAGTTCACAGGCTGCCTCGCGGTCCTCAGCCATTTCATCGCGAGGTTGGGAGAGAAAGCCCTGCCGCTGTACCGCATTTTGAAGAAATCAGAACACTTTGCTTGGACCCCTGAAGCTGAAGAGGCCCTCGAGAAGGTCAAAAGTATGCTGACCTCACCTCCAATCCTCGTACCTCCTCGACCCACGATGAAAGATGAACCCGTTGAGCCACTACTATTCTATGTCACCGCAACCACTCAGGTGGTCAGCGCAACCATAGTAGTCAAGAGGCAAGAGGAAGGATACGCATTGCCCGTCCAGCGGCTGGTTTACTTTGTCAGCGAGGTGCTTTCAGAGACCAAGGTTTGCTATCCATAGATTCAAAAGCTGCTCCACTCCATCGTCCTTACGCGCTACAAGCTACAATACTACTTCCTCAGCCACCCGGTCACCGTGGTGTCATCCTTCCCCCTGGGGGAGATCATCCAAAATCGGGAGGCTACAGGAAGAATTGCTAAGTGGTCCATCAAGCTCATGGGCGAGACTATCACCTACGCGTCGTGCAAGGCCATCAAGTCTCAGGTATTGGACTTCATCGCTAAATGGACCGACACCCAGCTATCGCCGGTACAGATCCAAGCCAAGCTGTGGACAATGTACTTCGACGGGTCACTCATGAAGACGGGGCAGGCACAGGCTTGCTCTTCATCTCACCCCTCGAAGTCCATATGCGCTACATCATTTGCATCCACTTCACCACCTCCAACAATGTCACGGAGTACGAGGCACTCGTCAATAGCCTGCGTATCGCCTTTGAGCTCGGGGTCCAATGCCTCGACATTTGGGGTGACTCACAACTCGTTATCTACCAGGTGATGAAGGCCTCGGGTTGCCATGACCCCAAGATGGAAGCCTACTACAATGAGGTGCGTAAGCTAGAGGACAAGTCCCACGGACTCGAGCTCAACCACATTGCTCAATGCTACAACGAGGCTACGGACGAGCTGGCCAAGATCACGTCCACTCAAGGTACCGTCCCACCGGATGTCTTCTCGAGGGACCTCCTTGAGCCCTCCGTAGACTTGGGCTCGGGGGCTGACACTGCTCCTCTAACGCTCGACCCCACCACCTCAACTGAGGCCCCTCAAACAGGGCTGAAGTCATGGAGATCGAGGGATCACCTTCTTCATCGAGCACACCATCAGACTGGTGCATTCCCTTCCTCGAATGTCTCTTTCGAGGGGAATTGCTAGAAGATCGAGCCGAGGCTCGCCGACTAGCTCGGTGGGCCAAATCCTATGTCATTTACGACAACGACAAGGAGATGTACCGGCGAAGCCCATCGGGAGTCCTGCAACACTGTATCACTATCGAGGAAGGCAGGAAGCTCCTCGAGGACATACACTCGGGGGCTTGTGGTCACCACGCCGCGCCAAGAACCCTCGGCAGCAATGCCTTCAGGCAGGGCTTTTATTGGCCAACTGCCATCTCTGATGCCATCAACATCGTTCGCTCATGTGAGGGGTGCCAGTTCTACGCCAAGCCAACACACCTCCTGACGCATGCCTTGCAGATGATCCCCATCACTTGGCCCTTCGTGGTCTGGGGCTTGATCTCGTAGGGCCCCCCAAGAAGACGACCGAGGATACATGTACCTACTTGTGGCAGTCGACAAGTTCACCAAGTGGATCGAGGCCCGGCCCATCGGCAACATCCGCTCTGAGCGAGCGGTCGAGTTCTTCACCGACATCATCCACCGCTTCGGGGTCCCGAACGTCATCATCACCGACAACGGCACACATTTCACCAGCAAGAAGTTCTTGGACTTCTGCAACCATCACCACATCTGTGTAAATTGGTCCGTAGTCGCCCATCCTCGAACCAATGGACAGGTTGAGCATGCCAATGGCATGATCCTACAAGGCCTCAAGCCAAGAATCTACAACCGGTTGAAGAAGTATGGGAAGAAGTGGGCCGCAGAGCTACCCTTGTTCCTATGGAGCCTAAGGACAGTGCCTAGTCAAGCCACAGGGTTCACCCCATTCTTCCTGGTCTACGGATCCAAGGCTGTCCTTCCCACAAACCTCGAATATGGGTCCCCTCGACTAAAAGCCTATAACGAGCAGACGAACAAAGAGGCTCTCGCTAACACCGTCGACCAGCTTGAGGAGGCCCGTGATATGGCCCTCCTCCACTAGGCAAGATACCAGTAGAAGCTTTGACGTTACCATGACAAGCACGTGTGCAAAAGAGACCTCCAAGTCGATGACCTCGTCCTTTGCCGACAGCAAAGCAACAAGGGGCGCCACAAATTGACCCCGCCATGGGAAGGCCCGTACACCATAGATTAAGTGTTGAAGCTAGGAACCTACAAACTAGCAAACAAAAAGGGTGAAACCTTCACCAACGCTTGGAACATCGAACAACTATGTCACTTTTACCCCTAGGGCCTTGAGGCCTTGTACATTTCCTGTATTATGTACATATGTCGCATCATGAATGAATAAAAAGCTTTGAATCCAGTATTTTTGTTTGTTCAAATGCTAAGGTACCCTCGACTCTGCCCCTGTAGAAGTCAAGGCTCCCTCGAGGGCTGTCAGGGGGAAACCCCCCTAAGTCCCTCGAAAACTTGAACTTTTTCAAAACTCGACGCTCCTCTCTTCTATCACGTCTCGAGCACGCTCTGCGATTAAGTAGGAAACACCTCGAACCCCTTAAGGGTTGAGGGATGTCGAGCCAGGGGCTCTCCTATGCCTCTGCACTATAGTACCCCCACTCACTCCCCTCCTCGAAGGATACGAGTCAGTGTCGAGAACTCAAACCAAAAAGCTAAACTCAGACGAAAAAGAAGTAAAGAAGCTCGAGATAAAACAGTAAAAGTATCACGATAAGCATGCATAATGTTTTAAGGCCCCCAGGGCCATGATGTCACAGCATCACAAAAGATAATCTATTTATACGGGCCTCTCTGCCTAGATTTGGCTCGCAGGCCATCGTCGCTGTCATCATCGTCGTTGTCATCGTCATCGTCAACATCTTCGCTGCCTTCAGCAGGAGGGAGGACTTCATCCTCAAACCTCTTTACCAACTTCTTCCCTAGCTTCTTGGTGGCATCCATCAGGCGCTGGCATCGCTTTTTGTTCTCCTCATCAGCCTTGGTGATGTCATAGACAAAGCCCTTGGCGATGACCTTCATCTTGTAGATTAAGCCAGAGCAGACGACCGCTAACGCTCGCTTCACACCAATGTGAAGCGCCTCCTTCACACGGCTTCTCAGGGCCACACCAAGGTGGCACAACCAGGTGATGGGCGCACCCCCAAACCTCTCTTCCTTGACTTCCTTGATGGGCGAGATCCCCCAAGTCTCATAAAGATCGTTGATCGTGGTGCGAAGCCGGTAGATCAGTCGCTGCTCGATCTGGAGGCCCTCTTGTAGCACTTTGGCGAAAGATTGGGAGGTGAGTAGCTCGGCCTTGATGCTTGACAACCAAAGCAGGAGTCACTCACGGCACCCCAAAAGAAGAAATCTAGGAAGCCAAGAGGAAGCAGAGGGACTCACCGTCACAATGAGACCTGAGAGCCTCGAAGTTGCCCTTCACTTCCTCGAGCTCCTTCTGGGCCTCGTCCCGCTCCTTCTTCACCGCCTCCACCCAGAGGGTCTCCATGGCCTGGCTGGCAGCATGGACGGACTGCTCTTTCTCTATGACAGTCGCCCTCAGCTACTTGACCTTGGTCGCTAGAGCCTCGGCACGCTTCTTCTCCACCTCGGCTGAAGCAGCAAGGGCATCGTGTGACCCGGAGACTTGGGGAAGGTTGGTCTCGAGTCCCTTAACGTGCTTCATCACGGTGACTTGCTCCCTGGCCTGCTTCGCCTCCTCCGCGGCTTGGGCCACCTTGGCCGTGGCAATTCGGCCTGCCTCAACTTGGCGTCTCACTTCCTCTCGACCACTCTGGGTGTCCTGGAGGAAGGGAGACTTGGAGCAGGAGCGCCGCCTCACATCCTGAAAAAACCAAAAAGAACCGAAAGATCAGGAACACGTCCAGACCAAGAGAAAGGCAAAAATTAGATGTATTCACAAAAGAGCTTACCCCAAGATTTTGATCAAGACTCCCATTGATGATCTCGACAGCCAGCTGCAGGGTATGCTTCAGCCACGTCTTATCCTTCTTGATGTCCACATAGCGCCCCTTCTTCATCAGGTCATCCATCTCGAACCCAGGAGCGAGTGTGTTGCCGGGTTCATGGAAGATGATGCGCTCGCCACTCCAGTCCAGGAGAGCCATCTTGACCCGGGCCTACGCCGAGGCCCTGATATCCTCGGCCACCTCGTGCAAAATGCCATAGCGCTCTGCCAGGTGGGAGATGCTAGGCATCACCGTAGCAGTTGTAATATCGCCAGGCCCGAAGAAGGAAAGCCACTTGCCGAGCTGAAGGGCCTTGCCTGCTCCTCTCGGCGGTGAAGTGCCAAGGGGCCAACGGTGGTTGCCTCCTCTGTCCGCAGTTGCAGGCTCGGAGCTATCGGCTCCTCCGGCGGCACGAACGATGGTTGCGTCGACAGACTGGGGGCAAGCACTGGCGTCCCTTGGAATGGCAAAAGGCTCGAAGCCGACGCCTCTCCCTGTGTGGCATCCTCTCGCGCCGGCGTGTCCACCATCTCCGCGTCCTCCGGTTGGCTTGAAGGCAGCTGAACCCCCTTGAGCTGAGCATGAAGTAAGGGCAGCGCCCTCGATGCCTCCCGTATCGCATCCCGCTCCTCCTCGAGCTATGCCTGCAGTGGCTCCTCCACGGAGGCCACGGACTCCCACTGCGCAGGGAACCCCAAGGCCACTGACTCCATCAATGGATTGACCTATTATTGTTGCTGCTGCTGATGCTGCGGCTACTGCTGTTGCTGTTGCTATAATTCTTGCTGCAGCTAGCTTGATGCCAGCTGCTCTGCCTCTTGTCGCTGCATGGGTTGGCTCATAGCCAACCCCTCTCCCTCCAGCAGCTTTGGCTCTTTCTCTCCTCCTCCTCCATCTATAGGTCCTTCTGCTCCCGCTCCTCCTTTCGCTTTGTCTCCACCTCAGGCAACCCTGCTGGCCATGACTTCCGCTTTTCAACAGAATGCTCTTCCAAGGGCAGAGACCGAGTTGAAGCCTCCTCATCCTTGATGACGATAGGCTCATTCTCAGTCCCTGGCTCATGACCCTCGGGGGTTCCCTCCTCGAGCGTAGCAGGGGTGGCTTTGAGCTGGCTCGAGGCAGAGACTGCGGGCACTAGGGACGTGATGATGCCCCCTTCTCCTTCATCTGTTCACGCTTAGCACCGCCACTGGTTGTGGCCCCCGAGTTGCTCGACCCTGCAGCAGAAGCGGCACCCTTTAGCTGACCTCGAACTATGGCATCTCGAGCTAGAAACTGCCACCTCGCGTCCCGGGGCGAAAGGGGCATCGGAGCTGCACCTAGAGCTGCAGTGGCCGCCTTCGTGGCCTTGGTCATTTTGAGCCATTTGGCCTCCATGGGGCCTGCCTCCGTGATAGGGCGTTTTGACCTACGTAAAAAAGAAAGGGGAGAGGGGCGTTTCGACAATCACCTCGACGCCAAGGTCCTCGGAGGACATTTGGCACTTGCTAAGCACCTTGGGCGGCACGTCAGGCGTCATCTGGTTAATATGCCATAGACGCTCCATCAGGGGAAGGACTCTCCGGTTGTGGAAGGCCGAGACAACGATTGTCGTCGTCAGGCCCACCTCTCGAAGGTCACGCATTGCATTGGCGAGCAGTCTCAACCGAGTTTGAAACTCCCCGGCAATGCCATGCATCCAGCGGTCTAGATGACCAGTGATGAGACGACCGGTGTACGGCGGGAAGTGTGTCCCATCGTTGCGGAGGTAGAACCACTCCACATCCCACTTTGCGTGGTTGGTACTCAGCATGGTGGGGATGTACTCGCGTGACACTTGCACCATCTGGCCAGTCTTCCGCACCAGGTTGAAGGAGCTAGCACGCATCATCTGCCTCACCCCCCTCCCATGGGGGCGTTGAACCAATCCCCGTGGTAGAGGTGGAGCCACATTTCCCAATGGGGCTCGATCCCCAAATATCCCTCGCAGACGGCGGCGAAGATCGCGATGGTGGAGATGGCGTTGGGGGAGAAATGCTGCAGCTCGATGTCATAGTGGTGGAGGAGTGCCCTCATGAACTGGCTTGGAGGTAGACCGAGCCCGTGCTGGTGGTACTTGGGGAAGCTCACCACGTAGCTCTCTGGTGGCTCTGGCTCACGATGCGACTGCGGCAGCACCCTCCACTCCGGCCGATCCTGATCGGAGATCACGGGAAGGAGCCCCTCATCCACCAGATCTAGCAGCTTCCTCCGCGTGACGGTCATCGACGACCAAGGCTTCGCTGGTAGGATGGTGGGAGGCATAGTCGCCATGGTGATGATGGCGGCGGCGTGGGGTGGCTCGGCGAGCACGGCGACGGTAGCAACGATGGTGCGGATCTCCTCGGCGGATGGACGTCCAGGAAAATTCCCAATCGTGGCTAAAAGCTCTAATCTCACCCTCTTCTCACGCAAGCACGCAGGGATTTGAGAGCTCGGGCAACAGCGGCGGTGGCAGCAAGAAGGGGCGAACAGGAACAGATGAATTCCCCCTCTCTAGTTTTATACTCGAGAAGAGCAACGGGTGAATCCGACGATGGGAAAGGTAAATCCCCGCGTTTAATGCATTTCACCTAACTGCCCCCTCAAAACCCACAGTTGAAACACGTGTTGCCACACAGTTAATTAGCCGTTACCTGGGGCCACCACTACCGCGCCGTTTTGGCTGACACCTCAAAAGACGTGCCCAATGGGCAGAAACATAGAGACAGCCATTGGCGGAGCCTTCCACAAGAAGGAAAATAGGTTTCGGTCCCACAGCAAGCCTCAAGGGAGCGAAGGCTGGCCCTCCACAAGGGTTCGACAGCCACCCTCGAGCACCCGAGTCAGGCATGATCGAAGGGGAGCCAGCATGAAGCCTAGCTCGAGATCAAACTCTCGAGACCCCTGCGAACATATCCAACGCAAAATGCATGGAAATTTCATGGAATCCCCTTGAAGGGAGGCATCGAGCCACCAAATCGTATCGAATGGAGACGGTATCCGTATTTCCTACACATATGCTTCAATGAGGAAGCCTCCGGGCCACCAGTTGACCCCTATCGAATGGGGCTTGAACCCTCACTTGGACTTCCCGCCACAAGCTCACTGAGTACTTCGAGGCTCGCTCTATCGAGGATAGCACGATGCCTCTCACCTCACATCTGATTGAAAGGACTCATGGGATGAATGCCTATATAGGCAACGCTGTCACACCCTAATTTTGAAGGAATGAAACCAAGGCAAAAGCTCATGTGCACTAGGAACAATTTACACACATGAACAACAAATTACATGGTTCAAAAGCACAGTGTTCGAATAAAACATAATATAATGATTACATCGTACCATTATTACATAACTGTCACCAGAGTAAAGCGGAATATAAATCACATAGTCCAAAGCAAATAACAACTAAACAACATAGACGTAGCGACTCCATCTCGCCACAGGAAGGTCGACGGCAGCATCACGATGCCTAGTATCACGGATAGTTCTCAAGAAAGTCTCCATCCGAGTCATCACTCGAGCATCCTTTGGTTTGGAAATAGCAAGGGTGAGTTCCATGTCAAAACTCAGCAAGTACAGACGGAAAGTAATGACATGCAAGGCTAGTACAAGGTAAAGCTGAAACGTAGACTACGGTAGCAGTTTAAAGTTAAACAATTAAGATTTTACTTATTGCAACCTATTCTCTAATCAACTTGGTTGAAACACCCAACCCTTTATTAAGGTTCAAGTAGTAATAAAGTGTCATTTATCATCATAGATATAAACATAAATCATTAACACATTAAACATGAGATAGCCATCTCAAAGGAACACAGGATAGCCATCCTGATAAAACCTGAGGTAGCAACCTTAGCAACATCACCATGATTTCACAGCTTAAACCATTTGGCTAATCATGTGAGGATCCAGCCGCTCGTGACTGTGAGCACGGATGATATATCGATTTTTAACTCTGCGAAGAGGTGTACACTTTCACTCCAGATTGTGTTACTCTTTATGCCCGACATTGCAAGTCTCTTAGCCCATTACCAAGATAGGCTGGCAGAGGTCACAACGAGGTCCTTCATAGGGTCATAGGCAGTAACAACTCGCCAGCCTTGAGTCCAAGCGTATGGGCGACTTCGCCGTTAGGCCACCCCCATCACGAATCTCTAGCCCCTCCCATACTAAATACTTGTAGACAAGCCCCAGCAACCATAGCTATGGCCACCCGTCGATAAGCTGTCTATCCTGCCCATGACAGTCCTGCTAATCGACCAAGCCAGAGCCCATTAACCTAGAGCTGTACGGAAGTCCCAGGTTGCCACTCCATGAAAGGACCACAAGGGGGAGGAGATACGGATGACTCTGTCGCTACGAGCCCACTGACATCCGTTCCCCCTTCTTTCACCGCCAACCAACGATGCGGACATGCATCAACTTCTCCAATGGCCGAAGCCAAGAGCCCATGGATCCAACATGTTTTAAGAAGCAAGTTTTATCTTCATTAAGCGGTGGAAGGTGAGATAGAGCACTAGCAACCTAAAACCTAACAACTAATACCCCCATAGGATAACTTTGGGTAAAGTGGCTAGTAAGTCCTATGGTTTGCCGATTTAGGACACATGCAGTGAATTTACTTAAACATGAATAGGCACAATATGTTCAAAAGAATGCCTACACTTGCCTTGGTTAATGTCCTGCTGCAAGTAGTCTTCCAGGTGATGCTGATCCTTGTTCACCCATGACTTGTTCTCTAGACGCCACAATCATCACGCACGAGCATTACATGTAAACAAACATATTTTAATTACAGCAGTGCGAACGTGCGGTGCGGTGTGACGGGGTCGCAGGAGCAGCGTCGACCGACGGTGGAGGCTCGTCGGCGTTGGCCAGAAACGCGCTGCGGCACTCGGCTATCTAGTCAAAGGGTACGAAAAGGCTTGGCGTGATGTCGCGGACTCGATTCCAGGGTTTCGGGCAAGGCGACGGCGCGGGTGGCAGCTAGGGATCAGAGAGGCGGCGTGGAGAGGTGGCTAGGGTTCTGAGAGGCGACTTTAAAGTGGGCCAGGGATCCTTGGGCCGCGTGCTCGTGCGGCGCGCGGAACCCCGCTTGATGTCTGTCGCCACAAGGGAGACGACACTGTGTGGTTGGGCCCCACGCGGGTGGGCCCCACCTATCAGCGACTTTGGGCGGTGATGCGTTGCTGGAGCATGCGGCTGGCATCGCTGCTGACGCACGCGGGCGACGCGCGGACGCGGGCGGCTCGGCCTGGTGGGCCGCTCAGCCCATCAAGTGGCGTGCGCGCTGCGGCGGGCGGCTGGGCCGGCCTGCGCGGGCGCTCGGCCTGCTGGCCCGGCTGAGCGGCCGGGTGACCTGCTAGCCTGCACGGCTGGCCGTGGCCGGCCGTGGCCTATGTCTGCAACTGCTGGTTTGGCCATGGCTGGCCATAGCTTGCTGTGGCTGGCCAGGCTTGGCCAGGAGAGGCTAGGGTTGGCCAAGAACTACTAGGGTCTGGCCTAGGCTAGTTAGGCTAGGTTTTGTCAGTCTAGGGTTAGCGAGGACAAGTTAGAGCATATAGGTAACTAGAAAGCAAAGCAAGAATTGAACAACTAGCTCAAACAAGTCAACCAAAGACTGTGCAGCGGCATGAATGCACAAAGCATGGTTTCTAACGTGCTAGACCTTTTAAAGTTATTCATAAAACTTTATAGTTGGGCTATAAATGTAAATCATCCATGCAAGTATAAACTCAAATTCATTTAAAATTTAAAGTTTCAAAAACCAGGGTATTATAAACCTACCGCCCTTAAAAGAATCTCGTCCTCGAGATTAGAAGACTCAGGAAACAAGTCTGGATATTCTACCCTTAGATCCTCTTTCTTTTCCCAAGTAGCCTCATCCTCTGAGTGCTACTTCCATTGCACTTTGCACCACTTGACAACCTTACTTCTAGTGACTCTCTCAGCCATCTCCAAAATCCTGGATGGACTCTCATCATAAGTCAAATCCTTCTCCAATTCCACTTCCTGCATAGGCAACTCCTCTTCTTTGACCCTCAAACATTTCTTGAATTGAGAGACATGGAACACATTATGCACATTGGATAAGTAAGCTGGCAACTCAAGCTGATAAGCTACTTCTCCTCTCCTTTCTAGAATCTTGAAAGGACCAATGTACCTCGGGGCTAACTTCCCTTTAACCTTGAACCTCTTGAGATTCCGCATTGGAGACACCTTAAGATAAACATAGTCACCCACTTCAAACTCAAGCTCTCTTCGGCGAACATCTGCATAACTCTTCTGTCTAGACTGGGCTGCTTTCAAGTTACGTCAGATCCCTTGGACCTGCTCTTCTGCTATCTTCAAGACATTAGGACCAAATACTTGCCTCTCTCCCGCTTGATTCCATAATAAAGGTGTTCTACACTTTTGTCCATACAATGCTTCAAAGGGAGACATCTTGAGACTAGCTTGATACCTATTATTGTAAGAGAATTCAGCATAAGGCAAATTATTGTCCCAACTGTCATTAGACTCCAGGGCGCAGGCCCTCAACATATCTTCCAGAATTTGATTAACCCTTTCTGTCTGGCCATCTGTTGTGGATGATAAGCTGAACTAAACCTTAACTCAGTTCCCAAAGCTTCATGTACCCACTCCCAAAACTTGGAATTGAACTGTGTGCCTCTATCCGAAATGATCCTCTTAGGAACTCCATGAGCACACACAATTTGAGCCATATACTTCTCAGCCAACTGTGCTCCAGTGTAAGTGGTCTTGATAGGTATGAAATGAGCAACCTTGGTTAGTTGATCCACTATGACCCAAATAGAATCAAAACCTCTCTGAGTTCGAGGTAATCCCACAATAAAATCCATACTGATTTCATCCCACTTCCATTCAGGTATCTTTAATGGTTGCAACAATGCTGCTGGTCTTTGATGTTCTGCCTTTACCCTCTGACAAGTATCACACAAGGCAACATACTCCCCAATGTCCCTCTTCATACCTTTCCACCAATAATGTTCCTTCAGATCCTGGTACATCTTAGTACCTCCATAGTGAATAGAGTAAGATGACTCATGACACTCATTAAGAATAGTATCCTTGGTTTTCTGATTATCAGGCACAACCAACTTGTGCTTATACCAAAGTGTCCCTTCTTCATCAACACTGAATCCTGGGGCTCTATCTTGACTCACCATCTTGACAATTTCCTGAAGTTCCTTATCGGTTTTTTGACCCTTCCTGATCTCCTGATCAAGTGTCGGTTCCACATCCATAGAAACTCGCTGAGTGTTAGTAACAAACCCCAAATTCAGATACTCAAATTCAGCTAGTAACTCTTTTGGTAACTCCATCACTTCTAACATGTTCAGCGGACTCTTCCGACTTAAAGCATCAGCTACAACATTAGCTTTACCAGGATGGTAGAGAATCTCCAGGTCAAAATCATTAATCAATTCTAACCACCTTCTCTGCCTCAAGTTCAAGTCCTTCTGAGTGAATATATACTTCAAGCTCTTGTGATCAGTGTAAATGTTACACCTGTGACCAAGGACATAATGTCTCCAAATCTTCAACGAATGCACTACAGCTGCTAATTCCAGATCATGAATTGGATAGTTCAATTCATGTTTCTTCAACTGTCGAGAGGCATAAGCAATGACCTTACCCTCTTGCATCAGAACACAACCCAAGCCATGTCTAGAAGCATCACAATAAATAGAGAAGTCATTCGTCATATCTGGCAGAGCTAGCACTGGTGTTATTGTCAACCTCTTCTTCAATTCCTCAAAACTGGTCTAACACTGCTCTGTCCATTTGAATGGTTTATCCTTCTCAAGCAAAGCAGTCATAGGTTAGCTATGGTAGAGAACCCATCAATGAACCTCCTGTAGTATCTAGCCATTCCCAAAAAACTCTAGATATCCTTGACAGTCTTAGGTGGACTCCACTTGAGCACATCTGCAACATTCTTAGGACTAACTGTAACTCCATCCTTGGAAATAACATGCCCAAGAAAAGAAACTTCACTCAACTAGAAGTCACACTTACTAAACTTGGCATAAAGCTGATGTTCCCTCAACTTTTGTAACACCAGTCTAAGATGCTCTTCATGTTCTTCCACACTCTTGGAATAAATCAGAATTTCATCAAGGAATACAACCACAAACTTATCTAGATACTCCATAAAAAATTTATTCATCATGTATATAAAGTAAGCTGGAGCATTGGTCAACCCAAAAGACATCACTGTATACTCATACAAACCATATCTGGTGGTAAAAGCAGTCTTTGGTATATCACTAGGTCTAATCCTCAACTGATGGTAACCTGATCTCAAATCTATCTTAGAAAAGACACTAGCTCCCTTCAACTGGTCAAACAGATCCTAAATCTTAGGTAAAGGGTACTTGTTCTTAACAGTCACCTCATTCAAAGATCTGTAATCTACACACATCCTCTGTGTTCCATCTTTCTTTTCTACAAAGATTACTGGAGCTCCCCAAGGGGATGAACTAGGTCGAATGTAGCCCTTAGACTGTAATTCCCTAAGTTGTGACCTAAGTTCTTCTAGTTCATTAACAGCCATTCTATAAGGTCTTTTAGCTATGGGTGCGATACCAGGTAACAAATCAATAATAAACTCAATCTCTCATTCAGGTGGCATACCTGGCAAATCCTCAGGAATACATCTGGAAACTCATTGACAACTCTGATGTTCTCCAAGGGCTCACCACTGACATGATTCACTGTTCCCTGATTCTTGGATGGCAGAGGAATCACCACATCAACCACACCTCCATTAGGTGCAGTCAAGATCACTGTCATTTCTAAACATTTAATATTTTCTTTCCACTTGTTCAACCAACTCATTCCCAAAATAAGATCAAGACCTTCCGACTCAAGCACTATGGGTTTAGCAGGAAAATCTACCCCCCTTAAATTAATCTTTATGTCTGGACACCAGACATTGGAGTCCATGGTTTCTCCTGGTGTTCTTACTTTCATAGGACTAGGCATAAGTCGAGTTGGTATGCTATGCTTACAAACAAAATGACTACCAATGAAAGAGTGTGATGCACCAGTATCAAATAGAACTAAAGCTAGATGAGAGTCAACAAGAAACATACCAAGCACCACATCTGTAGCTTCCTCAGCAGTCTCCACCTTAACATGGTTCACCTTCCCAAAGTTCTGTGGCTTCTGATTCTGAGGGCAAGCATTAGCATAGTGCCCCACCTTGCCACACTTGAAGCAAGCATTGCTGGGGTTGTTATTGGTCTTCACAGGAACACTGTGGGGAGCATTCTGGTGAGGAGCCTGATTATTCTGACGAGGGGCTTGACCATTCTGGCGCTGCACTTGATTATTGCCATTGCTGGAGATGTTGTTGTGCTGACCTCCCTGTTGTGCCTGATTCTTCCCATACTGATAAGAAGAATGCTGCTGGTAGTTCTGGAAATTGTTGAAGTGAGAACGGCTGCTACTTCCCTGATCCTGGTACTTGCTGGCCTTCCTCTTCTTCTTCTTGTCCTCCATCTTCTAGCACATGCTCTCAAGCACAATGGCCCTATCCACCATTTCCTAGAAATTGGCATACTTGACATTTGCCATCATGTAAGCAAGTCCATCATTCAACCCTCCTAGGAATGATCTTGCTTATCCTGGTCTTGCTTAACATCCCTAGGTGAATAGCGAGACAAAGTAATGAACTTGTCATGGTACTCACAAATAGACATGGAGCTTTGCTTCAGATCAACAAACTCCTTCTTCAGCTTCACAAGTCCTGCGGGAACATGGAACTCCTTGAACGCCTCAGTGAACTATGCCCAAGTGATGGTGTCAGGAGCTGCATGAGTAAAGCGGTATGAATCCCACCAGGAAGCGGCTGCTCCCTGTAGCTGACCAGATCCATAGAGGACTTTCTCCTGGTCGTTGCACTAGGAAATCTCCAAGTGTTTCTCCACATCCTTCACCCAATCCATAGCAACAAGAGGGTTAGGGGAATGAGAGAAGAAAGGTGGACACCCCTTCAAGAACTCACTGCGCCTGTCCCTGGGTGGTGGTGGAGGGTTTTGGCCGTGGTGCTGATTCTAGACTTCATCAGCATATTCTGCTGCAACAGGGTCATCATGGAGTTCATGCCCTACATGAACTGAGTCTGCATGGCCATCATCTGCTCCATAGTAGGAGGAGGTGGTGGTGGTCGAGGATTCTAGCTACTCCCACCAGTACCGCTGGAGCCCCCATTGTTGCTGTTCCTCCTGGTGTTCACCATCTGGTGAAAATGAATGGCAGGGTATAAGGATATGCAGTCTCAACATATATATCTGTGCTGAATATAAATTGTGAATATAACTACAACGTAATATATTGTCTCTTTATATTAACAACCCATCTGACATAACCTCCCACAATATGATCACTGACAGAATAGCAAATATATAATTCTCCAAACTGATAGCTAGCATGATCAAGTGACACAGGCTATGACAGAATAACTGATAGGATGAAGCAGAAAGAGAGATAAAGCACAACCTAACTAGTGATCCAAAACCCCAAATTACTAAACAAAGTCCTAAACCTATATAAATATGATAAGTGTGGACATCACCCCACAACTTATCTCAATCATTACAAAGAAGCAAATCAAACATAGTTCATCATGATAAACAAGTTTTCACACCAATAAAGCAAGACACACTCTAAACACACTCGCACTAGACTCGATAAGCTAAGCGTTAAGCGTGCTAACATAGCATTATTTATTACATGAAGGGGACATCCTAGTCATTCATAGTACATCTTCCAGTTGCTCTATAGGAGATGTGGTCACATGCAAACTACAAAGCAGACCACTGTCATGATAGGAGACATAAACATATCTATGATCAAAGGATAACATATATAAAGAGTTCATGCATTCTGTGGTATTTGTAGTAAAACCAAGACAACATAATGACATGATCATAATGACAAAAACATGGTAGTAATTATAAGATAAGGTAATAAATGATCAATAAATGTTAGTAATAACAGATGAAGCAAATGCATATCAAGGTAATAATGAAACATGCTAATAACTGATGGGGTATATAATAACTTATAGAGGTCAAACTAAGTCAACCATTTCTAACTAAGGCTTCATGATCCTACGGTCAACATGACTCTGATACCACTTTGTCACACCCTGATTTTGAAGGAATCAAACCAAGGCAAAAGCTCATGTGCACCAGGAACAATTTGCACACATGAACGACAAATTACATGGTTTAAAAGCACAGTGTTCGAATAAAACATAATATAATGATTACATCATACTATTATTACATAACTGTCACCAAAGTAAAGTGGAATATAAATCACATCATCTATAGCGAATAACAACTAAATGACGTAGACGTAGCAACTCCATCTCGCCACAAGAAGGTCGACGGCAGCATCACGATGCCTAGTACCCTGGATAGTTCTCAGGAAAGTCTCCATCCGAGTCATCACTCGAGCATCCTTTGGTTGGGAAATAGCAAGGGTGAGTTCCATGTCAAAACTCAGCAAGTACAGATGGAAAGTAATGACATGCAAGGCTAGTACAAGGTAAAGCTGAAAGGTAGATAGTGGTAGCATTTTAAAGTTAAACAATTAAGATTTGACTTATTGCAACCTATTCTCTAATCAACTTGGTTGAAACACCCAACCCTTTATTAAGGTTCAAGTAATAATAAAGTGTCATTTATCATCATAGATATAAACATAAATCATTAACACATTAAACATGAGATAGCCATCTCAAAGGAACATAGGATAGCCATCCCGATAATACCCGAGGTAGCAACCTCAGCAACATCACCATGATTTCACAGCTTAAACCATTTGACTAATCATGTGAGGATCCAGGCCGCTCATGACCGTGAGCACGGACGATATATCGATTTTTAACTCTGCGTAGATGTGTACACTTTCACTCCAGATTGTGATTACTCTTTATGCCAGAGGTTGCAAGTCTCTTAGCCCATTATCAAGATAGGCTGGCAGAGGTCACAACGAGGTCCTTCACAGGGTCATAGGCAGTAACAACTCGCCATCCTTGAGTCCAAGCATATGGGTGACTTCCCCATGAGGCTGCCCCCATCACGGATCTCTAGCCCCTCCCATACTAAATACTTGTAAACAAGCCCCAGCAACCATAGCTATGGCCACCCGTCGATAAGCTGTCTATCCTACCCATGATGGTCCCGCTAATCGACCAAGCCAGAGCCCATTAACCTGGAGCTGTACGAAAGTTGCTTGTTGGTGTTTCGACCCCGGGGGCTAACACCAACGAGTAAATTTGTAATTGCGTGCTCCCTTAATCCAGTGGGTGATGCAAGAAGGACACAGCAATTTATCCTAGTTTGGGCAAAGAACGCCCTACATCCAGTGGAGGGATAGTTCGTGTTATCTTGCATGGAAGCACTAGTACAGGGGTGAATACAAGTGGGTGTGAGAAGTGTGGGCTTGAACTCAAGCATTTCAGGCGCTTAGCTCTCTACATTGTCTCACAGTGTTGTTCTGTGATCTAAGCCTTAGCATCTAAAGCTCTAGGATCTCTTCCATCTCGGATCTCCTGGCTAAAGTCCTGGCTCCCCCTTTTATAGGTGGAGGGGCATAGGAGTACATGTTTTTAGTGCTAACATGGTCGGTGATGTATGACGTTGATGCTGATCATGTCGATGCCACTGTAGAGGCGTACGTCGGTAGTTGTTGAAGTGTCGACCAAAGTTGTTGAAGTCTCACTCGAGGGTCAGCGTGACGGTGTCGAGGGGCGACGGTCGAAGCCTCGGGTTGAGACAAGGGGCTCAATTCAAGGGGGTCGAGGCTCATTAGATAAGGTCGAATCTCGGGATATGCAGGGAATATGCATCTCGAGGTGGTGTCGGACGGGGCAGAGTGCTCGGTATGGCACGGCAGTGAGGTACGATCCGCGAGATTCCTGGGTGTGGGCAGTAAAAGCAGAATTTGACTGCCATACCCGCAGCTGTTTTGGTAACTGTGGCCATACGGTTAGGCGGGAGCAGGTAAAATGCATTGAAAGTGCCTGGATCTGTACTGGGAGTAGGTAGCCGAGGGTTTTACCATGCTCGAGGGCTGCCCATTCGCACAAGCAAAGTTCCATCCTCGAGGCCGGCCCGTTCTCCTGGGCGGAGTTTCATCCTCGAGGGGACGCCCGAGTCGCACCCTCGAGAGTATAGTCTCAGTTCGTACGGTGGTTCGTAGAGCGGGTTGTGGCTTTGGGCTGTCAATGCCCATTCGTAGGCCGGTCCAGCATGCTTTAGTTTGTGGATTTCTGAGCGGTAATGAGGGATGTCATTGGAGGGCTTGCGTTGCTGACTTCGGGGATCCGCCTAGTTAAACGAGGGCTTAGGGTACTCCTTTCCCTGGTAACCGACACTGCTCCATGAAAGGACCACAAAGGGGAGGAGATATGGATGACCCCGTCACTATGAGCCCAATGACATCCGTTCCTCCTTTCACCGCCAACCAACGATGCGGACATGCATCAACTTCTCCAACGGACGAAGCCAAGAGCCCATGCCCCAACATGTTTTAAGAAGCAAGTTTTATCTTCATTAAGCGGTGAAAGGTGAGATAGAGCACTAGCAACCTAAAACCTAACAACTAATACCCTCATAGGATAACTTTGGGTAAAGTGGCTAGTAAGTCCTATGGTTTGCCGATTTAGGACACATGCAGTGAATTTACTTAAACATGAATAGGTGCAATATGTTCAAAAGAATGCCTGCACTTGCCTTGGTTAATGTCTTACTGCAAGTAGTCTTCCAAGTCCTGCTGATCCTCGTTCACCCACGACTCGTTCTCTAGACGTCACAATCATCACGCACAAGCAATACATGCAAACAAACATATTTTAATTAGAGCAGTACACCAGAACATATCAGCAAAAAATAGCATAAAAACATTCTACTCGTCGAGACAATTCCAAAAAGTATAAGTTTGCTACAATCAGAGTTAAAACGTGAAAGTTATGGCTAAAACAAGTCCAGGGGCTATTCTGCAAAAAATAGGACTAAAATATAATTATTTTTGAACTACGAAGGACTAGTTCATAAACGAAGAAAACCGCAGGGCCTTTTCTGCAAAGCTGGCAGGACTGTCGGTGGCCTGACCACGTTCACGCGGTCAGCGTACACGTGGTGCTGACGTGGCGCCTGCGTGGCGTCCACGTGGCTGCCACGTCGGCAGGTGCGGACCCCGGTTGACTTCATGGTTGACCGGGAGTCAACACCCGATCTGAGCCGCCCGACTCAGATCCGAGGGCTGGCGAAGGTCCGGTGGGATGGGGTTGTCAGAGCGGCGTCGACCGATGGCGGAGGCTCGTCGGCGTTGGCCAGAAACGCGCTACGGCACTCAGCTATCTAGGCAAATGGTACGGAAAGGCTTGGCGTGACGTCGTGGACTCGATTCCGGGGTCGATGGTGGCGGGGGATGGCCAGAGGTGGTGATCTACGCGGAGGCGCCATGATCGACGGCGGAGATCTTGGCGGGGCGATGCTGCAGGCGTGGGTTTGCTACGCGGGGTGCACCGGGGTGACTGGCTCAGCTTCGCAGAGCCGACCATGGAGTCAAAGATGGTCGTCGGCGGCCGGAGGCGGTGGATCGAGCGGGCGGCGCCATGGCCGTCGGTCGGTGCTCGGTGGGGAAGACGATGCGGGCCACGGAGGACCAAACCAAGGGCACTAGCGGCCGGCTCACCTCCCTGTGTGGCGTTTGGTGGTGTTCTTGACGGTGGAGATGAAGCGGCGGTAGAGATCGATGGAGCTTGGGCAGCGGCAATGGCGCGGGTGGCGGCTAGGGTTCCGAGAGGCGATGGCACGGGTGGCGGCTAGGCTTCCGAGAGGTGGCATAGAGAGGCGGCTTTAAAGCGGGCCGGGGATCCTTGGGCCGCGCGCTCGCGTGGCGCGCGAACCCCCGCTCGGTGTCCGTCCCCGTGAGGGAGACGACACTCGGGTGGGCCCCACCTGTCAGCGACGGTGGGCGGTGATGCGTTGCTGGCGCAAGTGGTTGGCGTCGGCACTGACGCACGCGGGCGATGCACGGACACACAGGTGGCTCGGCCTGGGGGGCCGCTCGGCCCATCAAGCGGCGCGCGCGCTACGGCGGGCGGCTGGGCCGGCCTGCGCGGGCGCGTGGCCTACTGGCGCGCGAGCGCTGGGCTGCGCGGCGGCTGGCCCGGCTGAGCGGCCGGGTGACCTGCTGGCCTGCCTGGCCAGCTGTGGCCTGCGTTTACAACTGCTAGTTTGGCCATGGTTGGCCATAGCTGGCTGTGGCTGGCCAGGCTTGGCCAGGAGAGGCTGGGGTTGGCCAGGAACTACTAGGGTCTAGCCTAGGCTAGTTTGGCTAGGTTTTGTCAGTCTAGGGTTAGTGAGGACAAGTTAGAGCATATAGGTAACTAGAGAGCAAAGCAAGAATTGAACAACTAGCTCAAACAAGTCAACCAAAGACTATGCAGCGGCATGAATGCACAAAGCATGGTTTCTAACGTGCTACACCTTTTATAGTTATTCATAAAACTTTATAGTTGGCATATAAATGTAAAGCATCCATGCAAGTATAAACTCAAATTCATTTTAAATTTAATGTTTCAAAAACCAGGGTGTTATAAATGCCCCGGCCGTTCGAGGCTCGGGGGCTCAGCCAGACCTGGCACCCCTCGAAGAAAGAGGGTCAAAATCACTCGGGGGCTCGATGCATCAAGCAACCCCTCAAAGTGGTGCTACGACCCCAGTTCATGTTATTCTAACTTGACCAGGACATCGATCATGACCACCGGATAAGTGTTTCACAACCAGATACTTTTTTCAGCCCTCGAAGGAGTCTCCTCACTCCTCCGAGGCCTCGGGGGCTACCCCCGCGGGGGACGCTCATGCGTCCCCCATGAAAAATGCGAATCGACCCTTCTACTCGACTAATGATCCCTAGCTCAAGTGCCAGCACTCATTCTGTGGCTCGGGGCCTACTGTCGGGTACTAGAGAAAGAGGTACCCTCAACCCTTGACACAAGGAGTTAATCCCTGATGATTAATGCCTTGAATCACCTCTCAAAATCCCACGTCGAGCACCATAACTCCGCAAGCCAAAGCTCCCAAGGCTGGCCCACGAATGGGCCTCGGCAGCCTACCCCACGGTCCACTCAGCATGCACCACACAGGACAGAAGCAAACCCACAAAGAGTATAGCTCGAGCCGTATCTCGAGGATGGATTCCAGGTGCATTTAATGCATTCTACCTGCTTCCACCTGGATTCGTGGCTGTACTTTTGCCTTACGTCAGGTACAGTGCCCCGTCGGGCCCCCTCGAGACGCAGAAGTCAACAATCCCTCCGTTATTTCTAGGGCTGCCCATATCTTCTAGGGTCTCGATCCCGTCGACCACCCCCTCAAATTTGGCTCCTATGTGACCAGTCAACACTTCAACAACTCCCGACGCGATGCGGCAGGACCGCTGGCGTTTTGACGACCCTCGAGCGATGTCACACGGCGTACGGAGAGTACGATAGCATCATCATCGGCCAAGCCACTACAGGAACATTGACATGACCGGCCACAACCCCTCGACATCAGCATACGTCTGTCCTAGCTTGTATTGACCCCTGTACTAGCATTTTGGTGCAAGATAACAAAGAACATCCCCCTCCCGCTAGACTAGGGCCTTCTCTTGCCTGAACTAGGATAAATCTCTGTGTCTTCTTGCATCACCATCTAGATTAGGGAGCATGCACATACAAATTCACTCATTGGTGTTGGCCCCCGGGGTCGAAACACCAATTTCCCGCCATTTCTCCGGATGGCCGACCCTATTTTGCTGCTTCCGTGCGCTACGATGATCTGGTTCGAGAGCCTAGAGTTCATGTCACTCGGTCATGGCTACGACATGGTCCTACTCTCGGTCGGAGATCCTAGCAGAGGCCGCAGCGAGCCCCCACAACCCGAGGGGGCCGTCCGTCACTCTCGCCACCACGCCTCTACCAAGAGAAGGTGCGAGCGGCGGCGCCGTCATCATCAGCGCGTGTCTGGGTTTACGCCCGCTGAGTTCCCGTTGCTCATTCTTGGTGATCAGGAGCCCCTTGTTGGAGAGATATCCGACCCGAGTTCGGAAGCAGAGGACAGGCCGGAGGCACTCCATGGCAACCCCGACTTCGTCTTTGTCATGCGCTCGCCGAAGGAGCCGGTGAAGCTCCCTCGGCATGTGCACCCCCAACACCACCAAACCTTCTTCCGCATGGGTTGTTCAAACGCTGCCACATGTTCCTGTTCGGCCTCAACAACACCACCAGGACGTTCTCCAACATGATCCGCTCCGACATGAGCATGGGTGAGGAGCGCCCCGGCTTCCTCCTACACGTGATGATGGACATCGAGCCTGTCTTTCTAGCCTCTGTGGACCTGGGCTTCCCACGAGCGCCCAGTCCCCGGAGGCACACCCTTGGCACGGTTCGACAGTAGTTGGTGGAAGAGGCTCGGGGCCAGCTCCCCAACCTCTACCTCATCAACGATGACTCCGACTCTGATCATTGGGACCCTACCCATGAGTGCTTCAACATCGAGGACGGAGTAGCCTCAAGTGAGGAGATCCTCGATCCTACGGTGAACAATGCAGCTACAGCAGCCGCCGCTACAGGTGGAGCTCTCGTTGCGAAGGACTATGAGGAGTAGCCAGTAGCCACACCCCGAGGCATGCAACCCCATGCGAACAAGCAGGAAGCACAACTAGCACAAGTCCAAGAGATGAAGGCCAAGCTCGACGCTAACTGCGAGTGCCTGCTTTAGCTCGAGCAAGCCCTCGAGCAGGAGCATATGCCCTCGCCCGGCGGAAGGGCCTGAGGAAGAGCTTGAGAGGTCAACCAGCTGATCATGGAGGATGGAGCACTCGCATAGCCCATCATCAACCGATACGCTTGAGCCAGCCAGAACATCATCGCTGCGACCATGCTTCTACGCAACATGCCTGCAGCATCCAACCCACAGGCTCGACGGATACAGGAGGAAGTCGGGGGACTCCTCGAAGTTGCGGCCATGTAGCAGGCCGAGAGCTCAGCCTCAAGATGGCGTGTGGCAGCCTTAGAACATGCGGCTGGGCCCTTTCGCCATGAAAGGGAGGCCTCGGTCCACTAGGGAAACCCCTCACGCGAAGAGGACCCCTGCTCGAGACCGCATCATCGACAACCACGCTTCGCGAGACACGACATCAACGAAAACCGATGGCACAAGCACTGTGTTGATGCAAAAAGGCGTTAGAAATGCAAACACACTGGGCTAATACCCTGGTTCGATATCAAGGCGTGCCAGTCGATTTGACCTATTAATCGACAAGGATGATAAATTTGAATAAGATCCGAATGAGACGACAGCGATACGCCCGGACGTCAAAGCTCAGATGATATTCGATAACTATTGAACAGATCAGACGAGACAATAGCGATACGCCCGGACGTCAAAGCCTGAATCGTGCTCGGTAGACGCAAAACCTGCAAGGTCGCCGGAGATCAAGTTGATGCAGCCCGCCGATTCTTGAAAGAACTCGTTGAAAAGGAAAAGATACTGGTGACGAAGTCATCGAAAAGTAAATTGCTTGAAAAGTAGATAAAAGTAATAGATTTGTTGTATTTGATTGTATTCCTCTTTACATTATCTCTCGGTACATATTTATACCCTGGTACTATGAGTCCTAAACAGACACGACGAAGTATTACCTAAACCAGTCTTATTTCTAAAGAATAAAAAATAACAACTCGTACCAAGGTCGGACTCAAAAATAAACTATTAAAATAATGGCATAAATATTGCCAGTTTTCTTATCCATTGCTTTACGATGAAACCTCTATCGGCACGCTCCTCTTTGCTGTAGATTCCATCGGCAACCTATTGATAATGACTCAGACCTGCTTTCCACGTCCTTCAACTCTGCTTTCCATCGGCAACCATGCCTCTCTCTCCATCGGCAACAGCCCTCTGGCTTCATCGGCAACAGCCCTCTGGCTTCATCGGCAATGTACGAGATCAACATGTCCTTTATCGGCAATTATCCATCGGCAACTCAGAAGCAATGCTGGAGAAGAACCACTCCCTTGCCAATCGGCACAGTTTTCGGTCTATATTGACACGTGTCAAAAAACGGTGTCAACACATGCCCCCAATTTTGGAGTATAGAATACTTTATGCGCCAAAATTTCCTCCAAGTCATAATTGCCCAAACCGCTTGAACTTCTCCCCGAGAGTTGCGCGTGGTAGTGGAGATCCTGTACACCAGGCCCATGTAATGCCTTCTCCGCCGTGGCCCATTTTTCATCTGCGATTCAAACCCTAGCTTTTCTCTCTCCAGCGGCGACATCAACAGGCGATCCTTCGACGAACTGGATCATCGGCACTCTTGACGGTGACCCTTAGCCTCTATTAGCATTCTTTGCCTTCTCCATCTCCGTCGCGGCCATGGCTGTCCGTTTTGACGTCCCCAAGGTTAGTCTATTTCTTTTGCCTATTCTTTGACACGTCGTTTCTCCTTCTCTGCGCAGTTCATGACTCTTCCCTGTTCCCAATCTTTAATCTCAGGAACTTTGCAATAATCTTCTTATTCCAATGCATCAGAATCACTTTATCTGCCTAGGCCCAATGGGAAATCCAGACCCAACCGACATCATAAATGCAGAAACCAATCGAATCCCCTTCAGAACTCAGAATTTTGACTTGGGATTCTGGACTGATACCTTCCGTTCCTGGCCAAAAACCACCAAGGGATGGAAAGATTGGTATTTGAGGGTCGCTAGACCAATGGAGCTATATTGGGCGGAACGCAAATTAGAACAATGCATCAGAATATCTATTGCCAATATGGAGAGGAACGAGTCTTTGTTAATTGCCGCTTCCTATTTCTGGTCGGATACCCTGAATGCCTTTATCTTTAGACATGGGCCAGCTTCTCCTACACTTGCCGATGTGTACATGCTCACTGGCTTGGACATCTCTTCTGCCGATGACAACTCACTGTTCCAGCGAAAACCTGAGCATCGGCTGACCACCAGGAACATTGGCGGCTGGACTGGCTATATCAACGAGTATAAGAAATCTGGTTCAGTCAGTCACAGGGAACATTCAGCCTTTTTGAATATGTGGCTTGAAAAGTTTATTTTCTGCGGCAGAACAGTTGGACCGACCAACATGCACCTTCCTGCAGTAGAACTGTTGGCTAGTGGCATCAAACTCCCACTGGGCCGATACCTTCTTGGCTCAGTCTACCATCTCCTCCACCAAGTATCGCAAAGGCTGCTGCAAGGTAAATCTATCAGCAACCTAGAGGGTCCCTGGTGGTTCATCAACATGTGGTTGAATGCCCACATGCACAAGTATTTCCATATTGACCTGTTCGCCCAGCAATTCCCTCGAAGTCTTCCTGAAGATTATCAACTTGAGGAAGAAGAATCGGAACGCGCCCTCCTATCAACTTTGGAGAAGCACTGGCAGTGCTACCAGGGGCAGAGGCAAACAAAATCCAGATCAGCAATCTCTTCCACAGCCTCTACATCGGCATCCCCTCTGAGCTTCGGGCCTGGGTCCCATATGTTGATGAAGCAGCAAGATTCCCTCTTTCCTTTAATCTTACCGATGAGGCCCTGAACCAGGATGCCGACATTCTTAGGGCAATAATCACTCCTCGTGCTATTCCAGTCAATATTTTTGGAAGTGGGAAGAATATTAATCCCACATACGAGTTCTATTATCCATCGGCAGCAGCAAGACAACTAGCTTTTGGACAACTGCCCATCAACCTATGTTTTGCCGATGTGATTAAACCGAGAGAGGCTATTGCGAGCCGTGTGGATTGGCACAAGATTGTCACTCTCCTTCCTAATGCCGATACTTCAAATGTCGATCTAACTGATTGGGTACCGGCTTCTTTTGTCACCGAGTCCTTCAAATTATGGTGGCAAGAATGGAAGGAGCAGTTATTTTTTGCCTGTCCTCATTTTTACTGGAACCTCATTGATCCCGATCACGCCATCCCTGCCGATGCAGTAAGTCTGACCCTCTGTACTTCTTTCAACTCCCCTTTTAATCCATCGGCAACTGACCCTTTTTTCAATAGGTTGATGACCCAGTTCCAACATTGAGTAGGAGTGGCAAGGTCATACGGCTGCAGCCGATTTCCCCGGTATCCATCATCGTCCACAAGGCTCCCTCGCTAGATGCTCCAGTGGGCCGTGGTTGTACCAAGAGGAGCACCAAATCAGTCACATCTTCAGCACAGTCATCTCAGGTAACCACCTCACTTTCTTTTGCAGATGCCGATTGCTGTGACTTACCGATTTCATATTTCAGGGTGCGAGTTCTACACCTTTAGAGTCTTCATCGGCAATTCGCCCTTCATCTCCTCCTGCAGTTCATCTCCCCACCTTGTTGTTCTTGATGACTCTCTAGAGGTATTCTTTATTCAAACCTTAATTATGGGATTGGCACTTTTACTCATCTGTCTCTCTTGCAGCACCAAATGATTGCATCGGCAACCGTCCCAAGTGTACCGATTCCTCAGCCATCCGTTGCCGATGCCCCTCAGCCGTTCGACGTCGACATCGTACAGCACAAGCGTAAGGCTTCACCAGGCGAAGAATCACAACCCAAGCGGGCAAGACTTACACCACCTCCGTCGGCATCTTCGCCTTGCCCAGCATCGCCTGATGTATATGTGCAAACTTCTCCATCAGCGACTGTTCCTCCATTGGCCACTGTACCCGTACAAGAATCTTCATCGGCACCGGTGTTGCAGCAGCCACCAACTGAGGTACCAACACAAGAAATGTCATCGGCAATTGTACTTGAGGTTGCTTCTTCGAGCCAAAGGAGAGAGATTGCCTTGAAACAGGTGCGTTAACTCCCTTGGATAACCTTTAACACTTTAGGCTCTTCTGCTGACATTATCTTTTCCTTTTTAGGAGCAAGATTCCCCAGATAGCCTATTCTCCTTCTCTATCAGTGGGATTGTTCCTGATGATGAAGACTCTGAAGAAAGCTCTGCTCCAGCCCTTGGAGTTCTATCACCTGAGACCAAGTCAAAGCTGGAGACGCTGTTATCATTGCTGCAACAGAAGACCTCTCTACTGATCCAAGATTCTGACTCCGCAAGAGCAACTTTTAAAGGAATTCGAGGTCATATTCCTTCCGATGTTGAGGAAGCACTTTTCCAGGCTGCTCATCTGGAGAGCCGGCAGTTGCAGTATCAAAGGGCTGCCCAGCGGATTGTCGATAGAGCCACTCAGGCACAACTCTAAGAGGACATGATGAAGCGTAAACAACTTGCCGATGAGAAACACAAGGACATCGGTAAGCTAGAAGCCTCTCGTGTAGATTTGGAGGACAAGATTGCTCAGCTATCGGCAAGAAGAGAATCCCTGCTAGCGGAGTTGAGACAGGTTGAAGGAGCCTTGGACGCAGCAAATCATGAGAAGGCCCAAATGCTCGAAGCTGTCAAGACTCTTCAGCAAGAAAGGGACAACCATGTCCTCAAGACGCTGGCGCTCAAGAAGAAGATTAGACCAGTTGAAGGCAGTGCCGATGAAGATGAACAGATACTGGAGGAAGCTGACCAAGTTTGCCTGCGTGCGATATCAACTATCCATTCACTGTTGAACTTGTAAACTTCCCTTTTCATCGGCTATGTAATGAATCGGTAATCTGTAAAACTTCACATTAATGTAGTACCGATACATTCTTTTTGAATAAGCACTTTATCTATATATATGTATTTTATTAGCAAGTGCTGAGAATCTCATCGGCAATAGAAAAACCATGTTGATATCTGCCGATGGAACTTCACTTTTGCGCTTCAGCTGTCATTCTTGAGTTCTGCTCCACGGGAACTTTCCTCTTTGTGCTCACGTTGCATTTTCCTCTTTTGAGTCTTTGTTAGACCTTTAGGGCACCACTGAGGAAGCTTCGTCTTCCAGACAGGTTGGTAAATTTTTGCACTTGAACCTGGGCAATTTGTATCGGGATCCCTGCAGAGTATCATTTCAGGGACTCCTGCATTGGTCATCTCTTCGAGCTCCTTTTGATTCATCAGCAAATAGTCAGCACGCTTGCCCAGCCTTCCATGTACACTGGTCCTGCCCCCCAGCCGATCATGTACCGATACCCCTTCTCTGATCGGCTTACCGATGTATCTGCTCCGATCACCATAGCGCAGCCTTCTTTCTGCCCGATCGGTTCGATCATAACCATTGCACTCGGGGCAACTATCAACAGTAGGCAATTTAATGCCTTCTTCCCAACAATAGATGAAGAAGGGGCATCTCCAATGGTCTTTGTGCCGATGTCATGCTTCCCAACGCAACTCCTCTTGCCGATGCCGATAGCAGTTACTTGGAATTCTGTACGGAGCTGGTCTAGGAGGCCTTCTTGAACTACTATTTTCTTCAACTATCCCTTTTCCCTTCAAGTCATCGATAGTTGCTTGATCTCTAGGGCCCGCCGATGCTTTCTTGTTTACCGATGTCAGCACTTTGGTCTTGTTTACAGCCTCCACTATGTTTGCTGGGAAAGGATGTTGATCAATCTTCATCGGCCTTTGAGCTTTAGAATTGTCAAACTTGATCCTCCCAGATTCAATTGTCGATTACAACTGCTGCCTGAAAACCTTGCAGTCATTGGTACTGTGCGAAGTTGCAATATATTTGCAGTACCTAATTTTCTTCAGTTCATCTGCCGATGGAATCACATGATTGGGTGATAGCTTGATTTGGCCCTCTTGAAGTAGCAGATCAAATATTCTATCGGCCTTTGTGACGTCAAACGTGAATTTCTCTGGATCTTTCTGACCAAAAGGACACGATAAAGGTTTTTTACCCTTTACCCACTCTGCCAGGCCGATAGTTGGTTCTTCATCTGAATCTGAGTCTTCTGCCTCTACGAAGGACACCTTCTTGTTCCAGCTTTTTCTATGCTTTGGAGCTTGAGATCTTTCATCAGAGACCCTCTGCACAATATGACTTAAACTTTCAAACTCCTGAGCATCGTATTTGTCCCTGAGATGCGGCAACAAACCCTGGAAAGCCAAACCAGCTAACTGACGGTCATCAAGCACTAGGCTGTAGCACTTGTTCTTCATGTCTCGTACCCTTTGCACAAAATTTTCTACCGATTCGTCGCTTCGCTGTCTTAATTTCATTAAATCGGTAAGCTTCTTTTCATGGACACCAGCAAAGAAGTATTTATGAAATTGTCTTTCCAGATTGGTCCAAGTAAGAATAGAATTTGGTGCTAATGAGATGAACCACGCGAATGCCGATCTAGACAAAGAGGACAAGAATAAACGGATCCTCAGCTCATCCCTGTTCGCTGCTTCCCCGCACTGGATAATGAATCGGTTGATGTGCTCCATTGTTGATGTATCATCTTGCCCAGAAAACTTAGTGAAATCTGGCACCTTGTACCAATTTGGGAAAGGAATTGAGTCGTAAGATGAAGGATATGGAGTCCGATAAGAGTAAGTATCGATCTTGGGCTGAATCCCAAATTGTTCTTTCATCACTTCTGCAATCTTATCGGTCAAGAGTGCATCCTGATCTTGCCGATGCACTGGCTAGATCTCTACTGGAGGCGTTGGCTGATATGCTTCTACATACCCCTGTGGCACTTGGCTTGGATAAATCGGCATATTCACGGCACCAACCTGCGGATTAAAGTTCATCGGCTGTTTTGCCGATGCTTGTTCCTGGAAAGTTGTATGTGGACTATACCGTTGAGTCCCTATTGCTTGGTGGCTTGGTTGAATAGCAGGTTGTTGAATTGGCGCTTGCCCTGACCAATTGAGACTGTAACTCATCGGCACCTGGCTTGCCGATGGCTGATAGCTTGTAGACAGTTGATGCTCTTGTATAGACGGATGATAGCCAGCATAATTGCCCTGAATCACAGGTAACCCAGACTGAGATATGAACGGTACTACGGGCTGTTCTACAGTGGAAGCTCTCTGTTGAACTGGTGGAGGATTAGTCAATGGATTCGCATAAGATATCTGTTGTGGAGGTGCATAGAATCCCATTAACAATGGCTGTATAGCAGGAGGTACAGTAGAATAATACGGCACTTGAGCCACCGGCCGAATTGGAGTAGCCGATGTCATCGGACCCTTCCCTGCTAGATCATGCACTTGAGGCAATCCAGAGTTGGCAGTAGATGGACCTGGAGGCATACCGTATCCCCACCAATTAGCAACAGTTTGACTATGTTGACCTGAAGGACCTGACATCGCCGATGCCGATAGATCTGTGCTCAACTGAGTACTAGGCCTCTCCTGAGACGTTAGATCTGATCCTATCGGCGTGGCTTCAATGATGGATGGTCCTGATATAGCTGGAGTAGGCGCTTCTATACTCTCAACGGCTGGAATTGTCGATGGAGTGCTGGTAGATGCCGATCCCGGCTGATGATATGCCGGCCTGACATACCCTGGTGCTTGTCCTTCTCTTAATGTTTGCACAATAGCATTGTAAACAGTATTGGACAGCACGGTGGAGTGGTTGATCAAAGCTTGATTTAATGCAGAATTAACCATCTCCTGTAATTTACCAGGGTTGGAGTCAAAGGTTACCTGCCGAGGCAGCGGTAGATCTTGCTTCTGGATAACTTCTCCCCTATTCATGCTGAAAGACTTCAAGCAGAGCTGCCTGTAATCCTCCATAGCTTTTTCCATGGCTTGCCTCTGATCCTCCTTGAGATCTGATTCTGATATCTCAATGATGTTTTCTGGAGTGATATCGGTAGTATTCTTCATGATAAATCTGTTGATTGGGTCCCACCGGGCGTCCCAAAAGATGTGTTGATGCAAAAAGGTGTTAGATCTGCAAACACACTAGGCTAATACCCTGGTTCGATTTCAAGGCGTGCCAGTCGATTTGACCTGTTAATCGACAAGGATGATAAATTTGAATAAGATCCAAACGAGACGACAGCGATACGCCCGGACATCAAAGCTCAGATGATATTCGATAACTGTTGAACATATCAGACGAGACAACAGCGATACGCCCGGACGTCAAAGCCTGAATCATGCTCGGTAGACGCGGAACCTGCAAGGTCGCCGGAGATCAAGTTGATGCAGCCCGCCGATTCTTGAAAGAACTCGTTGAAAAGGAAAAGATACTGGTGACGAAGTCGTCGAAAAGTAAATTGCTTGAAAAGTAGATAAAAGTAATAGATTTGTTGTATTTGATTGTATTCCTCTTTACATTATCTCTCGGTACATATTTATACCTTGGTACTATGAGTCCTAAACAAACACGACGAAGTATTACCTAAACCAGTCTTATTTCTAAAGAATAAAAAATAACGACTCGTACCAAGGTCGGACTCAAAAATAAACTATTAAAATAATTGCATAAATATTGCCAGTTTCCTTATCCATTGCTTTACGATGAAACCTCTATCGGCACGCTCCTCTTTGCTGTAGATTCCATCGGCAACCCATTGATAATGACTCAGACCTGCTTTCCACGTCCTTCAACTCTGCTTTCCATCGACAACCATGCCTCTCTCTCCATCGGCAACAACCCTCTGGCTTCATCGGCAACAGCCCTCTGGCTTCATCGGCAATGTACGAGATCAACATGTCCTTTATCGGCAATTATCCATCGGCAACTCAGAAGCAATGCTGGAGAAGAACCACCCCCTTGCCAATCGGCACAGTTTTCGGTCTATATTGACACGTGTCAAAAAAAGGTGTCAACACACGGGGACGCTGAAGATCGAGGCTACAGCACCCATCGTGGAGGGCGCTATGAGAGCGACGAGGACCGGTGCGCCCCTGAGCCGGTGGGCCCAAGGGCCTTCAGCCGGGCGATCTGCAGCACGCCGCTAGAGAAAACCAAACCTCCCACGTGCATCGTCAAGTACAATGGCGAAACCAAGCCTGAACTTTGGCTAGCTGATTTCTATTTGGCATGTCAGGCTGGTGGAGCATGCGACGACCGAGCGATCATACGCCAGCTTCCCCTGTACCTCTCCGACTCCATGTGAAGATGGCTCGAGGAGCTCCCCCTAAACCAGGTCCACGGCTGGTCCGACCTGGTCTGGGTCTTCGAGGGGAACTTCAAGGGAACCTACGTGCGTGCTGGCAACACCTGGGAGCTCCACAACTGTAAGCAGCAACCAGGAGAGTCCCTGCATGACTTCGCCTGACATTTCTCCAAGCTACGCACCGAGCTCCTGCATCTCTTCGACCTTGACATCATTATGGCGTTCATTGCTGGCACTTCCTGCCAAGATTTGGTCCGAGAGTTGGGACGCGATCAACCCAGCACCGTCGATGAGCTCATGGACGTAGTCGCCAACTACGCAGCTGGGGAGGAGGCAGTTGAGGCCTTCTTTGGCAATGAGCGCAACAAGGGAAAGGTCTCAATAGCTGACGGAGGGTACAAGTAAGGGCTCTAAGAAGAACAACAACAAGAAGAAGAAGGTCCAGCAAGACAAGCGCGAAGCTGTGGACGATGACCTCGTTGCAGCGGTCGAGCGCAAAAAGCCTCGAGGTCCCCCCGAAGGAGCCATCTTACAAGATGCTGGAGGAGCCCTGCCCTTATCACAAGGGAGGGGCGAACCACAAACTCAAGGACTGCCGCATGCTCCGGGGCCACTTTGAACGACTTGGTGTCAAGAAAGAGGATGGGAAGAAGGATCAGGGCGGCGGGAAAGGTGGCGGCAAGGGCGGTGACAAGGATGGTGGCAAGGAGGACGTAGAGTTTCCCGATGTCCATGACTACTACATGATCTACGGAGGCCCCTTGACAAACCTCACTCCTCAACAGTGCAAGAGGGAATGTCGAGAGGTCTTCTCCGTTCGAGGCGCCACTCTGCACTACCTCGACCGTGATGTGACAGAACCGACCAATTTATTAGAGCACAAGCACATAATTCGCATTAGGACGGCAAAATACATGATTGAGACCTAATAAACCCGGTAGTCATAACGAAATCTTGAAGGATTTCAAACTTTTTCGGCACGACCAATGTCGTAATAGTTTAGCGTTCACCATTCACAACATACATAGTTCGCACATAGTTTAAAACATCGGAGTTCGAATAAAGTTATTACAAACCAAGTTCAATTTTAAAAATAAAGCGGAAGCAATTAAGTTCAAATACCACACACACACTTAGTTCAAATATAGTGCCAGGTTCTTGATCAACATCCAACAAAAGCATTAAGTAGAGAAGAGTGACCATGCCCAAGGTCTAGTCATCTCCAAGGCAGGAAAGAAGCAATTCTGACAATATCCATAAAACAACTCACCATCTGCAAAAACATGGAAAATAAAACCCTGAGTACGAGAATGTACTCAGCTGGACTTACCCGTCATAAACTAAAAATAAAATTGACTCCAAGGAGTATGCAAGGCTGTATAAGAGGGATAGCTGACTCATTTAATTGCGGAAAAGCTTGCATTAAGAAACAATTAATAAGAACCTTCTAGCAATGTATTTTAATCTAATTAACCTTATCATGCTACATTAGCACCTGTACTAAACAAGCATGGTAATAATTATTCAACAAGAAAGTAACCAATCTCGGTTGAGTATCTTTCAATCTCAACAGCTCAACCATCTCATCTCTTGTTCAAGTTCTTACTATGATGCCGCTGCTCAAGTCAAGTGTTCACTGTCCAGGAACGATGGCGATTATAATCGATTACTAACCAGCTGGCGGGTATTCCTCACACAAACCACACTCACCCGCTAAGGTGAGCTACAGATCACCGACATTCAATTCAGGAAAAGTGCAGGATCAACAGGTACCATCGTATCCAAGAAACGCCCGGCTACTGTACTAAAACCAATAATAGAGCACCCATATCACAAATATCCTAAAAAGCATTTTTACACACATGAAATGATAACTTTGAAACATTATTTATAATAAAAGAAATCAGGGTATAACTACAACATCACTTTAGACTACTCAGAAAATTCTGTAAAAATTACAGAAGCTTAAGCATACCCAATAAAGACTACCATAAAAATTTCAGGTCAAAACAGTTAGTAATTTGTCCTACACAAAAATGACAAGGCAGCACAATTCACCAGGCATAAAATACTTTGTGCATAAAAATATGTCAAACAACAGATCTTAGAATACCATTAGCTCTAGATTGACATAAAAACATCCTCCAAAAAGTTTCATGCACAAATTCCTTATATATTATTTATTATGAATTATTTATCATCATATGGAAATAGGCACCATAACTAGACAGAGCAAACTTTCCACAGGACATAGCCTTACAACATTTTTCACAGATAGATCATGACCTAAGAAGACTAACAAACTTGGTCTCACATTTTTTGGAGCAACAGAGAATTTCTTATGCATTTTCTAAGATAAACAATTAATAGAGATAAATAAATCTATACAGAAAAGTATCACAAAATCCACGTTTCATATTTTTCATGCATAGATCTTCTCATAAGAAAAATACTGCAAGTTGAATCAACTCATTTCGACTAAAAATGAAGAAGTTATGAATTTTTAAAGGTTTAAACAAAATCTGGAATTCATTTTCTTTAAAACCGATAAAGAAAACGGTTTTGCACCGGGAACCCTGTATTTTGTGAAAACTAACTGAGCCCTAAAAAGAAATACGCTGAGTCTGGCGACTTTACACTTAAGTCCGACAAAGAACGCAAATGATGCCCGCGGTCCACGTGGCGGGGAATGGTCGTCGGCGTCGGCATTCCTCGCCGACTGCGAGGTCTCCGGCCGAGCCACGGCTAGAAAAAGACTCAGCTCGTCAACGTAGACACGTTGGTGCAAAAGATGGAAACTACGAGCGAGGTTTCGACTGGCGGCCATGCGCGGCGGCGGACGGCGGCGAGGGTCGGGGGTGCACCGGCCATCTCGGGCCACGACGGAGCACACGGACTAGCCCACCAGCTCCAGTAGACCAAGGCGAAATGGATTAGGTAGTCAAAGAGACGAATGGCCGGTCGGAGCAACGACGGCGAGGTATGCCGATGAGCGGCGACGCGACCCGCGACGGCGGACGGCCAAAATTCGGCGAAATCAAACCCTAATCGGTCTCATTAGCTATACCAACCTACGCTACTCGAGCTGGCGGTCACGATGCGTAAGCTAATTGAGGGAGAGAGAGGTTGCTGGCCACGGCGGACCGCACAGCGGTCGGGCGGCCATGATCGGCGAGAGGCGAACGGGTCGATTTGACCTCTACCTTGGGGCTCAAGGGCAGGAAAGGTGCACAGGGCGTGGCTCGCGTCGAGGCGGAGCTTCAGGCGAGTTCTGGGCAAAATGTATCAAGGCTGTGAGGTGCGGTGGCGTGCGAGCTCGCGGCGGCAGCAATGGCGGGCGTCGCGTCCGCTAGAGCTCTGGCGAAGGAAAGGAGGGGCGAGAGCGCGTCTGGAGAAAGAGAAGAGCGCGGGGGCGAGGGTGACGCGGTCCGGTCGCCTTGATGCTGGAGCTCAGGCTCAGACAGACGGAGCATGGCGTCGGAGCTCGTCGAGCGCGTGGCGCGCATGCGGAGTCGACCGAGGGCGCGTGGAGCGGCCGTGGGGTCGGGCGAGCGCGGCGTGCGGGATCGGTGTGCGGCGCTCGGGTGCAGAGGCAAAATAGCGGGCAGCGGTGTCGCCTGGCGTACGGCTGCCACGCGGCCAGCGTCGGCGCGAGGAAGAAGAAGAGAGGAAGAAGGAGCCGACGGGTGGGTCCCACTGCGCCAAGATTCGTGCAGAACTTGATGAACCCCATATTTTCCAAAATATTCTGAATTTGCAGAAACTTGTAAAAGATGAAATGTTCCTTTTGATGAGTAGAACATTTCACTTTTAAACATCAAAACCTAATTCTGCCTAGAATTTGAATTTCAAAAATGGCGATTTAAAATTTAAAAGAAAATCATTTTTATAAACTGTTTTTGACATTTCTGACCCACTTCCAAGCCTTTTCATGAAATGACCCCAAAATAGGTTTTGCTCCAAATAATTTTCTCTACAAACTTCATTTAACACTCAACCCCAAACAATCAACCTTTCACATAGCTCTAGCTCAAATCAAGGTAAGCACATTTTCATTTTATCAATTCATGTAAATAAATGACTATGCAAATGAGATGATCATGCTCATGATATGCAAGATAATGCATGCTTAACACCAGGGTGTTACAGCCCTTTCCCCCTTAGAGAAATCTCATCCCGAGATTTGAGTAGACTAACCATTCTTTATGAAAATCGGGATATACTTCTTTTAAATAGTCCTCCGTTTCCCAAGTGGCATCGCTATCATCGTGATTGCTCCAAGAAACCTTGTATTGCCTGACCATATGATTTCTGGTCACTCTGTCTTTGACATCCAGGGGTCTCATAGGTTTCTCTTCATAAGTTAAATCTGAACTCAGCTTAATGTCTTTAACTTTAACGGCGTCTTCGGTTGGAACACGTAGACATTTCTTGAGTTGGGATACATGGAAAATAGGAAACACTACACTCATCTCTTTAGGCAGTTTGAGCTTATAGGCCCACAATCCTTTTCTTTCTACTTTCTGATATGGACTGACATAACGAGGTGCTAGTTTTCTTTTAACACCAAAATGTTGCACTTTCTTCATAGGAGAGACCTTCAGATACACATAATCACCAACATTAAAAGTTAGAGGTCTTCTTCTCTTGTCCGCATAACTTTTCTGACGAGATTGTGCAGCTGCTATGTGTTGTTGAATTGTTTGAACCTGCTCTTCAGCTTCTTTAACAAAGTCAATACCATAATATCTTCTTTCTCCAGGTCCTACCCAATTCACAGGCGTTCTGCACTTTCGACCATACAGTGCCTCAAAAGGAGCCATTTGTAAACTCTCTTGGTAACTATTGTTATAAGCGAATTCTGCCAAATGTAACCATTTCTCCCGTGAACCCTTAGAGGATAAAACACAAGCCCTCAGAAGATCTTCCAGAACTTGATTCACTCTTTCTGTTTGACCTAAAGTCTGAGGATGATAAGCGATACTATGATTCAGTTTTGTCCCCAAATCCTTCTGCAAGTATTCCTAGAAATGAGCAGTAAACTAAGATCCTCGATCCGATACAATTGTCTTGGGAATTCCATGCAAATGGATAATCTCCCTGAGATAAATATCAGCATATTGTGGTGGTCGATAATCTGCACGAACTGGAATAAAGTGCGCACTCTTGGTAAGTCGATCAACGATTACCCAAATAGAGTCATACCCTTTTTGAGTGGTGGGAAATCCGGTAATGAAATCCATACTGATATCTTCCCATTTCCATTCAGGAATCGACAACGGTTGAAGCATTCTGGCTGGCATCAAATGAACAACCTTTATGCGATAACAGATGTCACACCGTGCGACATAAGCAGCAATCTCTTTTCTCATTTTGGTCCACCAAAAATGAGCCTTCAGATCATGAAACATCTTACTACCGCCTGGATGAATAGATAACTTTGATAAGTGAGCTTCATCCATGATTTGGTTTATGAGTTCCCTATCTTTTGGTATGACCAGACGATCATCAAACCATAAGATTCCCTTCTCATCCACTCTGAAATGCTTGATTGGCTGTTTTAGCATCTTCTCCTTGATATGACCTATACCCTTGTTAGTTTTCTGACCTTCGATGATCTTTCTTTCAAGCGAGCAACTAATTTGGATGTTACGCAGCACAACAGGATGCATGAGGCTAAAATCATCTGCTAACAAAGGTTGAATAGCATGGCAATGTGATTTTTGGCTCAACGCATACGCGACTACATTTGCCTTACCTGGATGATACAAGATCTCCATATTGAAGTCCTTGATAAACTCCATCCATCGATGTTGTCTCATGTTCAACTTGAGTTGAGTGAAGATATACTTCAAACTCTTATGATCAGTATAGACTTTGCAGAAGTTACCCAACAAGTAATGCCTCTAGATTTTTAGAGCATGCACAATAGCTGCTAGCTCCAAATCATGTGTTGGATAATTCACTTCATGCTTCTTTAACTGACGTGAGGCATAAGCTATGACTCTCCCTTCTTGCATAAGCACACATCCTAAGCCTATTTTTGATGCATCGCAATATACATCAAAAGTTTTCCCTAAATCTGGTTGCGCAAGAACAGGAGCAGTGGTCAACAATTCTCGCAAGGTACGGAAAGCTGTTTCACACTCCTCTGTCCATACAAACTTCTTCTCTTTCTACAACAGATTTGTCATAGGTTTGGCAATCTTTGAGAAATCCGGAATGAAACGACGATAATACCTGGCTAGACCAAGAAAACTCCGAACTTCATGCACAGAAATTGGTGCTTCCCAATTCATAACCTCTTGTACTTTGCTTGGATCCACTGAGATTTCTTCATCAGATAAAACATGGCCAAGGAATTGAACTTTCTTGAGCCAAAACTCACACTTGCTAAACTTGGCATACAACTTATGTTCCCTAAGCCTTTCTAAAACAATCCTCAGATGCTTGGCATGATCTTCTTCATCTTCGTAGTACACCAAGATGTCATCAATGAACACCACCACAAACTTGTCTAGCTTAGGAATAAAGACCGAATTCATCAGATACATGAAGTATGCAGGAGCATTTGTTAAGCCAAAGGACATAACAAGATACTCATACAATCCATATCTGGTAGAAAAAGCAGTCTTAGGCACATCTTCTGGTCTAATCTTGATCTGATGGTAACCAGACCTAAGATCAATCTTGGAAAACACTCTCGCCTTAGACAACTGGTCAAAAAGAATGTCAATACAGGGTAACGGATATTTGTTCTTAATGGTCACAGCATTGAGTGGACGATAATCCACGCACATCCGTAGCGATTTGTCCTTCTTCTTCACAAAGATAGCAGGACAACCCCATTCTGACACACTAGGGCGAATAAGACCCTTGTCCAACAATTCCTTCAACTGATTTTTAAGCTCTGCCAATTCATTTGGTGGCATTCGATATGGTCTCCTAGAAATTGGGGCGGTGCCAGGTAGTAACTCTGTGCGAAACTCGACATCCCTATCTGGTGGAAGACCTGAAAGCTCTTTAGGAAAACATCCAAAAACTCACACACGACAGGAATTTCAGGAAGAGGGGTCACACGAGTAGAATAAGATACGCTCTCCAGCTTAAACTTTTGGGGTAATGGCACTTGAAAGGTACCCTCCCCAAGAGGATTTCTGATAGATAGCATCCTATTACCTGTATCGATCACAGCACCCTAGAATTTCATCCAACTCATCCCCACTATGACGTCCACTCCTAAGCCAGGTTGAACTATCAAGTTCAACCAAAACCTCCACTTATCTAGGTCTAGGGTTGCACCCTGAACTATCCTCTTAGTAGTTATATCAGCCCCAGCTGAACTAACCTTGAATTCAATGCTCAATTCAAGTATCTTTTGATCATGCTTCTGTGCAAATGCTTGACTCATGAAAGAATGCGATGATCCAGAATCAAACAAAACAGCAGCAGGGATTTGATTCACAGAAAACATACCCGCAGTCACTGGTTCACCAGCAAGAATCTCCTCAATCGAGGTGTGGTGCACACGAGCTCGGTACGGGGCCTGCTGCTTCTTGGGAAAAGGGCAATAACGAGCAAAGTGCCCTGTCTGGTTGCAGTTGAAGCAAGGTCCATTGACAGGTGTCTTGTTAGCACCGGTCAAGCTGCTCTGTCCTGGTTTCCCCGGTGGAGCAGGAACTTTGAATGCTCTGTGATGCTTCTGTGGATTCTGAGCTGGATAATTGTTATGCCTTTTCTGTTGCGGGGGCCTGAATCTCGCACCAGACATAGGTGGATGAAACGGCGTATGAAAAGCAGTTGGGGCTCTTCCCTGAGAGGAACCACCTCCATCATGAGCTCTCTTGCGATTCTTGGCGGTAGCATGAACGTTGTTACTATTTTCTTGCATAATACAATCATTCAAGAAATCATTAAAAGTAACACAGGCAGAAGTACTCATGGTCTTCATCAACTTGGAACTCAAGCCTCTCTTGAAACTAGCTATCTTGTTCTCATCAGTGTTGACAAATTCTGGAGCATAGTGACTAAAGGTATTGAAATCGTGCAGATACTCCTTCACATTATGAGTTCCCATAGTGAGCGATAGAAATTCAGTCTTCTTCATAGCCATCAAACTGGGAGGAATGAAATTCCCTCGAAAAGCACGTGCAAAGCGATCCCAAGTAATAGGAACACCCTGCGGAAAGGTGGTGTGATGTTGCTTCCACCACGTCCCTGCTTGTCCTTCAAGTTGATGGGCTGCATACTCCGCTTTTAGTTCTTCTGTTAACCTAAGAAGACAAAACTTGTCTTCCATGGTGTTGAGCCATTCATCTACTTTAAGCGGTTCAGGAGCATCTTTAAATACAGGACGTTTAGTGTCCTAAAATTCCTTGAAGTTTCTATACTAATTTTGCTGAGGACCCTGACGAACATCACGGGCCAGGCTCTCATGAAGAAGCTGCTCCATTTGCGTTGGCTGCCCAAGAATTGAGCAAACAGCTGCTCCGCATTGGTCAGAGGTCGGGGTGGCACACCACGTGCAGTGTTATCGGCACCCTCTTCAGATCCACCACTGCCATTAGCACCCGAACCACTACGGGTAACCGGCATCTGCATATTTCAGCAATAAGATTTATTAGGTGAATGTTGTCACAATGAGAGGTGAATGTAAAAATCATGCCAAACTGAATTTATTGAGGAAAATAAATTCGCACAATAAATCGAGGCACAATAATTCCAGTTTTCATATCACAACATCACTAATAATATTACTTCGAACCATCGCAAAGCGTCTTACAACATCCATTTTTTTGCCAGCATACATACACTGGACTTTTAAAAATGTACGGATATGGCCACATCAAACACCATGTTCCACTACAAGAAATAGGTCTTTCCATGACAGTTTACAGATGACGTTATAAGAAATCATCATAGAATTCTATTGTGCTCATTCATGAGGTGGTTATCTGTGACCACTTGTTTAGTAATCATCACTGTTAAACATCATAGATTATTTTAGCAACAAGGTGATAAGTCTATGACGGACGAATTGGTTTCGTCATAGATGGAACAGCCAACATGGCGCTGACGTGGCTAGAAATATCCAACATGGCACTGATAAAATATTGCCATGCAAATATAGAAGGACGGACCCACCTGTCGGTGGATTTATATAGGCAACTGTAAGTGGGATAAAATAGGCAAAAAATATTCGTAGATCCCAGGAATCGAACCCTGGACCCTATGGCTGTGGAGGAGTGCGCATACCACTGAAGTAGCAATCTGTTTTTGCAATTGTGGAGATATATTCTCCTTTTCACCAAATCAAGCGGTTTTAGTTGAAGTACAGGCGCCCCTCCCCAACCGAGCAGAGTACAGGCGACCGCTCCTGTTCGAGGCCAGCGCCGGCGGGGACTTTACCTACAGCGGCGTCGGAGGCTAGCGTCGGCGGGGACTCTACTTAATTGCGGTGGCGTCGGAGGCTGTGGCTGAGGTGCCTGCAGTGGCTATGGAGGCCATGGCTGAGTTGGCGGCAGCGGTACAGGCGCTCGAGGCCCAGGCACCGTAGGGGGCGGCGACGGGTGGCGTTGTCGAGGGACACTGAGGGGAAGTCGATTTGTAGACTGCACAGCTCTGTGAAGGCTTCCCCTCCATCATCTCCATTGCCAGCCTCTTGAGCTCTCCTCTGACAGGTAGCTGTAGATCTGAATCTAGATTAGTTCGATTAATGTTGTTGTGAAATGTTTGATCCCTGAAAATAGCTAAGATTATGGCCTTGAATTAGCGTGTGATTTATGTCGGCATGGATGAATATTTTTTTTCTTGTTCTTGTCCTCCACTCCTTCGGTGTTCAAGATCAGCAGTTTGTAGAAAAGGATATATTCTTAACAATAAACTATAGACATGAAGAGAATTACTTGTGCTTCTTGGCTGTATTCATACATGATAGCAATATGCTTGGTGTAGTGATGTAGGTTGTTCCCTCCCCTGCCCTGAATGGTCAATTTTGGTTTTGTCTCTGCCTTAAGTATGTTTCTGATTGGGACCCTTGTCATGGTCTAATTATAGTAGTGTCTAAAATGTTGAAATAAAATAGTATTTAATTCTGCACTAATATAAATTTGTATTACTGAATAGTTGTTTAATTTCATGCTAGCCACTTTAATCTGTTCAATTGTTGTATGGCAGTGAATAACTAAATATAGTTGTTGTTGTTGAACTAGACCTTACTTGCTCTCAAATCTGGATTGGGATGACCTGCTGCTATTTATATGTACAGCCAATTGCCTCTCTATTAGTGATTTATACATTTTTTGATGCAGATGGATAGACATTGGGTGCATGGTGTGCTCTTTATGCCTGAGTATATTTGTGGTGTCAAGTCTTTCATGAACTTCATTGGAGAGAGGTTTAGTAAGGATGAAAGAATATTATGCCCATGTACTCGGTGTATGAACCATCAATCTCTGCATCAAAATGAAGTGGAAAGGCACCTACTCATCAATGGCATGTGCAGTACATATACAAGGTGGATAAACCATGGAGAGGCCAGCGAGGTCCATATTTTGGAGGAACCAGTACATCAGGATGAAAATGCTAATTCTGTATTAACGGAGGACACTAATGATGGTGGATTGGCTGGGATGTTAAATGACCTTGTCAGCTCTGAACATGTAAATGATGGTGGACATGGAGATAGAAACCTATCCAATGACGCTGCATCACATTTCAAACAGCTGATTGAAGAGGCTAAGCGTGACCTATATCCTGGTTGCACCAATTTTTCAAGGTTGACATTTGTAATCAAGCTCCTCCATGTGAAGTCGTACTATCGGATCACTAACACAGCATTTTCAGCTTTGTTGATGATATTGTCAAAGGCTTTCCCGGAGTTCAATACTATTCCAAAATCATATGATGAAGCAAAGAAAATGCTCCGTGAATTAGGACTTGGTTATATTTCAATTCATGTGTGCCCAAACAATTGTGTGCTATTTAGGAAGACATATGCAGAATTGGATAAGTGTCCTGTTGCGATGCATCAAGATGGAAAGATCCTGAGAGGAAGAAGGTTCCTACAAAAGTATTGCGACATTTTCCATTAATCCCAAGGCTACAAAGGAGGTTTTTTTCCAAGAAAACATCTGAGGAAGTGCAGTGGCATAAGTTGAAGAGGAAAGATAATGAGAAGGAAATGACCCATCCTGCAGATGGTAAGGCATGGGAAGATTTTGACAAGCGTTGGCCTGATTTTGCTGAAGATCCACGAAATATAAGACTTGGACTTGCCACAGATGGTTTCAATCCTTTTAGCAACATGAGTTCATCTTATAGCATGTGGCCGGTTTTTGTTATTCCATACAACATGTCACCTTGGTTATGCATGCAAGAATCCAACTTTATGATGACTTTGTTGATTCCCGGACCTCATTCACCAGGGAAAGCCTTTGATGTCTTCTTGCAGCCTCTTGTAGAAGATTTACTTGAGCTATGGTCCGGTGTGGACACTCTTGATGCTGTCACCGGAAATGTCTTCAAGCTTTGTGCTGTAGTTCTGTGGTGCATTCATGACTATCCAGCACTGAGTACTCTATCAGGGCGTACCACTAGTGGATACCATGCTTGTCTACATTGTGATAAAAATCCTCTATCCTATGGCATAAGGAGCAAAGTATGTTATATTGGGCACTGTTGTTTCCTTCCTAGAGGTCATCGTTTACGCAAGGCTAGTGATTTTGCCTCTCTCCATGATAAAAGTGTGAAGCTAGGTACTTTTACTGAAGAAGAGCTGCTAGAAGAATTAGAAAAGGTTTGAGATGTTAGAGTTGGGCAGAAAAGGAAACGTTCAAGAAATCATGTGCCAATTTGGGGTAGAAGGGTTTGTTTGTGGGACTTACCATATTGGTCATCTCTGAAGCTTAGACACAATCTTGATGTCATGCACATTGAAAAAAATGTTCTTGAAAGCCTCCTTGGTACCATCCTTGACATAAAAAGGAAGTCAAAAGACACAATTAATGCAAGGATGGATCTTGCTGATCTGAATATTAGACATGAGTTGCAATTGCAGCTAAGTGGAGAGTCATATGATGTGCCTAAAGCCCGATATACATTGTCCAAGACAAAGAACTATCTCTCTCATACACTGCAGGCTAAAATGGAGGGCAAGATAAATGAATCTAGAGTTGATGGCGAGGAACCAAAGGATGTGAATGATGTTGTCTCTGAGGTTCTGGTTCAGAAAACTAAGAAGAAGAATAGTTTTTTGGTGAATGTCGGGATGGCAAGAAAAGCTGCTGGTGATAATGGAGAGAGTTAGCGTGAGCTGCAAGCTGAGCTGGTGGTGGAGAAGCAGACAACAAATGACCTTAGGGAGCTTGTGAAGGCTCAACAAAAGCAAATGATGAGATCTTGAAGAAATGCTAGGAATCAGAAGCTAAGATTCAGGAATCAGAAGCAGCAAGGGCTAGGCAAGAAGAGGAGTTGAAGAAAAAGCAAGCTGAGATAGATGCACTGATTAAGGGTTTGATGTCTATGATTCCAGGAGTTCAAACAACAAAGTAATTAAGGTTGTGTTGGGCAGCACTACTTGCAAGGCCTATGCTAGTGGAAGTCTTTTGGTGGTCGATGCATATATATCCTCTGTGTGATGTTTTGTGAATGCATGTACTGTGTGGCAAACTATGCTGTACCTTATTCTTTCTTTTCGCAACATGTGCAGCTATGCTGTTTTGTGGCAAACCATGCTATTTGGTGGCAAACTATGCTGTTTTGGTGGCAAACTATGTTATGTAATGGTGGATCAATGAATTATGGCAATGGAAAATTTGTGATATGTTCAGTGGTCTTGATATGTGATATTCTTGTGATGATCTAAATGTGGTGAATTTAAATTTGAATTCAAATGTGTGAATTTCAATTTAATTTGAATGGGCCAATTCTTCTTAGCACTTGGGCTGGCCTAGTAGTACGGGCCTAACTAAATGAAAAAAGAACAGAACATATGGGCCAAAAAATTGTTGAATAAATGGGCCTCTAGCATAATGGGCCATACAAGGCCTAGAGATGATGTGGCAAGGTACCAGCCATGTCAGATCCAACATTAGCAAATGACATGGTGAAAGATGACGTGTACTAGTGTTTATGACGTTTCAGTCCATCACTATAAGCTTTGACTGTTGTTGTTGACCAGTAATTCCATGATGGAAATACACGCCAATCTGTGATGGCTCTAATCAGTCTAGCCAAGTTATGACGTGATATTCATGATGGATTTCTCAATCGTCATCATGAGTTCATCGTGACGCATTTTTAACTATCTATGACCAAACAAAACCGTCATGTATAACCTGATTTCTAGTAGTGTTCCAACATTACATCTAAGTCTCGATAGCGTGCAAAAGGGTTACATGACCACCCGACAGGAATGCAAAAGAACAACTAGAGACTAGCGATCATAAACAAGGCTACTCTCCATTGTTGCTACTCTCACTAGAAGCACCATTCAAATACCTCCTAGCTGCTGCTAGGGTGGCTCTCAGCCGACGGACCTCCTCCTGCTTCCTGTGCACCTCCTCGTGAAGACTAGCATTGTAAGCACGAACATCCTCGACGTCCTCTAGCACCTGCTGCTGGTGGATGCTAAGACGACGGAACTCGGACCAGGCTTCATCCCTAGCCTGAGCCATCTTCTGGCTCTCCAGCACCACCTTGTCTTGATGCTGTGACACACGAGCTACATCCTCTCGTGAGCGCTGAAGCTCACGTGTCAACTCACGCTTCTCCTTGCGTGCATCAGCTCGATCCTCCTTGAACTCCTCATTCAGACGAAGTGCCTTAGTCTCCATGCTGACATAGGCCCTCATCACTGCAAACATAGCACTCATGGTAGGCGTGCTGCTACCCTGCGCCTCCTCAGGGCCTGCCTCCAGTGGGTTTCCCTCAGCATGTGGCCACCTAGAAAGGCGGTGAGCAAAGGGGAACACTCCAGGAAAAGCCTGGGCAAGCTGGTGAGGTATCTCCTCCATCAGGTGCTCCACCATGTCAAAAGCTGCAAACGTGGCACCCGTCTTGGCAGTCCTGCCCGCACCAAAACAGCACCACCCAACCCAGTGGGGGTCACTGTCCAAAGGTGGGACAACTACCTCCACCCAAGCCTCTCCATAGTTTACCAAGTCATCCTTGTCCCAGTAGTAGTGAGGCTCCATGCCCACCGTGTACCCAGCATTGGAGAGAATCCTCCAAAGAAGGCTAGGCATGGCGTGCTCCTCAAGAAAAGTGTCCACCTCCCTTGGTGCCGACTCATAGACATCCAAAGGACCACGGGGCACTCCTCCTCCAGTGGACTTGCGAGCAGTCTGCTTGGTTCTCGGCATCTGTCCAAAAGTTGTATATCCCATAAGTTATAATTTTAAAGAAATGAGATAATTTATTTATAAGGGAAGGAACCATGAATGTATGAATGAGCAATTTTAACCATGATGCATGCATGTACATACGTCCTCACGAACTAATAATCTAACGCTCTATGTGGTGGCATACATCATTCTCTCATTTATACGTAACTACTTTGTTCTACCGTTCACGATTAGTGTACCTGCAGAAAATTTATTTCAGCCCATATCCCATATGAATGCAATTCGACGTAAAAATTCACGCACCTTCCGAACAAGGTGAAAACACCGATTAGTTACTACCCCAACAAGTCGCACAGAAGACGACACCGCCAGAAGACGGTCCCAACATGGGATACCTTCATATAAACATGTGTGCAACATGTGAATAATCCGGCATCAATAAGCACTCCTCTAGACTGGCATTGCATCCAATCATGCTCTCACAACTCACACTTACCAGAGCATAGAGGCAATTTGATCCATACATTACCACTCAAGTGAATGGCACCCATACGACTCCGTCATTGTATAGGCAACGACAAAACAGAAAATATGATGCAATTTCCCCCAAGTCAGTACTTAATTAAGCCACTTGAATCCTATTGGGCATAAAGGATATGACCACTGGCACACTCTAGTTTTCAAAATCATAGATTTGAACACCTACATACACCTATACTTTTTGTAAATACTTTTCATAAACCAAAAACTCTTTTATTTTAAATAATTGTGAACAGTAACACGCTAAACCTGCTCTGATGCCAGCTGTGACAGAACCAACCAATTTATTAGAGCACAAGCACATAATTCACCATTAGGATGACAAAATACATGATTGAGACCTAATAAACCCAGTAGTCATACCAAAATCTTGAAGGATTTCGAACTTTTCCGGTACGACCAAGATCGTAATAGTTTAGCGTTCACCATTCACAACGTACATAGTTCACACATAGTTTAAAACATCGGAGTCCAAATAAAGTTATTACAAACCAAGTTCAATTTTGAAAATAAAGCGAAAGCGATTAAGTTCAAATACCACACACACACTTAGTTCAAATATAGTGCCAGGTTCTTGATCAACATCCAACAAAAGCATTAAGTAGAGAAGAGTGACCCTGCCCAAGGTCTAGTCATCTCCCAAGGTGGGATAGAAGCAGTTCTGATAATATCCATAAAACATCTCACCATCTGCAAAAACATGAGAAATAAAACCCTGAGTACGAGAATGTACTCAGCTAGACTTACCCGTCATAAACTAAAAATAAAATTGACTCCAAGGAGTATGCAAGGCTGTATAAGAGGGATAGCTGACTCATTTAATTGTGGAAAAGCTTGCATTAAGAAACAATTAATAAGAACCTTCTAGCAATGTATTTTAATCTGATTAACCTTATCATGCTACATTAGCACCTGTACTAAACAAGCATGGTAATAATTATTCAACAAGAAAGTAACCAATTTCGGTTGAGTATCTTTCAATCTCAACAGCTCAACCATCTCATCTATTGTTCAAGTTCTTACTATGATGCCGCTGCTCAAGTCAAGTGTTCACTATCCAGGAACGATGGTGATTATAATCGACTACTAACCAGCTGGCGGGTATTCCTCACACAAACCACACTCACCCGCTAAGGTGAGCTACAGATCACCGACATTCAATTCAGGAAAAGTGCGGAATCAACAGGTACCATCGTATCCAGGAACCGCCCGGCTGCTTTATTCAGGGCGACCCTGACCCCATACTTACTCTCCGCGTAACCTGTGGTCCCCCCATCTTCACCAATACGATGCGTACAGTAGGTCGACTCCCGGCCCAAATCAAAATTAGGCTTTGCGGTCGAAACGACTTATCCTTCCAGCTAAATGTGAGGCATAAATTCAATATGACTTGAGGACATACAACCGACGGGGTCCTAGTTTGACACAGATGGGATAACCTCACCGAACCTCTAGTTCAGTCTCAAGACCAATCTCGCCGGGTCTCGATTTATTATCTCCACATGGTTATCCAGGATAACAATGTATTCAACCATTCTGAGTCACCACCTATAACTCGCGGATGACAAGAAATCACCAGACTTCTACCGATCTAGTTAAAGCAGGGCTAAGCAGATAATCGTACCTAAACCTAACAGGGTTGCAGCATATACAGTGGCAAGGAATATAAGTAATGTAGCAACGGTATAAAACAACGCCTATAACTTAATGCATCAAACCAGTAAAGGACTCAAGTTAGATATTTTGCAAACCACAGGGAGAATGCTCCGGGGCTTGCCTTTTAGGAAAGAGCTTGGCTGGTGGTCAGGACACTCTGGAAGATCAACTTCGGGATCCTCTTCTACTGCTACTTCCCGCACCAACGCTTCCTGCTGGCCTTCCTCTCCTTGTGCTCCGGGAACTACCGTTTCGAGCTCTGACGATCCTGTATGATGCATAGTGCGTATGAATACCATGTATACATTGACATAGAATGTTGATGCTGATGGTGAATGAATGTTTCAGCTAAGATAAATGATATGATATTTGAAAACATGTATGATAAGCACATGTCATCTGCATTCTCTTCTACCGACAAATCTTAAACAAGCCTCGTATTACAATTACTTGCACACTATATGGAATTATAAACAACCATTGTTTTGCATACTACCATCTACTGTACTCAAACCAATAATAGAGCACCCATATCACAAATATCCTAAAAAGCATTTTCACACACATGAAATGATAACTTTGAAGCATTATTTATAATAAAAGAAATCAGGGTATAACTACAACATGACTTTAGACTACTCAAAAAATTCTATAAAAATTACAGAAGCTTAAGCATACCCAATAAAGACTACCATAAAAATTTTAGGTCAAAACAGTAAGTAATTTGTCCTACACAAAAATGACAAGGCAGCACAATTCACCGGGCATAAAATACTTTGTACATAAAAATATGTCAAACAACAGATCTCAGAATACCATTAGCTCTATATTGACATAAAAACATCCTCCAAAAAGTTTCATGCACAAATTCCTTATATATTATTTATTATGAATTATTTATCATCATATGGAAATAGGCACCATAACTAGACAGAGCAAACTTTCTACAGGACATAGCCTTACAACATTTTTCATAGATAGATCATGACATAAGAAGACTAACAAACTTGGTCTCACATTTTTCTGAGCAACAGAGAATTTCTTATGCATTTTCTAAGATAACCAATTAATAGAGATAAATAAATCTATATAGAAAAGTATCACAAAATCCACATTTCATATTTTTCATGCATAGATCTTCTCATAAGAAAAATACTGCAAGTTGAATCAACTCATTTCGACTAAAAATGAAGAAGTTATGAATTTTCAAAGGTTTAAACAAAATCTGGAATTCATTTTCTTTAAAACCGATAAAGAAAACGGTTTTGCACCGGGAACCCTGTATTTTGCAGAAACCAACCGAGCCCTAAAAAGAAATACGCTGAGTCTAGCGACTTTACACTTAAGTCCGACAAAGAACGCAAATGATGCCCGCGGTCCACGTGGCGGGGAATGGTCGTCGGCGTCGGCATTTCTCGCCGACGGCGAGGTCTCCGACTGAGCCACAGCTAGCAAAAGACTCAGCTCGTCAACGCAGACACGTTGGTGCAAAAGACGGAAACTACGAGCGAGGTTTCGACCGGCGGCCATGCGCGGCGACGGACGGCGGCGAGGGTCGGGGGTGCGCCGGCCATCTCGGGCCACGGCGGAGCACACGGACTAGCCCACCAGCTCCAGCAGACCAAGGCGAAATGGATTAGGTAGTCAAAGAGACAAATGGCCGGTCGGAGCAACGACGGCGAGGTATGCCGACGAGCGGCGGTGCGACCCGCGACGACGGATGGCCAAAATTCGGCGAACTCAAACCCTAATCGGTCTCATTAGCTACACCAACCTATGCTACTCGAGCAGGCGGTCACGATGCGTAAGCTAATTGAGGGAGAGAGAGGTAGCTGGCCACGGTGGACCGCACGGCGGTCGGGCGGCCATGACCGGCGAGAGGGGAACGGGTCGTTTCGACCTCTACCTTGGGGCTCGAGGGCAGGAAAGGTGCGCAGGGCGTGGCTCGTGTCGAGGCGGAGCTTCGGGCGAGTTCTGGGCAAAATGTATCAAGGCTGTGAGGTGCGGTGGCGTGCGAGCTCGCGGCGGCAGCAATGGCGGGCGTCGCGTCCGCTAGAGCTCTGGCAAAGGAAAGGAGGGGCGAGAGCGCGTTCGGAGAAAGAGAAGAGCGTAGGGGCGAGGGTGACACGGTCCGATCGCCTTGATGTTGGAGCTCGGGCTCGGACAGACGGAGCGCGGCGTCGAAGCTCGTCGAACGCGTGGCGCGCATGCGGAGTCGGCCGAGGGCGCGTGGAGCGGCCGTGGGGTCGGGCGAGCGCGGCGTGCAGGATCGGTGTGCGGCGCTCGGGTGCGGAGGCAAAACAGCGGGCAGCGGCGTCGGCGCGGACACCGTCGGCGCGAGGGAGAAGAAGAGAGGAAGAAGGAGGCCGACGGGTGGGTCCCACTGCGCCAAGATTCGTGCAGAACTTGATGAACCCTATATTTTCCAAAATAATCCAAATTTGAAGAAACTTGTAAAAGATGAAATGTTCCTTTTGATGAGTAGAACATTTCACTTTTAAACATCAAAACCTAATTCTGCCTAGAATTTGAATTTCAAAAATGGGGATTTAAAATTTAAAAGAAAATCATTTTTATAAACTGTTTTTGACATTTTTGACCCACTTTCGAGCCTTTTCATGAAATGACCCCAAAATAAATTTTGCTCCAAATAATTTTATCTACAAACTTCATTTAACACTCAACCCCAAATAATAAACCTTTCACATAGCTCTAGCTCAAATCAAGGTAAGCACATTTTCATTTTATCAATTCATGTAAATAAATGACTATGCAAATGAGATGATCATGCTCATGATATGCAAGATAATGCATGCTTAACACCAGGGTGTTACACATGATGACCATCCGGACCACGTCGTCAACCCCAGAGTCTACCCGCTCATCATCGACCCCATCATCGTCAACACCCGCCTCTCAAAGGTGCTCATGGATAGAGGTAGCAGCCTCAACATCATCTACCTCGAGACCCTCAACCTCTTGGGGATCAAGAGATCACAGCTGTAGCCTAGCGCTGGAGGCTTCCAGGGAGTCGTGCCGGGGAAGAAAGCCCTGCCGATCGGACGCATCGACCTCCCTGTCTGCTTTGGCACACCAGCCAACTTCAGGAAGGAAACCCTCACCTTCGAGGTGGTTGGGTTCCGTGGCACCTACCACGCCATCATCGATCGGCCGAGGTACGCACGATTCATGGTGATCCCAAAATACACCTACCTCAAGCTCAAGATGCCAGGGCCCAAGGGTATCATCACCGTCGGCTCCTCCTTCGAGCATGCATACGAGTGCGATGTTGAATGCGTTGAGCATGGGGAGGCCATTGAGGAGACTGCCATGCTTGCGGCAACACTCGAGGGTCTCACCACCGAGGCTCTCGACGCCAAGCGCCACGCAGGCAACTTCGAGCCTGCCCAGGACACCAAGAAGATCCTCCTCGACCCAAGCGCCTCTGACGAAAGGGCGTTGATGATCAGTGCCACCCTCGGTGACAAATAGGAAGCAGTGCTCGTCAACTTTCTCCGCATGAATGCTGACATGTTTGCATGGAGTCCCTCGAACATGCCTAGCATATCGAGGAAAGTCGCCGAGCACGCCTTGGAGATTCGGCCCGGGTCTAGACCGGTGAAGCAACGCTTGCGCCGCTTCAACAAGGAGAAGCGCAAGATCATCGGCGAGGAGGTCCACAAGCTCGAGAAGGCTAGATTCATCAAGGAGGTTCATCATCCCGAGCGGTTAGCTAATCCTGTACTAGTTATGAAAAAGAATGGAAAAATATGGATGTGTGTTGATTATGCATGTCCAAAAGTTCCATTTCCTTTACCACGCATTGATCAAATCGTTGATTCGATCACGGGATGTGAAACTCTTTCCTTTCTCGATGCTTATTCCGGTTACCACCAAATCAAGATGAAGGAGTCCGACCAGCTCATGACTTCTTTCATCACCCCTTTCGGTATGTACTGCTACGTTACTATGCCCTTCAACCTTCAAAACGCCGAGGCAACGTATCAGTGGTGCATGCTCCATGTTTTTGGTGAGCATATAGGCAACACAGTCGAGGCATACGTCAACAACATCATAGTCAAGTACAAGAAGGTCAACAACCTCATCGATGACCTCAAAATTGCGTTCGGGTGCCTCCAGGCCAAGAACATCAAGACCCCGAGAAATGTGTCTTTGGCGTGCCTCATGGCATGCTCTTAGGATACATCATCCCGTAGCACTGGATTAAGGCCAATCCTGAAAAGTCTTAGCTGTTACGCGGATGGGGCCAATTCAAGACCTCAAAGTCATGCAGAAGCTCACAGGCTACCTCGCGGCCCTCAGTCGTTTCATCATGTGGTTGGGAGAGAAAGCCCTGCTGCTGTACTGCCTTTTGAAGAAATCAAAACACTTTGCTTGGACCCCAGAAGCCGAAGAGGCCCTCGAGAAGCTCAAAAGTATGCTGACCTCGCCTCTGATCCTTGTACCTCCTCGACCCGTGACGGAAGACGAACCCACCGAGCCACTACTACTCTATGTCGTCACAACCACTCAGGTGGTCAGCGCGGCCATAGTAGTCAAGAGGCAAGAGGAAGGACACGCATTGCCCATCCAGTGGCCGGTTTACTTTGTCAGCGAGGAGCTTTCAGAGAACAAGGTCCACTATCTGCAGATTCAAAAGCTGCTCTACGCCATCGTCCTTACGCGTCACAAGCTACAACACTACTTCCTCAGCCACCCGGTCACTATGGTGTCATCCTTCCCCCTAGGGGAGATCATCCAAAATTGGGAGGCTGTAGGAAGAATCGCTAAGTGGTCCATCGAGCTCATGGGCAAGAATATCACCTACGCACCGTGCAAGGCCATCAAGTCTCAGGTATTGGTGGACTTCATCACTGAATGGACCAACACCCAGCTGCTGCCAGTACAGATCCAAGCCGAGCTGTGGACAATGTACTTCGACGGGTCGCTCATGAAGATGGGGGCAGGCGTAGGCTTGCTCTTCATCTCTCCCCTCGGAGTCCATATGTGTACATCATTCCCATCCACTTCGCCGCATCCAACAACATCACGGAGTACGAGGCCTCATCAATGGCCTGTGTATCACCCTCAAGCTCGAGGTCTGGCGCCTCAATCTTCGGGGTGACTTGCAACTCATTATCGACCAGGTGATGAAGGCCTCGAGCTGCCATGACCCAAAGATGGAAGCCTACTACAAGGAGGTGCGTAAGCTAGAGGACAAGTTCCACAGACTTGAGCTAAACCACATCGCTCGAGGCTACAATGAGGCTGCAGATGAGCTGGCTAAGATCTTGTCCACTTGAGGTACCTTCCCATCGGACGTCTTCTCGAGGGACCTCCTTGAGCCCTCTGTCGACTTGGGTTCGGGGGCTGACACTGCTCCTCCAACGCTCGACCCCACCGCCTTGACTGAGGCCCCCTCGAACGGGGCTGAAGTCATGGAGATCGAGGGATCACCTTCTTCATCAAGCACACCATCAGACTGGGGCATTCCCTTCCTCGAATGCCCCTTTTGAGGGGAATTGCCAGAAGATCGAGCCGAGGCTCACCGACTAGCTCGGCGGGCCAAATCCTACGTCATCTACGGCAACAACAAGGAGCTGTACCAGCGAAGCCCATCGGGAGTCCTGCAACACTGTATCACTATTGAGGAAGGCAGGAAGCTCCTCAAGGACATACACTCAGGGGCTTGTGGTCACCACGCTGCACCAAGAACCCTCATCGGCAACACCTTCAGGTAGGGCTTTTATTGGCCAACTGCCATCTTCGAGGCCATCAACATTGTCCGCTCATGCGAGGGGTGCTAGTTCTATGCCAAGCAAACACACCTCCCAGCGCATGCCTTGTAGATGATCCCCATCACTTGGCCCTTCGTGGTTTGGGGACTTGATCTCATAGGGCCCCTCAAGAAGACGACCGGGGGATACACGCACCTACTCATGGTAGTCGACAAGTTCACCAAGTGGATCAAGGCCTGGCCCATCGGCAACATCCGCTCTAAGCGAGCGGTCGAGTTCTTCACCGACATCATCCACCGCTTTGGGGTCCCGAATGTCATCATCACCAACAACGGCACATAGTTCACTGGCAATCACCCATCCTTGAACCAATGGCCAGGTCGAGCGCGCCAATGGCATCATCCTACAAGGCCTCAAGCCAAGAACCTACAATCGATTGAAGAAGTATGGAAAGAAGTGGGTCACAGAGCTACCCTCAGTCCTATGGAGCCTAAGGACAATGCCCAGTCGAGCCACGGGGTTCACCCCGTTCTTCCTGGTCTACGGATTTGAGGCTGTCCTTCCCACAGACCTCAAATATGGGTCCCCTCGACTAAAAGCCTACAACGAGCAGACGAATGAAGAGGCTCTCACCAACACCGTCAACCAGCTCAAGGAGGCCCGTGATATGGCCTTCCTCCACTCGGCAAGATACCAGCAGAAGCTTTGACGTTACCATGACAAGCACGTGTGCAAAAGAGACCTCCAAGTCAGCGACCTCGTCCTCCGCCGACGGCAAAGCAACAAGGGGCGCCACAAATTGACCCTGCCATGGGAAGGCCCGTACACCGTAGCTGAAGTGTTGAAGCCAGGAACCTACAAGCTAGCAAACAATAAAGGCAAAACCTTCACCAATGCTTGGAACATCGAACAGCTACATCACTTTTACCCCTAGGGCCTCGAGGCCTTGTACATTTCCTGTATTATGTACATATGTCACATCATGAATGAATAAAAAGCTTCGATTCTAGTATTTTTGTTTGTTCAAATGCTAAGGTACCCTCGACTCTGCTCCTACAAAAGTCAAGGCTCCCTCAGGGGCTGACAGGGGGGAACCCCCCTAAGTCCCTCAAAAACTTGAACTTTTTTCAAAACTCAATGCTCCTCTCTTCTCTCACATCTTGAGCACGCTCTGCGATTAAGTAGGAAACACCTCGAACCCCTTAAGGGTCGAGGGATGTCAAGCCAGGGGCTCTCCTACACCTCTATGCTACAGTACCCCCACTCGTTCCCCCCTCGAAGGATACGAGTCAGTGTCGAGAACTTAGAGGCCCGTCTCAAGTTGGCGTCTCACTTCCTCTCGACCACTCTGGGTGTCCTGGAGGAAGTGAGACTTGGAGCAAGAGCGCCGCCTCACATCCTAAAAAAACAAAAAGAGCCAAAAGATCAGGAACACGTTCGGAACAAGAGAAAGGCGAAAATCAGATGTATTCACAAAAGAGCTTACCCTGAGATGCCGATTGAGACTCCCGTTGATGATCTCGATGGCCAGCTCTAGGGTATGCTTCAGCCATGCCTTATCCTCCTCGATGTCCACCCAGAGCCCCTTCTCCATTGGGTCGTCCATCTCAAACCCAGGAGCGAGGGTGTTGCCGGGCTCGTGGAGGATGATGCGCTTCCCACTCTAATCCAGGAGAGCCATCTCGACCCGGGCCTGCGTCGAGGCCCTGATATCCTCAGCCACCTCGCGCAAAATGCCATTGCGCTCCATCAGGTTGGAGATGCTAGGCATCACCGTAGCAGTTGTAATATCGCCAGGACCGGGGAAGGGAAGCCCCTTGCTGAGCCGAAGGGCCTTTGCCTGCTCCTCTCGGCGGTGAAGTGCCAAGGGGCCAACAGTGGTCGCCTCCTCCGTCTGCAGTTGTAGGCTCAGAGCTACCGGCTCCTCCGATGACATGAACGATGGCTGCGTTGACAGACTAGAGGCAAGCACTGGTGTCCCTTGGAATGGCGGAAGGCTCAAAGCCGACGCCTCTCCCTGCGCAGCATCCTCTCATGCCGACGCATCCACCATCTCCGTGTCCTCCGGTTGGCTCAAAGGCAGCTGAACCCCCTCAAGTTAAACATGAAGTAAGGGCGGCACCCTTAATGCCTCCCGCATCGCATCCCGCTCCTCCTCGAGCTACGCCTGCGGTGGCCGAGATGCCTCCAACGCATCCAGCAACTCCTCCACAGAGGCCACAGACTCCCACTATGCGGGGAACCCCGAGACCTATTGCTGTTGCTGCTGCTGATGCTGTGGCTGCTGCTATTGCTGCTGTTGCTATTGTTGTTGCTATAATTCTTGCTACAGCTGGATTGACACCAGCTGCTCTGCCTCTTGTCACTGCACGGGTTGGCCCGTAGCCAACCCCCTCTCCCTCCAGCAGCTCCGGCTCTTTCTCCTTTTTCGGTGACTGCTCCTACAGTCACTCCTCCTCCTCCTTCTTCTGCAGGTCCTTCTGCTCCCAGTCTTATTTCGCTTTGTCTCCACCTCATGCAGCCCTACTGGCCATGACTTCCACTTTTCAGCAGAATGCTCTTCCAAGGGCAGAGACTGGGTCAAAGCCTCATCGTCCTCGATGACGATAGGCTCGTTCTCAGTCCCTAGCTTGCGGCCCTTAGGGGCTCCCCCCTCAAGCGTAGCAGGGGTGGCTTCGGGCTGGCTCGAGGCAGAGACTACGGGCGCTGGGGACGTGATGACGCCCCTTCCCCCAGCACTGGGCCAAGCTCGGAGGCTGTGGATGTTGACACCGGGGCAGCGCTCCCCTTCTCCTTCATCTGTTCATGCTCGGCGTTGCCACCGGTCGTGTCCCCCGAGTCGCTTGACCTTGCAGTAGATGCGGTACCCTTTAGCCGACCTCGAACTATGGCATCTCGAGCCAGAAATAGCCACCTCGCGTCCCAGGGTGAAAGGGGCATTGGAGCCACACCTGGAGCTGCAGTGGCCGCCTTCGTGGCCTTGGTTATTTTGAGCCATTTGGCCTCCGTGGGGCCTGCCTCCACGATAGGGCATTTTGACCTGCGCAAAAAGAAAGGGGAAGCGAATAGAAATGTTTAGCAGGATCTGCTAAGGAGCAAAAGGCTGTCGAAAACAACCACAATGATCAAGACATACCTGAAGGGAGTCCTCTAGATACCCCTCGAACCGCTCGGGGGCTGCGAGCCCCCGCTCAGGGCAAGGCCCTTTTTGGAGCCGAAGCCACCAGAGGCTCCCGATGGAGCCTGCGCACCTTCTTGGTCAGACGAGGCCGTTGTCTGGCCCCGGGTCCACTACGCCAAGGCTTGGGATCGGGTCTCCTGAGTCAAGGCAGGCGGAGTCCCGCCGCGCGCGCTATGAGAGGACAATCCTCCCCTCGAGGCAACACCGGCGGGCTGCTCCCCCTGGTGACGTGTCGAGGTCAACTTCGATGGTTGTGGTGCCGGCTTCTCCAGAATGCCCTCCTACACCGAAGAGCGGTCAGTGCGGGAAGAACCAGACCAGTGGCGCTCGAGGCGCCCCGCTACACCTTCCTCATCATCATCATTATCCTCCTCATCTTCGTCCTCATCAAGGGACTCCTCCTTTAGGAGCCCCTCGTGCCTCTGCTCCTGGTGGTGCTTCTCGCGCTTTTCACGCTCAAGGAGTTTCTTATCCTTCTTTCTATTCTTCTCATCCTTCTTTTTCTTGGCTTGGTGGGCGTCGAAGCATCTCACCTACTGCTCAGGGGCGTCCTCTCACACCGGGGGCGTCGACCTCCAATAATCGATCCTTCCCTGCGTGAAAGTGCACAAACAAATATGTAAGAACGGGGAGGAAGAAGGAACGAAGCTCAAGATGGGAAGGTCAAGACACATTGGATCTTCTCGATGTCCTCTGCTTTGAAGCCACCCAAGACTGCACTTGTCACCCGAGTGACAATCACCTCGACGCCAAGGTCTTCGGAGGACATTTGGCACTTGCTGAGCACCTCGGGCGGCACGTCTGGCGTCATCTGGTCAATACGCCGCGGACGTTCCATCAGGGGAAGGACTCTCTTGTTGTGGAAGGCCGAGACAATGATCGCCGTCGTTAGGCCCTCCTTTTGAAGGTCACGCATCGCATTGGTGAGCGGTCTCAACCGAGGCTGAAACTCCCCAGGCGATGCCGTGCATCCAGCGGTCCGGACGACCGGGGATGAGATGACCAGTGTACAACGGCAAGTATCCCCCATCGTTGTGGAGGTAGAACCACTTTGCATCCCACTTTGCATGGTTGGTACTCAGTGTGGTGGGGATGTACTCGCGTAGCACCTGCACCATCTGGCCAGTCTTTCACACCAGGTTGAAGGAGCCAGTGTGCATCATTTGCCTCTTCCCCTCTCCCGCGGTGCGTTGAACCACTCCCCATGATAGAGGTGGAGCCACATTTAACAATGGGGCTTGATCCCCAAATATCCCTCACAGACGGCGGCGAAGGTCATGGCAACGGAGATGGTGTTGGGGGAGAAGTGCTGTAGTTCGACATCGTAGTGGTGGAGGAGCGCCCTCATGAACCGGCTTGGAGGCAGACCGAGCCCATAACAATGGTTCTTGGGGAAGCTCACCACGTTGCCCTCCGGTGGCTCTAGCTCGTGATGCAACTACGGTGGCACCCTCCACTCTGGCTGATCCTGATCGGAGATCAAGGGATGGAGCCCCTCGTCCACCAGATCCAGCAGCTTCCTTCGCGTGATGGTCGTTGACGACCAAGGCTTCGCTGGAAGGATGGTGGGAGGCGTAGGCGCCATGGCGATGATGGCGGCAGCATGGGGTGGCTCGGCGAGCCTCGCGGCGACAACAATGACAATGTGGGTCTCCTCGGTGGACGGACGTCCGGGAAAATTCCCAATCGTGGCTAAAAGCGCTAATCACACCCTATTCTCACACAAGCATGCAGGGATTCAAGAGCTTGGGCAACGGTGGCGGCGGCAGCTAGAAGGGGCGAATAGGAACAGATGGATTCCCCCTCTCTGGTTTTATACTCGAGAAGAGCAACGGGTGAATCTGGCGATGGGAAAGGTAAATCCCCACCTTAAATGCGTTTCACCTAATCGGCCCCTCGAAACCCGCAGTTGAAACATGCGTCACCACGCGGTCAATTAGCTGTTAGCTGGGCCTGCCACTACCGTGTTATTTCAGTTGACACCTCAAAAGACGTGCCCAACAGGCAGAAACGCAGAGACAGCCATTGGCGGAGCCTTCCATAAGAAGGAAAACAGGTTCTGGTCCCACAGCAAGCCTCGAGGGAGCGAAGGTTGGCCCTCCACAAGGGTTCCACAGCTGCCCTCGAGCACCCGAGTTAGGGATGATTGAAGGGGAGCCAGCACGAAGCCTAGCTCGAGATTGAACTCTCAAGACCCCTGCGAACATATCCAACGCAAAATGCATGGAAATTTCATGGAATCCCCTCAAAGGGAGGCATCGAGCTGCCAAATCCTATCGAATCAAGACGGTATCCGTATTTCCTACGCATATGCTTCAATGAGGAAGCCCCCGTGCCACCAGTCGACCCCTATCGAATGGGGCTCGAACCCTCACTTAGACTTCCCACCACGAGCTCACTGAGTACTTCGAGGCTCGCTCTGTTGAGGGTAGCACGATGCCTCTCACCTCACGTCTGATTGAAAGGACTTGTGGGATGAATGCCTATATAGGCAATGCCCCGGCTGTACAAGGCTCAGGGGCTCAGCCAGACCAGGCACCCCTCGAAGAAAGAGGGTCAAAATCACTCGAGGGCTCGACAGATTGAGCAACCCCATGAAGAGGTGCTACGACTATAGTTCATGTTATTCGAACTTGACCAGGACATCGATCATGATCGTCAGACAAGAGTTTCACAGCCAGATAATTTTTTAACCCTCGAAGGAGACTCCTCACTCCTCCGAGGCCTCAGGGGCTACCCCCATGGGGGACGCTCGTGCGTCCCCCATAGAAGATGTGAATCGACCCTTCTACTCGATAATGATCCCCAGCTCGAGTGCCAGCACTCATTCTATGGCTCAGGGGCTACTGTCGGGTACTAGGGAAAGGGGTACGCTCAACCCTCGACACAAGGAGTTAATCCCCGATGATTAACGCCCTGAATCACCTCTCGAAATCCCACGTCGAGCACCATAACTCTGCAAGCCAAAGGTCCCAAGGCTGGCCCACGAATGGGCCTCGACAGCCTACCCCACAGCCCACTCGACAGGCGCCACGCGGGGCGGAAGCAAACCCACCGAGAGTACGGCTCGAGCTGTATATTGAGGACGAAAGTCCGCCTGAGCGAACAGAGGCCCTCAAATGTAGGACACCCCTTGAAGCACCTACCTCCTGTATGGATTCTAGGCGCATTTAATGCATTCTACCTGCTCCCGCTGGATTCGTGGTTACAGCACCAGAACAGTAAAAAGTACTGGTCATATCCCAACTTTTTTACCACCCATACCCGGGAATCCAGCTGCCCCAGCTGCACTATTGCCTTACGTCAGGTGCAATGCCCCATCGGGCACCCCCACGAGATGCAAAAGTCAAAAATCCCTCCATTATTTCCGGGGCTGCCCATATCTTCTAGGGTCTTGATCCCATCGACCACCCCCTCGAATTCGGCTCCTATGTGACCAGTCAACACTTCAACAACTCCCGACGTGATGCGACAGGAGCCCTGGCGTCTCGACGACCCTCGAGCGACGTCACACGATGTACGGAGAGTACAACAGCATCATCATCGACCATGCCGCTATAGGAAGACCTACATGACCGGCCTCAACCCCTCGACGTCAGCATACGTCCGCCCCAAAATACATGTAACCCTGTGCCCCTCCTTCATCTATAAAAGGAGGCGCCAGGTCCTAGTTTCAGGGACGCCATTGGAGAGCTAGCAGTGCTATACACTATGCCCTAGCTCACTTTACCACGCATATGCTTGTATTCACCCCTGTACTAGCACTTCGGTGCAAGATAACAAAGAACATCCCCCCGCTGGACTAGGGCCTTCTCTTGCCTGAACCAAGATAAATCTATGTGTCTTCTTGCATCACCATCCGGATTAGGGAGCATGGACATACAAATTCACTCATTGGTGTTGGCCCCAGGGTCAAAACACCGACATGATCATAATAATAATACAATAAACACTGACATCCCCATTACGCTTTGTCCTATGTGATCAATTATTTAGCGGTCGGACATTCTAGCATTCGTAGATATGAACTACCAGGAGCCAACTTGCAAGATCAAGAGACAGGATAGTCCGACCCTTTCCCTTTCATGTATCATGGGGAAGTCCGGCCATACCTACTTTGTGTACCATAGGACTGTCCTTATATGGGCCTTGTGATAATTAGGCCGTCCCCGCTCCTAAGGGACAAATCGTGTGGAAATATATCCCCTGAAAATGGAAAATATCTACCCACCATTAGACTTCCACAGGCTGGGTGGCGGAGCTAGAGGCTGCGGTGGAGGATCCCCGGTGTGCTGTGCTAGCTCCGGTGTCCATTTGGAGGCAGGCGGCCAGGCTTTCCCGGTGGGGCGCGGCGGCATTACCGTCCGCGTCGCTTGTGTGCCACGGTAATCGCAGAGGCGTCGGATCCAATCCGCAGGTCTCCTTTCTCCCCTTGTTACTGTTCATTTCTTCATTTCTATTTTGCCTCGTTATGGATCTACTACAGGACTTAGAGATTTCATTTGTGTGCTGTGGCGGAGGCAGAGCCGTCAGATCCGATTCATAGGTCTCCTTTCTCCCCTTTTTACTGTTTGTTTCTTCATTTCTGTTTTCCCTCGACATGGATCTACTATAGGACTTGTTTGAGTTGTCTATGTCTATGTGCTGCTACTGTAAACTTGGATGAGCTCGTAACATGGAAATTTTTAATGGATGTCAAAGTTGCATTTTGGTATAAGTTGTGGACTTCACTAATAGATCTTCGTTGGATTATTTTCTTCTTCATTCAGGGATATCATTACTTAGAGAGACGAGGCCTATTGCACACTGACGAGATGGAGCAGGACCCCGACTTGTGGAGGGCCTCATTTGCCTAGGTCCCAGATGAGGTCCTTCTCAATATCCTCCATCGCCTCCCTAGCCCCTCCCTGTTCCGCTGCAAATTGGTCTGTCGACACTGAGAACGCCTCATCGACATGCAGTTCAACTGGTAGGTGCAGTTGGGTCTTTAGCAGGAGAAGTGCAACAGTGGGTACAATTGAAGTGGACTTTTGATATATTTTGAAATGGCCTCATGTACCCAGAAAAATACTAAAAATTAATATAATGTCATTCAAACTATGTTTATGTGCTTTTTATTATTTTAGGAATGTTCTTTTGAAGGGGTGAAGCATATACGGCAGGAGGGAGTGCAGTTGGACATAACATAGTTTCAATCTTGCTTCCGTGTGCTCCATTGCATTTTATTTCGTATGGAGTAGAAGTCATTACTCTTTGCTATAGAGTTAGTCACGCAAAGTACTAAATGACATAGTAACAAGCATCACAGGAAAAAGAGGATAAACTATGGAGAATACTTTCAGACGCAGTCGACTTTACAGGGGCCAGACTTTGTTATGCGCAATAGCATGACTGTCGTTCGTAGTAAAACTCAACAGCTTTGTCCTACGTCCCATCATTGATGGACGCGATCGACATTCAATACAGACCACCCTTCACAATTTGTCTTACGAGATCAAATACTCAACGGCTGCACATTCTTACATCCGCAGCCATGTCTCAAACATGCTCTAGATCAAGGCAAAACTTGTTCAGATAACTCCTGGCTGCCAACAGTTCACAAAAAATAGGTGAAATGAACTATTGCCTGTGATAAGACTTGTTGAACTTGCTCTTTGAAATAAGTATACCAAAAATGCCTTTCACAACTAGAGGATACTGTCATACGCGCTCAAATATGCAGCTGTTGGACTTTCTTACAGCCCAACAACATTTCCTTTAAAAAATTTTGCTATAATAATAACTTTACATGTGATTTGTTGCTCAACTTTATATTATTAAACTCATTCATGCCACTACTACAGATTGACCAAAAGCGTAATCGTCAGTGAGCAGTCGGCAGAGTGGTTGTGAAGAGATTCAATACAGACAATACTTCACACATCATCCTATGAGATCAAGTATGCAGTGGTAGGACTTTAACATAGATCGAGGCGAGACTTGTTGAGATGGACTCCTCACTCCATACGGTTTACAACAAAAATTTGTGGTTTAGGGTTTACAATAACCAATGGGGGATACAAAGTAGACACCACCAGATATTAAATTCAACAAAATATCACGTGTGACAATTGGGCCGTCCCCGCTCCTAAGGGTCCTCCTAGTGTGGAACATGTTGACCTATAATATATATCCCCTGAAAATGGGAAAATATCTGCCCATCGTGTACAAGCTTTGGTTGTAGTCACAGTAGGCATGATGGAGAGGACCGCATCATGTACAAGCTTTGCTTGTAGTCACAGTAGAAAGAAGCTAACGGTGAAACTCCATTGACCAAGCCCGCGCCCCCAACCTCACCAGCTCCTGGATCTGAGTTCGCCAGTCATTAACCACAAACACACAGCAAAGTGCTGCTTCCTTGAAACAAAAGGAGACCAGCAAGGTCACCATCAGACAATGGGATAGACTCACCAGCCTCGGGATACTACAAGCACAACTAACAAACCTATTATGTTTTGTCCTATGAGTTCAATTATGTAGAGGTCAGATGTTCTTGCATTTGTCGACATGAACTGCGATGAGACACGACTTGGGACTCATAAGACAGTCCGGTCATCTCACTTTCGTGTGTCATGGGAAAGTCTGGCCATGTCTCTTTTGTGTACCACCAGATAGTCCTAATGGGCCGTGTGATAACTGGGCCATGCCGGGCTCCCTGCTGAGTCATCCTCCTAGTGTGGAACATGTTTGGACTTGCGATACTGGAGGCGGCAAAGGATCCCCAGTGGATTTGCGGCACTGGCGACGGCAAAGGATCCCCGGTATGCTGTGGTGGCTCCAGCGTCCATTTGGAGGCAAGCGGTGGGGCATTCCCGGTGGAGCGCAGTGGCATTGCGTCCGCGTCGGTTGTGTACCACGGCACAGGCGATAGATCCGATCCATAGGTCTTCTTTCTCTCATTTCACTAGTGGATCATTGTTGGATTTTTTGCCGCTGTAAGGATCCCATTACTAAGGAATCTGTTATCGTACTGCACACTCTGACCATCATAGTCTCTTCGAACTGGAGGAGGCCCACATGAACATGGATGAAGTGGACTGGCTTAATGAGGATCTTGTTTTTGAGATCATCTGCCGCCTCCCCACCCCTCCTTGATCCGCTACAAATTGGTCTATAAAACTTGGCTTAATGAGGATCCGCTGTTTGGAAGCATTGATATTGGATTTGGGGACTATGTATGGGGTAATGAGGAGTACTGGGTTAATAGAATTTGATTTTCATTGAAGGGGAGGATAGAGCAAAGCTGGCATATGACATGGACCGCAGAGAAGTCCATGTCATCCCTACCTGTGAATTTGAGTATGTTACAAGTATCGTTAAAGATGTGTTCATCTTTAGACCATTAGATCTTCCTTATGTTCCCTTGTTCATGGATCCACTAAGAGAAGTAAAATAAAGCCCAATTTGATGCTTATGTACCCTTCTTCTCGGACATTAGCAGAGCACTAAATAAAGCTGCCCTTTTTGAATCCCACAGTCATGACATTTTAAATGGACCAATGTTGTTTGCTTGTTTGAAGTAAAATAAAGCTCGAATTAATGTATCTCTGCGTTGTAATGTGTTATTGTACAAAAAATATGACCAAATGTTGTTTCGTTGTTCATGGACATGCTAACTTTCTGAAGGATGGAAGTAGTACTTATTTTTGCTAAACTAGCGTGCCATCTTTGTTCTGTTTCCAAATCAAATTATATGTTCGGTATGCAAAGTAATTTACAACAGTGTCACAACTCCTATCGCCCTTGTTCTCGGAGTCATTAGTAGATGTTGTTTGCTTGTTCTATGGATATGTAAATTTCCTCTTAGATGGATGTTGTCATTATTTTAGCAAAATTAGTGAGCCACCACTGTATTTTGTTGTTTCAGAATTTGTTCTAGGATTTAGTGCCCACCGGATAGATCACTTGTGGTCCAGCCAAGTCAAAGCTTGGCTAGCCATACTGTCCTGGCGTCCGCGAACAACTTTGGCCTGATCAACTATGGCGGCTACTATTAGACGTGTTCAAATGTTCAGCGGCCGGACTTTCTCACTTGCGCAATAGTTTTTCAGTATCAACTAGCTCCTCTGTTCGGCATTAGGATGCAGGGAAAATAGCCAGCAGGTAGGAGATTGATGCGATGCTATTGGTTTGCTAGTAGACTGATGGCTACGACACTCAAAGCAGACAACCCTTCACTTATTTGCGTTCACAGTAAAACTTGGGAGGCATGTCTCATCCTTGATGCTCAAATAACCCATGAGGTGTGTCCGGTTTGGTCATATTTACATTGGTCAGACATGCACAAAAATTTTAAGAGGAACAAACATGCAGAAACAAGTAAACATCTACTCCGTCTGTATTTAGATTGCAAACAGTATAGACGACGTGATATATTCAACAGAGTAACAAAAGAAAAAGTTACATTTGGATAATATAGAAACATTCTTTATCAGAAAACATACTAACAATAATTGTCAGATAGAGTAACTGAAACAACAAGCAAAGGTAACAAATCACTGTGACACATCGATATATATGGTTGAAACTCGTTACATATATTACCAAGAAAAGAAAGCTGCATGCATGAGTTAGGGCTTCATTGCACTTTTTCATGCTTCTCCATCATCGGACTCACTGTGATCACTATCTTCATTAACTTGAAAGCCATGGTTGAGCAGCAGTTGCTTATGGTTTCTTCTTATCTCATCATCATTATCTGAAGATAGACGCACAGCATGATCTATGGCTTTGTTCCACATCTAGTTCTTCACTTTACCGTAGGCGGGGCATCGGCTGATCCTCTTACTGTTGTTGTCGACGAAGAGTAAGCCTCCTCCACCAGCCTAAATGACAGGAGACTGAGCAAGGTGGAGATCAAATTCATGCTACTTTTGCAAGATTTTGCCAATCTTGTATGATACGAAGGCATCCATGCATGCATACTTGATCTTCTCATTCGATAGTCTAGGCTGGTCCCAGTCTTTGGTACGAAGAGAAATACTACCTCTTTCCATGTCCAACCAAGCAAGTCTCGGCCAAAAATCTTGAGGCTTCCCACTTTGCTCCACTTATCTCTGATTACGAAGGGTGCCATGGCCTATAGTTCCACTGCCTTGGAGAGTTTGATGTTGTGGTGGCACCTCAGATGATCCATGTCGTTGGTGATTCCTGCACCGACAAAAAGGTGTTGTTCGCCCACAAGGAACGTCTTGAGGTCATCGGGGATGGTACTGGCGACGGCCACCTAGAAGAGAAGGCACTGCTTGTCGATGCATATTTGTAAGAGGGCCATCCTATTCTCCTTCTCAAGGCATTCCTCATCTAAACCAATGATGAGCAGCTTGTCACGGCGGACATCTCGAAGAAAGCACTCGACCGTCTGGGGCTTTGATTTGATCGTAACCAGGACCTCGTTATCCCCGAACATGATGGTCATTTCTTCATCCGAGAAGTGGGAATGGAAGCCAGTGGATCTGCCATTGTCGATGGACGATCTAGAACGTTTGGGCGAGCGGTGACGGAAGCAGTAGCGAGATGAACTGTCCATGCAGCGCGAGAAGGATGAACTTGTTCAGATGGAATGATACCAGTATAGCATGAAATGTGCGTATGACGAAGACTGGTGATGGAGGCAGAGGTTAATATACAAGATACGAAGGAACCACCCGGATGTGTGAATGCCAATGAATCGGTGTGCTGAGATGCTAGTAGGAACCTCCATGCGAACAGAGGAGGGAGGCAACGGATCGAGAACACTAGCCAACCCAGACAGGATGCAAGGAGTCACAACACTTATTAATTCTCTTGCCAGATGGTACATGCCTGGGCACTGGTTCAACCTATGCTTGACACGATGCTACCTGTAGTGAGGTAAGTCAGACACACAGTTTATAATTTACAATTTATAATTAAGAACCTCCAATCGCTTCCTTCTTGTAAACTTGATATGTGTCTGGCCTGGTGAAATATGTCATGGTTGGACTTTCTTGCCTGTGTACTACTCCACTGTGAGGTTTGTATAACATGTGAGGTTTGTCTGCCTCCATGAAATATACATTCATTGGACATTCTTATGCTTGTTGTATGTACAACTACCTCTGGCAAACGATCCCTTCAGTCCACCCAATGTGGCATAAATGAAACAGTCCACCCACCCAGCACGGCAAATGATCCCTTCAGTCCACCCTTCTAGCAAAGTTCTGCTGCATCGGGCTGAGAGCCCAGGAGCGAGAACACAAGGAACAGGCCACCCTTTTTGACTTTAGGACATGATATTTGACTGTTCGTCTTATTCACAAAATTAATGTTATTTATTTATAGAATAAGCAAATCATCAACGATGGTCTTTGTGATTATGAGATGGAGGGAGCATATATAAACTCCAGCAACCGATGGCTCAATCTACCTCCAGGCCAACTATTCCTTGTTCATCATTTCCTGCAATGGACTATCAACAACCCTCAGAAGGCCCTACTGAACCCCTGGCAGCACCGCCATTGGTGGTGGCTCTGTCACCGGTGCAGTTGGTCGTGCTGCATGTTCCACCAGAATCCGAAGTGCTCACGACGATCACCGGGTTTGCGCAACACAATAACGTGTGCATCTCGGTTCTCGCCGGGAGCGGCTGGGTGAAGAGTGCTACTGTAGCGCCATGGCGAGGGGCGGTGTCCTCCCCACACGCACCAGTGTAGGCGGCATCATGGGCGTGGAGGCTCGGTCGCCACAAGCTGATATCGCTGTCCGGGACGGTTCTCATTCCTCCCATGGCGGCGTGGCTAGTGGAACCCCACACTGGTTCAAACCATGCGGGGGAAGTGGTGGGATTGATGGCAGTGGAAAGGCTGGTGGTTGCAGCCCTCGCCGTTCCTATTGACTACTGCAGCATGCACCTGTTGCCTGCGGCGAGAGTGCACTTATACAAGAACTGGATGCAGTCTAGATTTAGACCGTTTTGTTCATCCCCAACTGGTGGCTCCAGCGGTGCAGGCACCAGCGGACAACGTTGAGTGCACTTCAACGAGAACTGGACACAGTGTATTCGTGGGCCGCTCCAACGCTAGCTGTGCTGCCATTCACGAAGTGTACTTAGTGGTGCATTGTTCTTGTTTCTCCATCTTATGTTCCTCCATCATACTATGTTCTTGTTCCTCCATCTCACGTGGCTGTTATCATGAATGTATGAGTTTATCTTTTTTTTGCTCATGCACCATATATATCTAGTGTTGTTTCCCCTCAAATTAGAGCCCACCATGAACAAATTCTTAAAAGAAGGACACTAAAGTTGAGCGATAAGCCCCGACTATTAGAAATCCTGCCTACCCGCATTGCATCTTCAATGAGGGCTTCTTCATCTTCACGTCTCCAGCTGTAGATTGATTGTTACGACATTCAAAACAAACAACCCTTCACATTTCATCCTATGAGATAAAATATGCAGCGGTTGGACTTTATTGTGTCCCCCTCTTGAGATGAACTCCTCTCTGGCAACGGTTTACAAAAAAAATATAAAAAGACATGTCCTAACAACATCAAGAAGACATGTCCTAACAACAAACATAACTATTATTACATCGATTTGTTTACCAGACCAGATTAAAAGGGCAGCCATATTGACAACTTCAAGAAGACATACACAAAGCTGATCCTGATCTCCGATCATAAAGATAATGCATAACCTCCAGGCATAAGAATAGTCCTCTCGTTTGATATATTCAAAAATTTGTTCAAAATAGCATTTCTTTTCTTGTGACTTGGTTTATTGACAAAAGATCTTCGAGAATGACCTAAATTTGACTACGTTTACTAATATTTTTTGAATAATACGGGTGGTCAAACTTCATGTCAAAAAGTCAGACGAACTGTTTGTTTGGTCGTTTCTGGCTGGCTGATTCTGCCTGATGCTGATTTGTCATGAGAGGAAAACACTGTTGAATCTGTATGCACTGTAAGACCAAATGAACAGGTACATCAGGCAGATTTTACTGAGTTCACAGTAGTAAATTTCAACAGACGTACTAGTCCACTCGAACACGCCTATCGCCCCACAATATGCCTGTTTTGTTTCCCGAGGAGTCAAACTTTTAAAGTTTGACCAAATAATGGTATTTTGTATAATATAACTTGACATACTTAAGGTAATAAAACATGTTACTATGCTAAATTTGCATTTGACTAGGAACTCTAGAACGTCCGGCCGCTGTGTCTCTGATCTTGTCTGGACGGTCCTACACGTTGTCATCTTTCAGTGTCGTGGCAATCATACGTCTGCCCCTCGACTGTTGTTGTTGCTTGGATTGGGGTGAAATATACTGTACACCTCACAACCGCATCAGTCAATCAAGTCTAAAGCGTGTCATGTTGGTCAAAAGCTCATGATTCCTCTTCTGCCCCATTTTCCTACCGCATTCACTTCAATCTCACCAAACGCACAAGGTCTAATATGAAAGGGGCTGCCATGGCTTGCCACATACTACAGTTAAATCTAGTCCAACGTTCGTAATTGTAAATTTGACCAGCTAGACGTGTAACTATTGTGCTGAGCTAGTCTGATCATAGTAAATCCAACTGAGCTGGACTCGCCTTTAGTCTTCCCCTTGACTGGCATGACTTCTTGGATTCACGTGAATTAACTCACGAAAAGACCTATCATTACCACACCAGGCATTCATGTCTCGCGTGCCAAATCTCCTTTTCTCGAATCATGTCATTGGTCCAGATTTCCTGACGCATATAGATTGGGCTCGTAAGAAAGTCCAACTTTGGCCACATTTGTTTTGTCGGACAATTAGCAGTACAGAACTCTTCTTATTTTTGAGTCGGTCACAACATTTGTATCAGTAGTAGTGATGAGTGGCTTTGATTTGTCTGTGACCCAACTATTCTTATTTTTATGTACTCACAAGAACTCAAATCAAGGATTACTTTATTCAGAAACTTAAACTTTACAGGATCACAGAAGGTCCAGCAGTCTCAAATCTTAGCTACCCAGAAGACGTCCTCCTGCAGCTTCTCACGCTGGTTTATTTCACTCTAGTTATGTCATATTTTTCAAATCAGCATGTGAGGTGTTTTATGAAAAAGTATACTAAAAACACAAACAATCAGTTAGATTGTGGATAGTGGAGACACAAGGAGACATGGCCCACACAAACGTCTCGGTCATGGGGTGGTCAACTACTGAATGGCCTCTCTTGTAAAAAAAGAAAAGTAACAAAATCTAATCGATGGCCTCCAAGCTATAAGAGCATAGACAAGGGGTGCGAGAAAGGTTATACTTTCTACCTTCTCTCTCTAGAGGTTCTCATTCCATCCCAAAGCTTTTGCCTTCCACCCTACTGCGCTTTCGACCAAGACAATGGCTGAGCCAACGAGCTTGACTGTCGTTGGGGAGGCCCCGGAGGCCATCCATACCGATAATCCTGTGCATACGGTGGGAAGTCTGGTCAGCGTGGTTGTTGACGGTGATTATGCACCAAAATTCCATATCAAAACACCATCAACAGTCCTGGAAAAGAGAAAAAATAACATGACATAGACATATTTTTATCAATAATTTGATTCCACTTGTACTCTTAGTATTTGGATGCAGGTACATTGAAAATGACAAAAAATGAGCACTAGGACCCACCAAAAGGGGGTCGGCCGATCCCACCTTGGGGTGGTCCCAGGCACAGAGACGTGGCATAGTGCAAGAGAAGCCTGATGATATCAACTCCCACCTTTGGTGCATTTCCGAAGTATTCATTCAAGAACAAAAGGTGCAAAGCACAAGGATTATTGAGCCACAATGAACAAACCAAGATGAACCAGCATATGAGGCATACACCACAAAGTAGAGGAGCCCAAGGGGAAGCTAACTGGTGGGCCCAAGCCTCCTTGAGGGGATCGGTCGATGCCCTCTTGGTGGGCGCCCAAGTCCAGAAGCACCCAACCGACTTAATGCATGCCGCCATGCAGAGCAATTGATCCTAAATGTCGATTAAAGACGGTTCAAGAGGCGGTTTATCCAAGGGTGGAGAGATGGGGAGCCCATAGATCGATGACATGGCATCCCCTCTACTCCCCCTATAAATACAGCCTACCTCCACCATTCCAAGATATGATTCAATGGTCTAAGAGTCCATTCAAGTGAGATACTAGTTAGTAGAGTCTAGTTGTAGTTCTAGTCTATTGTGGAATTAGAGTCGAGTCGAGCAAGCTCGGGGTCTCCAGAGTTGTCTTCTGGAGAGTCTGGTATGCTCTTGCATCTTTCTCTTTTGTAAGACTCTCAGTATTTAATATAGTATTCTTCTTTTACTTTTTTGAGTATTTACTTAGTGCAATATTATTCTTGCAATAGTGTTGTAGTGCTTTAGTTAGTCTTAGAGTAGTTGCTTACTAGTGTTGTGATCCTGGGACCCACTCTTGGTTGTGTACCATCATCGCAAGGTGCTCTAGCGGGTCGTATACTCATTAGAGTAGTGAGAGTTAGTGTAAGTGAGGTGCTTAGGCTAAATCTTGCCTTGGTTGCCGCTGGTTGGGACGGACAGTGTGAGCACACTCCCGCGTGGTGACAGGTCACGGGCGGCATTAGGTTCTGACCACATCACTGACTAGTTCTTAAAAGGTAGGGCCCATACTAAGAGAATAGCCGCTTGAGTAGGGGTTCTGTCTCCTGCTCTCTCGCCTATCCCCAACAGCCAAGTAGTGAGGTAGCAATCCTAGTTTGTTTCGACTGTTTGACTAGTTAGAGTACGAAAGTAGAATTAGAACCATACGAGTGCTATACTCGCTCGTTGTCCTCCCACCTAGCTAGACTACACTAGTTATTATAACACCCTGATTTTTGAACTTTAAATCTTAAATGATTTTGATTTTATTTTGGCATAGATGCTTTACATTCACAGGACAATTATAAATGTTTTATGAACTACTTTTAAAATATGTAGCACGTTAGAAACCATGTATTGTTGCATTCATGCTGCTGCACAGTTTTTGGTTGACTTGTTTGAGCTTGTGGTTTAATCCTTGCTTTTGTTTTAAAGTTTATAACATACTCTAACTTGTCCCTAGACTAACAAAACCTAGTCTAACTAGCCTAGACTAGCCCCTAGTGGACCCTGGCCAACCCTAGCCTCTCCGGGCCAAATATGGCCAGCCACATCCGGCCATGGCCAACCTTGGCCAGCCATGGTCGAGGCAGCCGCAGCAGCAGCTGGCCACAGTGGCCAAACCTGGCCACCGACGGCTAGGCCAGCCAGCCCAGCAAGCCGCCACAGCAGCCCAGCAGGCCACCGCAAGGCAGCCCAGCCAAACGGCAGCGCGGCCCGCCAGCGAGCTCCGCCCGTGCCGCCTTAGTGGGCCGAGTAGCCCAGCACGCCGTGCGCCGTGTGCGTCAGCACTGTGCCAACTGTGGCATCAGTGCCCGCATCGTCACCCACTGCCACTGACAGGTGGGGCACACCCAAGCGGGGCCTACCGCTACAGTGTCGTCTCCCTCACGGAGACGACACCGAGACGGTGTCCAAGCGCCGCCGGGCCGCATCGCCCGCGCGCACCCTAGCCCGCCACGCTATAAAGCTCGGGCGAGTGCCTCTTCGCGCTGCCTTCCGCAATCCTCACCCTCGCCCTCGCGAAACCCTAGCCCGCAGCCATTCGCGCCGCCACCGCCGACCTCGCCTCCGCCGCTGTTCGCCGCTGAGGTAAGCTCGATCCCAAGCTCCGCAAGACCGCAAGGGTCATGCTGCCGCTCTCCATGGCCGCCCTAACCCTCACCATGCGCCGCCTTAGGAAAACGGCCGCCGGCCATGGCACCGCCACCGCCCAGTCCCGCCTTCGGCCGTCGGCCGCCGCCATTAACCCCACAATCGGGTTCGCAAGGTCACGCCGCGCCTTCCCGTATCCTCCGCGTCACTGGCCGAGCACCGGAGTGCCATTTCGACCAACTCCGGTGAGCGCGCCACCGTCCCGGCCACCGCTCCGGTGGCACCGCCCCTTCGAATGCCGCCAGCCCTCGGATCTGAGCCGAGCGGCTCAGATCGACCGTTGACCCCCGGTCAACCACGGGGTCAACGGGGACCCACGGCGCTGACATGTCAGCCGACGTGGCTGCCACACAGGCACCACGCCAGTGCCACGTGTAAGCTGACCGCGTCAACGCGGTCCGCCGACAGCCTTGGCACTTTTGCAAAAAATCCCCTATAGTTTTCTTTATTTACAATCTAGCCCTACATAGTTCAAAAATATTTAGATTTTGGTCCTGTTTTCTGCAGTTTAGCCCATAGTCTTGTTATAGCCATAACTTTCACGTTTTAACTCTGATTTTAGCAAACTTATACTTTTTGGAATCGTCTTGATGAGTAGACTGCTGAGGAAGCTACAAATGTGGTGCTCAGTATGTTTCTTGTTGACTCTCATCTAGCTTCAGTTCTATTTGATACTGGTGCATCACACTCTTTCATTGGTAGTCATTTTGTTCGTAAGCATAGCATACCAACTCGACTTATGCCTAGTCCTATGAAAGTAAGAACACCAGGAGGAACCATGGACTCCAATGTCTGGTGTTCAGACATAAATATTAATTTAAGGGGGGTAGATTTTCCTGCTAAACCCATAGTGCTTGAGTTAGAAGGACTTGATCTTATTTTGGGAATGAGTTGGTTGAACAAGTGGAAAGCAAATATTAAATGTTCAGAAAAGGCAGTGAGCTTGATTGCACCTAATGGAGGTGTGGTTGATGTGGTGATTCCTCTGCCATCCAAGAATCAGGGAACAGTGAATCATGTCAGTGGTGAACCCTTGGAGAACATCAGAGTTATCAATGAGTTTCCAGATGTATTTCCTGAGGATTTGCCAGGTATGCCACCTGAACGAGAGATTGAGTTTATCATTGATTTGTTGTTTGGTACTACACCCATAGCTAAAAGACCTTATAGAATGGCTGTTAATGAACTAGAAGAACTTAAGTCACAACTTAGAGAATTACAGTCTAAGAGTTACATTCAACCTAGTTATCCCCTTGGGGAGCTCTAGTAATCTTTGTAGAAAAGAAAGATGGAACACAGAGGATGTGTGTAGATTACAGATCTTTGAATGTGGTGACTGTTAAGAATAAGTACCCTTTACCTAGGATTGAGGATCTATTTGACTAGTTGAAGGGAGCTAGTGTTTTCTCTAAGATAGACTTGAGGTCAGGTTAGCATCAGTTGAGGATTAGACCTAGTGATATACCAAAGACTGCTTTTACCACCAGATATGGTTGGTATGAGTATAAAGTGATGTCTTTTGGGTTAACCAATGCTCCAGCTTACTTTATGTACATGATGAATAAAGTTTTCATGGAGTATCTTGATAAGTTTGTGGTTGTCTTTTTTGATGATATTCTGATTTATTCCAAGAGTGAGGAAGAATATGAAGAGCATCTCAGATTGGTGTTGCAGAAGTTGAGGGAACATTAGCTCTATGCCAAGTTCAGTAAGTGTGACTTCTAGTGGAGTGAAGTTTCTTTTCTTGGGCATGTGATTTCCAAGGATGGAGTTACAGTTAGTCCTAAGAATGTTATAGACGTGCTTAAGTGGAGTCGACCTAAGAATGTCAAGGATATCCGCTCTGGGAATGGCTGGATACTACAGGAGGTTCATTGATGGGTTCTCTACCATAGCCAAACCTATGACTACTTTGCTAGAGAAGGACAAACCGTTCAAGTGGATAGAACAATGTCAGGCAAGTTTCAAGGAATTGAAGAAGAGGTTGTAACAGCACCAGTGCTAGCTCTGCCAGATATGACAAAGGACTTCTCTATTTATTGTGATGCTTCTAGACATGGTTTGGGTTGTGTTTTGATGCAAGAGGGTAAGGTCATTGCTTATGCCTCTCGACAGTTGAAGAAACATGAATTGAATTATCCAACTCATGATCTGGAATTAGCAGCTGTAGTGCATTCACTGAAGATTTGGAGGCATTATGTCCTTGGTCAAAAGTGTAACATTTACACTGATCATAAGAGCTTGAAGTATATATTCACCCAGAAGGTCTTGAACTTGAGGTAGAGAAGGTGGCTAGAATTGATTAATGATTTTGACCTAGAGATTCTCTACCATCCTGGTAAAGCTAATGGTTGCTGATGCATTGAGTCAGAAGAGTCAGCTAAACATGTTAGAAGTGATGGAGTTACCTCAAGAGTTGCTAGCTAAATTCGAGTATCTCAATTTGGGGTTTGTTGCTAACACTCAGGGAGTTTCTATGGATGTGGAATCGACACTTGATCAGGAAATCAGGAAGGGTTAGAAAACCAATGAGGAACTTCAGGAGATTGTCAAGATGGTTAGTCAAGACAGAGCCCCAGGATTCAGTGTTGATGAAGTAGGGACCCTTTGGTATAAGCACAAGTTGGTTGTGCCTGATAATCAGAAAATCAAAGATACTATTCTTAAGGAGTGTCATGAGTCTTCTTACTCTATTCACCCTGGAGGTACTAAGATGTACCAGGATCTAAAGGAACACTATTGGTGGAAAGGTATGAAGAGGAACATTGGGGAATATGTGGCCTTGTGTGACACTTGTCAGAGAGTAAAGGCAGAACATTAAAGACCAGCAGGATTGTTGCAGCCATTGAAGATACCTGAATGGAAGTGGGATGAAATCAGTATGGATTTTATTGTGGGATTACCTCAAACTCAGAGAGGTTTTGATTCTATTTGGGTCATAGTGGATCGATTGACCAAGGTTGCTCATTTCATACCTGTCAAGACCACTTACACTGGAGCATAGTTGGCTGAGAAGTATATGGCTCGAATTGTGTGTGCTCATGGAGTTCCTAAGAGGATCATTTCAGATAGAGGTACATAGTTCACTTCCAAGTTTTGGGAGAAGGTACATGAAGCTTTAGGAAATGAGTTAAGATTTAGTTCACCTTATCATCCACAATCAGATGGTTAGACAGAAAGGGTTAATCAGATTCTGGAAGATATGTTGAGGGCCCACACCCTAGAGTCTAATGACAGTTGGGACAACAATTTCCCTTATGCTGAAATGTCTTACAATAATAGTTATCAAGCTAGTCTCAAGATGTCTCCCTTTGAAGAATTATATGGATGAAAGTGTAGAACACCTTTGTTCTGGAATCAAGCTGGAGAGAGACAAGTATTTGGTCCTAATGTCTTGAAGGTAGCAGAAGAGCAGGTCCAAGTGATCCAACGTAATTTGAAAGCAGCCCAGTCTAGACAGAAGAGTTATGCAGATGTTCGCCGTAGAGAGCTTGAGTTTGAAGTGGGTGACTATGTTTACCTTAAGGTGTCTCCAATGAGGAATCTCAAGAGGTTCAAGGTTAAAGGGAAGTTAGCCCTGAGGTACATTGGTCCTTTCAAGATTCTGGAAAGGAGAGGAGAAGTAGCTTATCAACTTAAATTGCCAGCTTACTTATCCAATGTGCATAATGTGTTCTATGTCTCTCAATTCAAGAAATGTTTAAGGGTCAAAGAAGAGGAGTTGCCTATGCAGAAAGTGGATTTGCAGAAGGATTTGACTTATGATGAGAGTCCATCTAAGATTTTGGAGACAGCTGAGAGGGTCACAAGAAGTAAGGTTGTCAAGTGGTGCAAAGTGCAATGGAAGTACCACTCAGAGGATGAGGCTACTTAGGAAAAGGAAGAGGATTTAAGGGCTGAATATCCAGAGTTGTTTCCTGAGTCTCCTAGTCTTGAGGATGAGATTCTTTTAAGGGGGTAGGTTTATAACACCCTGATTTTTGAACTTTAAATCTTAAATGATTTTGATTTTATTTCGGCATAGATGCTTTACATTTATAGGACAATTATAAATGTTTCATGAACTACTTTTAAAATATGTAGCACGTTAGAAACCATGCATTGTTGCATTCATTCTGCTGCACAGTTTTTGGTTGACTTGTTTGAGCTTGTTGTTTAATCCTTGCTTTTGTTTTAAAGTTTATAACATCCTCTAACATGTCCCCTCTAGTCCTAGACTAACAAAACCTAGTCTAACTAGCCTAGGCCAGCCCCTAGTGGACCCTGGCCAACCCTAGCATCTCCTGGCCAAATATGGCCAGCCACAGCCGGCCATGGCCAACCTTGGCCAGCCATGGCCGATGCAGCCACAGCAGCAGCTGGCCACAGTGTCCAAACCTGGCCACCAGCGGCCAGGCCAGCCAGCCCAGCAAGCCACTGCAGCAGCCCAGCAGCGCAAGCCAGCAGGCCGCCGCAAGGCAGCCCCGTCGGACGACAGAGTGGCCCGCCAGCGCGCTCCGCCCGTGCCGCCTTAGTGGGCCGAGCGGCCCAGCACACCGTGCGCCGCGTGCATCAGCACTGTGCCAGTGCTGGCGTCAGCGCCCGTGTCTGCGTCGTCACCCACCGCCACTGACAGGTGGGGCCCACTCGAGTTGGGCCCACCGCCACAGTGTCATCTCCCTCACGGAGACGACACTGAGACGGTGTCCGCGCGCCACCGGGCTCCACCGCCCACGCGCAACCCTAGCCCGCCGTGCTATAAACCTCGGGCGCCGCCTCTCCCTGCCGCCTTCCACAATCCAAAACCCGAGCCGCCACGCATCCTCGCCCTCGCCTTCGTGGAACCCTAGGCCGCCGCCATTCACGCCGCCATCGCCGACCACGCCTCTGCCGCCGTTCGCCACGGAGGTAAGCTCGATCCAGAGCTCCGCAAGACCCCAAGGGTCATGCTGCCGCTCTCCATGGCCGTCCTAACCCTCGCCTACATCGCCGTGGGAAACGCCCGCCAGCCATGGCACCGCCGCCACCCAGTCCTGCCTCCGGCCGTTGGCCACTGCCATTAACCCCACAATCGGGTTCGCAAGGTCACGCCGCGCCTTCCCGTATCCTCTGCGTGGCCGACCGAGCACCGGAGTGCCATTCCGGCCAACTCCAGTGAGCGCGCCACCATCCCGGTCGCAGCTCCGGATGCCGCCAGCCCTCGGATCTGAGCCGAGCGGCTCAGATCGACCGTTGACCCTTAGTCAACCATGGGGTCAATGGGGACCCGCGCCGCTCACGTGTCAGCCGACGTGGCTGCAACGCAGGCGCCATGCCAGCACCACGTGTACGCTGACCGCGTGAACACGGTCCGCCGACAGCCTTGGCACTTTTGTAGAAAAGCCTCTATAGTTTTCTTTATTTACAATCTAGCCCTGCGTAGTTCAAAAATATTTAGATTCTGGTCCTGTTTTCTACAGTTTAGCCCTTAGTCTTGTCTTAGCCATAACTTTCACGTTTTAACTCCGATTTTAGCAAAATTATACTTTCTAGAATCGTCTCAACGAGTAGAATAGTCCCATGCTATTGTTTGCTACTGTTGAGATGTTTTGGTGTGCTGCCCTAATTAAAGTACGTTTGCTTGCATGTATTGTACGTGTGTGATGATTGTGGCGTATAGAGAACGAGACGTGGGTGAATGAGGATCAGCAGAACCCAGAGGACTACGTGCAGCAGGACATCAACCAAGGTAAGTGCAGGCACCTTTGATCATATTGCATCTATTCACTTTTAATTAAATTCACTGCATGTCTTAAATCGGCAAACCATAGGACTTACTAGCCACTTTACCCAAAGATATCCTATGGGGGTATTAGTTGTTAGGTTTTAGTTTGCTAGTGCTCTATCTCACCTTTCATCATTAATGAAGATAAAACTTGCTTCTTAAAATATTATAGAACCGTGGGCTCTTGGCTTTGGCTGTTGGAGAAGTTGATGTTGTTCTGCATTGTTGGTTGGCGGTGAAAGACGGGGGAAATGGATGCTAGTGGGACTCGTGTTGACGAGGGTATCCGTATCTCCTCCCCCTTGTGGACCCTATCGTGGAGCGGCAACCTGGGACTTCCGTACATCTCCAGGCTAATGGGCTCTGGCTTGGTCGATTAGCAGGACCATCATGGGAAGGATTAACAGCTTACCGACGGGTGGCCATAGCTATGGTCGCTGGGGCTTGTTTACAAGTATTTAGTACGGGAGGGGCTAGGGATCTGTGATGGGGGAGGCCTCACGGGGAAGTAGCCCATACGCTTGGACTCAAGGCTAGCGAGTTGTTATTGTCTATGACCCTGTGAAAAATCTTGTTGTGGCCTCTGCCGGCCTATCTTGGTAATGGGCTAAGAGGTTGGCCACCTCGGGCAAAAGGAGTAATCATAATCTGGAGTGAAAGTGTACACCTCTGCGCAGAGTTAAAATTGGTATATCGTCCGTGCTCACGGTCACGAGCGGCCCAGATCCTCGCATGATTAGCCAAAATGAATAAATTGTTAAATCATGGTGATGTTGTGAGGTTGCTACCTCGGGTTTTATCGGGGTGGCTACCCTGTGTTCTCTTGATATGGCTATCTCATGCTTAATATTGTTAATGACTTATGTTTATATCTTTGATGCTAAATGACACATTAATACTACTTGAACCTTAATAAAGGTTTAGGTGTTTCAACCAAGATGATTAGAGAATAGGTTGCAACATGTTTAATCTTAATTGTTTAACTTTAAAATGCTACCGCAGTCTACCTTTCAGCTTTACCTTGTACTAGCCTTGCATGTCATTACTTTCTGTCTGTACTTGCTGAGTTTCTACATGGAACTCACCCTTGCTATTTCCCAGCCAAAGGATGCTCGAGTGATGACTCGGATGGTGACTTTCCTGAGAACCATCCAGGATACTAGGCGTCGTGATGCTGCCGTCGACCTTCCTATGGTGAGATGGAGTCGCTACGTCTACATCATCTTAGTTGCTTTTCATTTTCGACGATGTTATTTATATTCTACTTTACTCTGATGACAGTTATGTAATAATGGTATGATGTAATCATTATACTATGTTTTATTCGAACACTGTGCTTTTGGACCATGTAATTTGTCGTTCATGTGTGTAAATTGTTCCTGGTGAACATGAGCTTTTGCCTTGGTTTTATTCCTTCGAAATTAGGGTGTGACAGTTATCTTTTATCTTTATCTCATAGTTACTTTTGAATCATCACCTTTCTTTACATTTCGTCTTCCCCCTCTACACTAGTTGTCACTAAAATTGAGATAGTAGTCCATTAATCTTTCTAGCTGCTTTCCCTTGGGATAAATATAAATTACGATACCTAGGAATACTCCTGGGTGAAGTGCTACAGTGGTACATTGTGTGCGCTTGCGGAATCATCCAATAGTTATTAGAATTACCCCCTGGCATCTCTTGCGTGCTCACCTACCTTTGGTGGTTCCGCTAAGATTTGCCAACAAGCATTTCTGGCGCCGTTGCCGGGGAAAGCATAGCCTAGAAATTTTAATATGATCGAATCCAAAAAACCTATCATCAATTTAGTACAGCTTAGCTGTAGGGGGTTTACCCTTTTTGCCTTTGTTTCTCTTTATTGTGAAGCTAGGCAGGGTGAGTGAATTCCAATCCAAAGGAAATCATATATTTGAATTCACTCAAGGAAGGAGGCTCAGCACCAACACTCATTCCGCCAATGGCTACATCATCAATCTCTGACTTCTCAGCTCCCTCAGTCGCCCATGTTAACACTGGACCAAGAGTGGAGGCAGAAGTGGATTTTGAGATCAAGCCATCACTTATCAACATGGTGAAAGCCAGTACATTTTGTGGGAAGCCACATGAGGATGCAAATGCACATCTCCAACATTTTCTTGGAGGTGTGTAGCACAATTGTCATTAGAGGAGTCACAGCTGACACCATCCATCTTCGCTTCCCATTCTCACTGCTTGGGAAAGTGAAGCAATGGTTCTATGCTCAGTCCGAAGATGTCAATACCTGGAGTAGGTGTGCTAATGCATTCCTCACGAAGTTCTTTCCAATGGGCAAAACATCAGCTCTGAGGGCTAGAATTTCAAGCTTCCAATAGCAGGCAGTTGGGACTATTCCTGAAGCATGGGAATGTCTCCAGGAGTACATTCGAGAGTGTCCTCACCATGAAATTAAGGAATGGCTCCTGATTCAAGGTTTCTACCATGGGTTAACTCCAGTGGCCCGTAGTCACCTTGATGCCACAGCAAGAGGATTGTTCACATCACTCAACATCACTCAAGCAAAGAAGCTCATTGAAAACATCGTGACAAATCAAGGATGGAGTGATGAACATCCTCAAACTAAGAAGAGAGGCATGAAGAACATGGAAGAAGTAGATGCCATCTCTCAAAAGATGGAGCTCTTGATGAAGAAATTGGACGAGCGAGCCAAATTCAAGAAAGATCGAGAAGCCATCCAGCATTACACCTTAGCACGGGCAATTGAAGCAAATCAAATGTGCGAGATGCAAGAAGCAAGCCACAAAGTTGTATACGCCATCAACAATGGACGACCTCAGCAAAAAAGGTACGACTTCGCACTCCAAAGGCCAAGGTAACATCAATCCACCCAGTTGGTCTTCACTTAGAGATATTGTTTTACACCAAGGTCAAATTAATCAGAACATTGAGGAAAAATTGATAACTCATGAAAAGGTTCTAGAAACAATATCTACTAAAATGGAGTCCCTCGTTTCTTTCGTTAAGGATCAATCAAACTTTAATAAAGTTTTAGAGTTGCAAATAGCATGCATTGCTGCTTCTGTTCCATCTTCTAGTTCTTGCAATTCTTTAAACGCGATAACCACGAGAGGGGGTAAGACCACTCATGATCCACCATATCCTAACATGACAAAGAAGAATGCAAGAAAAGACAAGGAAGATGAGGAAGAAGAAGAAGAAGAGGAAACACCATCAAAAGAAGAAAACACCAAGTTCCATGGGAAGACGGCACCGCACGAGTTCTAAGACACCAACAAATTGATGCCCTTTCCAAGAACAAGGAAGAAAACTACTGATGAACAATTTGGAAAATTCGTTGAGGTAATTCGGCAATTATATATCAATATTCTATTACTTGATGCAATGCAGGTTCCAACCTATGCCAAGTACTTGAGAGACAGCCTCAACAACAAACACCCGCTGCCCACAACAGAGGTAATTAAACTAATAGAAGAATGCAGCGCGGCTATTCTAAACCAGCTGCCAGAAAAGAAGAAGGACCCTGGATGCCCTACCATCGATTGCTCTATCGGGGCACAACACTTCGAGCATGCACTATGCGACTTGGGAGCAAGCATCAGTGTCATGCCAAAGGTAGTTTTTGATCAATTAAATCATGCAGTTTTGTCCCCTACATCAATATATTTGCAGCTAGCGGATCAGTCAATTTGCCATCTAGCGGGGGTTGCTGAAAACATCCTCGTAAAGATTCGAGACTTTTTAATCCCCGTGGATTTTGTGGTATTGGACATGAAAGTAGACAAGAAAACTCCATCATCCTCGGGAGACCGTTCCTCCGCACCACCAATGCACATATTGATGTCGGAGCTAGAGAAATTCAATTCACAATTAATGGGACCTAGGAGAAATTCCACTTCAAGCTGAAGGTAGCACAGTGCTCGATGATCATGGCAAGGGAATTGGCGACAATCACCCTCATAGCAAAAACCAAGAAAAAGTCCAACCCACGGCCATGATCAGTACGCAAGCAAATATGGAAGAGAAAAGTAATCCTACCAGTGACACTTCCAAGGAAAACTCCTGCAGTGGTTCAAATTGAAGCACCTGCTACAGGAACATAAAGGGATCACTCTTCCATCCAGGTAAGTACACTAACTTTTTGAATAAATTATTTACTTTATAATATTTATTTTTACATTTATAGATTTTATTTTTTTTAGTATTTTATGTCTAATCTTTTTTCTGTCTTAATTTTTGTCAAGTTTAAAATTAATATAGTTGATAAATAATCTTCCGGAATAAAATGGGCATCAAGTGGACCCCATAGGGGGTCGGCCGATGCCCCCATGGTGGCATCCACCTGCCCAAAGTTTGTCCTTTGCTTTGTTTAGCATTCCCATGGAAATGTTCCCCATGACAAAAGCTTCCACAAACATAATTAATACATGTTTCTCTTTAGCATCTTTGCTTGCCATGCGTGACACCTTTTTAGTACCCCAATAAAATTTTGAGTTTGTCCCCTAGATGCTTGGCATGCTAGCTTTGCTTTGATCACAAAATAGAGCATGGGGGGGTCGCCCGACGCCCATGTTTGTGCCACCCTCCTCTCACATGTTTCTTGTTGCTAGCACATGGTTTGGGAACTTGTTGCATGATTAAATCTGGTGGAGATCAATGTTTTGCTTTAAAATCTTACATGACACATCTTTCATGAAAGTAAAAATATGATGACAAAGTGTGCATGACAACCATGAGTGGTACTTAGGAACCTGAGCAAACTTTTGCCATGCTTTGGTCATGTCTTGCTCCCTCCTTTCACTTTTCTATTCCACTCACTACACATTACAAGAAAGGACTCCATGGGAAACATACAAAAGAGAGAGAATTAGTGCTCCATCTTGCATGCATAGAATCACTTTGACACACACTTTGGAAACCACTCAAAGTGGAGGAGAGAAGGGGATCGGCCGATGCCCTCCCCATGCCCCCTCTCTCCACTTTGCTCTCTCTCCTTGTCCCCATGAAGCATGCACAAAGTGTCAACCAACAAAAAATTATTCTTGTCCCCTCTTTTGTCTCCCTTCTTTTCCCTTTCATGCATTCCAATGCATAGATTCCATAAAACATCTTGAAAGAAGGAAAAGTGAGCAAAGTGGTGGAGCACTAGATGATGTTGATTGCATGCTTGACAAAGTTTGAAAATTTGGAGACTTGGAGGGGATCGGCCGATGCCCTTGTGGAGGGCCTAGCACCTCCACTTGCTCTCTTTCCCTCGGCCACATTCTTTCGTGAAAGAATTTTGAAAATCTGGGCAGGGAAGGGGGTCAGCCGACGCCTATAAATGGCACCCAAGGGCTTGCCATTCATCTCCATCCTCACCAACTCACTCACAAGTGTCATACACGCTTCTTTCACTCCAGAAAACTCTCACACTCTCTTTTCTCTTAGGATGCAACAAGGAGGAAGAAAGGTAAACACCGGTAAGAACGTTTATTACCTAACGTTAACCCCTCTTGTCCGAGTCTTCTTTGCTCAGCAGGATGAAGAACCCAATCAAGAAGATGACCGACAAGATACGTGAAACTTTTAGCCGGAGTGGGTCAAAGCGCTCCAACAAGTCCATGAGCACAGAGGGAGGACAATCCTCCCATTACACATCCTCCCACTACATCGAAGAGCAAGAGGATGAAGAGCCGGCCTACAGGGATCCGATAGAGCAAGATGAAGTTGAAGTAAATGAAGAAGCTGAACCCATGAGGACGCTCGACGAAGAAACTGGCTTGTGGTTAACTACCACGCAGATGAACATCCTCGAAGAAATCCACGATCGCAACTACGAGCACACCAAGGTATTTGACCCAGACATCCTATATCGCATAGGTATTGTTGATGGGAGTTATACTATGTTTATACCCCATCAAAACCATCAACAAGACACTCTTTCTAGAAGGAAACCATCAAAAACATAGTGACTTAGGTACAAATAACTTGGTTCCACATGTACTTTTCATTATTTGGTTGCAGCACTCAGAACAGGTAATTTTCAGTGTCCCAAAGCTCCATATGAAGGATCGACAGAAAACCAAGTATCTCCAATTGAAAAACCAACTTCACATTCATCAATGACATAGCTCCTGGATACAATGTGCAAAATATGGGCAAAATGGTGGCGTCAGCGATGCCACCTTGGTGGTCCTAGTACCACCATTGTGCTTAGAATTACATGGAGAAGTCACCTGCAGAAGATGAAGCTTTGGGTCCACCAAAGGGGCATCAGCCGATGCCCCTATGGGACCTTCCCAGACACTGCCAGACCATAGGATCCTCCCAACACAGTCCCAAGCAAATGCCACTCTTGGATCACAAGTGTGCTTCCTATCAATGGCTCATAATCAGCTCACTGGACCATGGACCCACATCTCCATCATCCAAAGTGATCCAGGGGTCCCACCACTTCATACCCACTCTAAAGGAGGTAGAGAGGACCCACAAGGAAGGGGGATGGCCCCACCCAACATAGGGGGGTCGGCCGACCCCCTTGTGGGGTCATCCAGCCACCCAGATTTCACCAACAGACATGGCAATCCTTCTAGAAGCCTGGTCTAGGCCCACCTATCATGGGAGGGGGTCGGCTGACCCCCACTTTTGGCCCAACCAGGTCGGTTGGCCTCCCACCGCCTTCCTGCATGCCTACATGCAGTGGCTTCATCATGGGCGTCCATCCAAGGCAGTTCCAAAGGCGGTTCGATCCAACGGTACTTGATGGAGGTCACGCGGATCGCTGACGTGGCATTGGAGTAGCCCCTACTCCACCTCGCACCTATAAATACCCCCTCACTCCCTCATTTGTAACACACACCACAAGAGAAACTCTCTCTACTTTCAAGATATAGTCTTAGTGTTAGAGTGGGAGAAGAGTGATGAGGAGTTCTTCCTAGAGTTGGAAGTAGTCTTCGGGAGTCATCTTCGGTCTGGTAACTCTAGTGTCTTTCTTTAATTGAGCATTTAGTTATTTAATAAAGTGATTTAATTTGTTCCTTGCTCATTACTTAGTATTTACTATTTAGTATTTACTTATTAGTATTTACTTCATAGTATGTACTTGTGTGAGTGCCTTTCTTTGCTAGGAAGTAAGGTAGTAGTTACTAGTGTAGACGTGGGGTCTAGGCTTGTAATTACCCTGGTCTGCATTTAGTTCAACGGATCGTAGTGGTAGCCGACAGGTGGTGACAGCCCTGTTCGGCCTACGTATTCCACCATGTTAGTTCTGTTCTGTAGGACTTAGGGGTGGACTCGCCAGCTCTTGCGAGTTGGTTGGTCCCAGGTGCCCGAAGTAGATCATTTTAGTAATAACTATCATGCTCAATTAATTAGAAAGCCCTAGCTTTATCGACCAAGTGCCTCTCTCTTCATCACCCCCCTATCCTTCCAATTAACTAAGCTATCCTTTAGGAGTGTGGATCTTTGTGTGTGTCATCCTATCCATTCGAATATCGTTTAGCCCCACTTTAGTCTAGTCGTGTGCTAATTAGTAGATACATGATGGCTAGCTATCACTATCTTTAACCTTGCTTCCCTGTAGATAAATACGATACCTTGGAATACTCCTGGGTGAAAGCTACAAGGGTACTTCGTGCGCTTGCAAAATTAATTGCTATGCTAAGAAATACCAACAGGTATGCATGATGAATTTATTATAGTCTTTAATGCAATTGGTTGGAGGGATTTCTAGGATTTCTCGCAAATTCGGGGTAGTAAGCTTCTTAGCATAAACTTCATTTGCACTACAAAATATGATGATAATGAAACTTCCTTTCAGTTACACAATAATTCTTATACCATGAGTTGGGAAAATTTCTCTGCATGCTTAGGTTTTAATAATTGTCCAGTTAATGTTAAGCATGCTGTTCCAAATTTTGAAAAACGGGAGTTTTGGTATGATACAACTGGCACACAATATTTTGGAAAGAAACAACCACACACTAGCCACTTCTATAATCCCACTTTACCTTCATACATGTTTGGCTAGGGTCACCCTGTTCCCTAGACAAGACATAAGAATTGTTAGGGAAATTGATAGCATGCTCCTTTTTGCTATGGTTCATAGAATTCGTGTATCCCCTATGAAAGCCATGGTAGAACATTGGGTGACTGCACCAGGGATATTAGGGTCCATTGACTTCACCTCTATAATTACAAAACTTGCCAACTCTCTTGGTGTGCAAATGCATGACATCCCGTTTATTAACACACCTAGAATCATTTTGGGAAGAGGGTTTTTCATCAAAGGAAAATATTTTACGGGTGGCCCTAATGATACACTTAAATATAAAGTGCCAAGATCAGGAGACAAGATCACTTTGCCTTGTCCAGAACTAAAATTGTATGGGGCCACCCATTATTTCCTAACCCCCAAGGATATGGGAGACGTGCAAGTGTATCAGGTCCAACTACCAGGGGACAAGCACAGGCAGCACAGGAGGAGGATGAGGATGATAGTGACAATGACAGTGATGATGCAGGCCCATCAAGTGCCAGGCGTGCATCCACTGTAGGAAGGAGAGCACGACTTTCCCATGTTTCTATTTCTTCTTCTTCGCAGGAAATAGGAAATCACAGTGAGAGGATGGACACCGACCTACTCAATGCACAATTCAACCGGCTGCGTGTAAACCATGAGAACATCCACAATGCAATTGTGCAAACACAAGAGAGAATCCAGAGCTTCCAGGAGGCAAATGACAGGAACTGGATATATTTCTATTAGTATCATGGCATACCCATTCCTCCAAATATGCCTCAACACCCACAACAGCAGCCATATCCGCGTCCACCTCCACATTTTCCTCAGCCAACTCCACAGCCGTTTCCTCCACAGTATCCTCCACCACCATATCCATACCCATATCCATATCCGCCTCAGTGAGACGCCATGGGAAAGGACAAGCTTGGGGGAGATTCTCTCCCCCACTAAGGTAAGTATTCCTACTTTTTAATTATGCATTTTTAATTATTCTTCTTTAAAAAATCAAAAAGTATAAAAAATGCCAAAAATATTTCTCTTATTTATTTATGTTTTCCAAGGTTTTATATGTCATGCATGTTATCTCTTTCTTGTGGAAATGATGAATAGTTGCTCTGTTAATGTTTCTCTAGTACCTAGTATATAACTTAATATTTCTTTTAGTATGGATCACTTGGCTCACACAAACCATCATGAGGTTGAATACTTTTGTGGGTTGCAAGTGCTAGAACTGAGTCTAAGTTATTGTGAGATATGAGATAGTGAAACAAGAGCTGGTATAATATTGTTCTAAGCATGCATGACTACTGGAGTTTTATTCTTAAAAATGACAAAAACCTTAATTGTTCCTCAATGGTGAGAAATTCCTACCACAACCATATATGCTTTACATGATCAAAAACCTTCCACGTAGGCTATTTGCTTGTTGTTGAGTGTTGTCAAATCTTATTGACCCTTGCTAAGAGACTTTTCATGCCTCTAAGATCAAGATCACACGCACTCCACACATATATATGATGTTTCTACACTGGAAGTACGCAGAAACATGCATTCCATTTCCACCAAAATAAGGTTGCTCCATGTTCTAAGTGTTTTCATATCTCTCCAAATATTGTTTAGTTGATGAGATAAAAGAAAAGGGCTAGGAAAAATAATCATTGATATATCATGGACACATGAAAATCCATTAAAAAAATGCTAGCCTTGTCTCAATAGAAAATTAGCGAGAGATTGTATCAAATAAAGGAACAACCTAATCCACCATATATACCACACACTTGCACATCTTGATCTGGAGGTATGACACTTCTTTTCAAGGATCCGAGATTTGGCCGTGCAACATACACAAGTAAGTATGCTATTTCCTTGTATACCTACCTTGAGCTCCACATAAGCCTTTTTAGAAGTAGGATGGAAGGCAACTTATTATGCCTTAGTGAGGAATCATACACCATTTGAGCGACATGAGAGTACCATATGAGGAACATTAAGTTTTCTTTTGAAAAATATCTGCAAAACCTTCGGTATGAAACTTGCAAAGAATAGGAAAAATAGTGCTCAAGTCTAACTGTTCTATCTCTCAACCGCCCAAGACAAAGGAAAAGCCATAAGCCTCATGAAGGACTAAGGTAATATGGGTGAGTTTTAAGAGTTAAATTTTTCATGCTAATTGAAATGTTTTGTTATATGCATGTTACTCTTGAAATGTGAACATTGTAGCAACTCCTGATCCACCGAGACTAAGTTTAATTATTTGCTCGGGATGAGCAAAGGTTAAGCTTAGGGGATCTTGTTGACGGTGATTATGCACAAAATTCCATATCAAAACACCGTCAACAGTCCTGGAAAAGAGGAAGAATAACATGACATAGACATATTTTTATCAATAATTTGGTTCCACTTGTACTCTTAGTATTTGGATGCAGGTACATTGAAAATGACAGAAAATGAGCACTGGGACCCACCAAAAGGGGGGTCGGCCGATCCCACCTTGGGGTGGTCCCAGGCACAGTGATGTGGCATAGTGCAAGAGAAGCCTGATGATATCAACTCCCACCTTTGGTGCATTTCTGAAGTATTCATTCAAGAACAAAAGGTGCAAAGCACAAGGATTATTGAGCCACAATGAACAAACCAAGATGAACCAGCACATGAGGCATACACCACAAAGTAGAGGAGCCCAAGGGGAAGCTAGCTGGTGGGCCCAACCCTCCTTGAGGGGATCGGTGGACGCCCTCTTGGTGGGCCCCCAAGTCTAGAAGCACCCAACCGACTTAATGCACGCCGCCATGCAGAGCAATTGATCCTAAATGTTGATTAAAGGTGGTTCAAGAGGCTATTTGTCCAAGGGTGGAGAGATGGGGAGCCCATGAATTGATGACATGGCATCCCCTCTACTCCCCCTATAAATACAGCCTGCCTCCACCATTCCAAGATATGATTCAATGGTCCAAGAGTCCATTCAAGTGAGATACTAGTTAGTAGAGTCTAGTTGTAGTTCTAGTCTAGTGTGGGAGTTAGAGTCGAGTCGAGCAAGCTCGGGGTCTCCGGAGTCATCTTCTGGAGAGTCTGGTATGCTCTTGTATCTTTCTCTTTTGTAAGACTTTCAGTATTTAATATAGTATTCTTCTTTTACTTTTTTGAGTATTTACTTAGTGCAATATTATTCTTGCAATAGTGTTGTAGTGCTTTAGTTAGTCTTAGAGTAGTTGCTTACTAGTGTTGTGATCCTAGGACCCACTCTTGGTTGTGTACCATCGTCGCAAGGTGCTCTAGCAGGTCGTATACTCGTTAGAGTAGTGAGAGTTAGTGTAAGCGAGGTGCTTAGGCTAAATCTTGCCTTTGGTTGCCGCTGGTTGGGACGGACAGTGTGAGCGCACTCCCGCGTGGTGACAGGTCACGGGCGGCATTAAGTTCTCACCACGTCACTGACTAGTTCTTAAAAGGTAGGGCCCATACTAAGAGAATAGGCGCTTGAGTAGGGGTTCTGTCTCCTGCTCTCTCGCCTATCCCCAATAGCCAAGTAGTGAGGTAGCAATCCTAGTTTGTTTTGACTGTTTGACTAGTTAGAGTACGAAAGTAGAATTAGAACCATAGGAGTCCTATACTCGCTCATTGTCCTCCCACCTAGCTAGACTACACTAGTTATCTTTTATCTTTATCTCGTAGTTACTTTTGAATCATCACCTTCCTTTACATTTTGTCTTCCCCTTCTGCAATAGTTGTCACTAAAATTGAGATAGTAGTCCATTAATCTTTCTAGCTGCTTTCCCTTGGGATAAATATAAATTACGATACCTAGGAATACTCCCGGGTGAATTGCTATAGTGGTACATTCTGTGCGCTTGCGGAATCATCCAATAGTTATTAGAATTACCCCCTAGCATCTCTTGTGTGCTCACCTACCTTTGGTGGTTGCGCTAAGATTTGCCAACAGTGATCTCTAACCCGCCAGATCTCCCTTTGAAGGTGTATCATCAACGCATCATCAACGCTTGTACATGTTTCTTCATTTCACCAGAGTATATGCTAGAAACGCTCACACTAGTATTTGGATCTTGCCTACTCTCAATAGGTGGACGTGGACATGGACGTGATTGCATCCCAAGGACCATTGCCAGCGGAGCCGAAATCTCCATCCGCGGTTGCGCCCGAAAAGCAGTCCCGCGAGGCATCCCCCGATGGAGGCAGCCGCCCATGACTCCATGCCATGCTACGCCGGTCAGTTCGGTAAAAGTCATTTCCCTTCTTAATCAGATGGCTCTCCTACTCTATGGGCTTAAACTTGGATTGCATTGTGCAGCGCTTCCTCAACAGCGGCGCCATCCCCAGATGAGCGCCTCGCTGCCCTGCTTGACCCCCGTCTTCGAGCCCTGGTGTCTGAAGCCGTTCATCAGGGTGCAGCCACAGCGTTGGCTGCCGCCCAGCTTTAGATTGGCACGGTGTCAGACCTTGGAGTGGTGGAGCAGGGTTTTCCGCAGAGTTCTAAGGATGATGGCATCACATATCTGATGGTCAAATTTGAGCCGTTGGCCAACGCCATCTTACTGAAGGTTGAAGTGGACGAGATCCTGCGAGCCCATCTCGACCCTTGATTTGTGGGACATATCAGTATTATTAGTTGTCATGATTAGGTTTGATCTGCGGGGCGCCCTTGATATGTGAACTCTTATTTGCATGCGTGTCTTTGTGAACTTGTGCTACACTTTGTAATAGGTGCATTAAACTCTGTTGAGCACGGTGGCTCACGTCATTTTGTACCTGGTTTGTAGCCCCTGTGGTTTGCTTCTCGCTGCAGATCTCTTTCAGGTTGTCTTTGCTCTAATAGATAATATGCTAGACATTCATGAGTGTCTTTGATCTCTGTCGATGACTCGCTTTTTGCTAAAATCTATAGTGATTCAATGAAAGTAATGCCGATTTGTGTCCGGCCCTATCCGAATCATGATCCTCGGACTTTCTTGCATGCACAGTAATTTTGAATAGCTATGTGGATCCTCCATTACTATTTTAGTTAAATCAATTCTAACCATCATACTTGAAATCAAATTACAAACGACAATAGGATCTGAGGTTTGATTGCACTGCTTATTCCATGTATTAGTAGCCATCTTTAGCTATGCTGCCTCTCGGCTGCTATGACCATGGGACTGCTGGGTTCGGGCGCACTATTTACTCCACCGAGAAGGTCCAGCCGTCTATTGGTTTCACTACTTGAACAATGATGAACGTTGTGCGGTCACGTCAGTAGACTGTTCCAGCCTTGCCTTCACTGTGATGTGCAAAAGCCTAGCCTCACCTTGTATAGCTAACTCCAGCTAGCTTACTGGCTCTGCTCTTGACAATTACTACTACTACCACCACTGCTACTACAACTACCACTGATAATACAAATGCATTGCTACCCCCTTGTTCATCCGATAGATATCTAACACCGGGTTCCCTTCGAAGCGTCCTCTACCTCTAATCGCTCCAACTCCAAAATCATAGCTACAGACTATTCCACCAGCTCCATAGAGTTGCCATCACCATGAGCTCCACCGCTAATCCTACGTCCCAATTTTCCACTTTCTGTTGCTTCATCCAGTCAAAAACAACGCGGATAGAATCCTTGACTATGTATGGTGCTAGTGAAGCAGCTTTCTCTGTGACCTTGGAATGTGAGGTCTCCATCATCCTCAAAGCCGGTGATCTCTAGAATTTGTTGAAGATGCCATACCCAGGACACGACGCCAACAGGACCTTCATCGCGATTCAAGCTGCGGCCGTCCCTATCGACGAGGATGGTGTCCGTGAGGTCCTTTGTGCATTGTTGAGGTCAGTCCCGCCATTGCAGATTCTAACACTTAGTGATCGGTAGTGGGCTAGAATCCTTTCTGAGTCGGTGGTTCCTTTGCTCGCTGCCTTTTCACGTCAGGCCTGCAAGGATGGCTGCTTCACTGAAGCAAAGATTGGGCTTGCGGTCGACCAAGTAATGGAGTTCATTGCATCCTTGGAGCTCTTGACGCTCTGCACGGAAGCGACGCCACCGGGGCATTGGGAATGCAGCCGTTGCCTGGGGGTTTTAGATCTAATGATGCAGTCGATCTTGATGTGCTTACGCCATGCTGCAGCCGAGCATTCCACCATGATTGCATAATAGATTGGCTCGATGGGAACACTACCTGCCCGTGCTGCAGGAAAGATTTGTCTATGGGTCTTGGCCCATTCTTGTAGGCGTTCCTCAAGTTCCTCGCCATGCCAGATCGCACCATCTCGCTCATTGGAGGATGACGACAAGGATGACACGACGAGGTGGATGGTGGCAACACAGACGACTTTGAGGGTTGAGGTATCGATCGGTAGGTGTACTTAGTACCATAGTAGAAGATATAGTAGTACTAGTACAATGGCGGGTGCATGTAGTTCACTTTTGTTCTATTTTTGAATGGCTTTATGTACCCTAAAAATTATTGGAAACCAATATAATTTTGGTTTAACTATTTTTGAGTGGTTTTCGTGATTTTGGGAATGTGCTTTTGATGGGGGCGAATAATAGATGGCAGGAGGGAATGAAGTCGGTCACAACATTGGAAACCACGTATTAATAGTACTAGTGGCTTTCATCTATATTGGACCACACAGTAAGTTAGTCGCGTAAACTAGTATAAACAACACAGTAACAAGCATCACAGCAGAACGAGGACAAACCATAGAGGAAGCTATCTGATGCGGTCAAAAAAGAGGGGCTGGACTTTCATACATTCAAAATATTGTTTCAACTCCAATGGCTCCTCGGTTCTGCGTTAGGATGCAGCGAGAAAGGCTCCTCGCTGCCAGATGGGATCCACCAGGCACCAGGTTGGCGATTGATCCAGAGCTATCGGTTCCCCAGCAGATTAATTGCTAAGACATTCAAAACAGACAACCCTTGGCACTTCGTCCTCGCGATCAAATATGTAGAGGTCGGATTTTCTTGCTTTTGTAGTAAAACTGAATAGCTACGTCTCATTCGTGTTGCACTGGATCGAGGCGAGACTTGTTGAGATGAACTCCTCGCTGCCAATGGTTTATAACAAACAAGGTAAAAAGAACCACCAGTGGATACAAAACCAGCTAAAAAATGACCAAGCGACCGATGCTACACCACCCTCAACAAAGCTTAACCCTGCTAATTATTACATCAAGTTACAATTGTCTCCATTGAACAACCAAAACACTAGTCGAAACATTGGTTATGAGGTACTTGAACATCACACCTATTTCAGAAACATATAACAAGGGCATGTATGTATTTCCATAAACACTAAATGATAACATCATCTTACCTCGTGGTTTATGCTCAGTTCAAAAGGAACAGCACCAACAAGATTTTGGAGGAAAATTGATCAAAAGTGCTCAGATTCCAAAACCTACACAAATTAGCCCTCCATGTCTTTCCCTCGGCATCAACAGCAACCACGTGGTCAAATGCACAACGAGTAACACGCATTGTAGGAAAAGGAGGTAAATGCACATCGAGTAATAAGCATCATAGGAAAAATAGGGTAAACTTTGCAGGGTACTGTCCGACGCAGTCAAATGCTCGGGGTCCGGACTTTCTTACCTTTGCGAAAATTTTGAAAGTTGTCTATATTCTCCTACACCTTCGCATCCTTCTTTCCTATACTCTTTCCAAATTGGAAAAAATCCCCCTTCCTGTCGCCTCCTTCCCGCGCACGATGGGTTTCCCGCACTACATCTCATCGCCGAACCATATATTCTTGACGTGCGCCTCGCAGTTATTAAAAATGCAACATATCCTCTAAATGCCAACCATTCTCCATTGCCTGTTGGGCTTGTGGCGGTAGAGGAAGGTGTACTCTGGTGGTCTCTTTTCGGTGTGCTACGGTGGCTCTGGCATCCATTTGGAGGCAGGCGACGGGGCTTTCCTAGTGTAGCGCGGCAGCAGTGGCATCCGTGGAGGAGCCGACAGATCTGATTCCCAGGTCTCTTTCCTCCTCTTTTACTGTTTGTTTCATCTGATCCACTAATTTTGAAGCCACAGTGCACTTGTTGATACGAATGCCAATTAATGATAGTTAGACTTGATTTAGCTGATGTTGTGATGGTCTAACTGCTAGTCTAGATTGCATATATATACCTACTACTATAAATGTGCATGATCTCCTACTCTATGTTTAGGTATTTCCTGTAGCACAAGGATGTTGTGGATTTCACTGATGAATCTTTATTGTATTATTTTCCTCTTCAGTTATGTCATTATTTAGGAAACCGAGGCTTAATACACACTGACGAAATGGAGGAGGCCCGCAATGGCAATAGGAGGACGAGTGTGTTTGCTAGCCTCCCAGATGATATCATTGTCGATATCCTCTGCTTCCTCCCCTCCTGCTCCTTGTTCTGCTACAAAATGGTCTGTAAATCCTGGAAAAGACTCATCTCGGACCCCATGTTCATTCAGCTGCTGCCCCAAACTGTGGCCGGCTTCTTCTACGACACTTATAGTGGCTATCAACACTTCACCAGCGTCACGAGGGAACCACCCTCCTTGAAATTCTTGCCCTTTGACATTGAAATGGTAGCCATCTCAGATTGCTACAACGGCCTCCTCCTATGCTGGTGCCACGTGTCTAATGGAGACCGCTATTTGTCTGCAATCCAGTGACCAAGAAGTTCAAGGTACTGCCGCCTAGCACCAGGGATGTTGGCCATGCTGTTGGTGAGGCTCGCTTGTGTTTTGATCCCACGGCCTCGTCGCACTTCCATGTGATAGAACATGTTGATAGTGAAGACGCTGTGTGTGTAGGTGTGGAGATCTACAAGGAATCTGAATGGGGTGAGGAAACTGATGTGACATTTTTGAGTGAACAGAGTGTGTTTCTTAATGGCTGTCTGCACATTATGGGGTACTCTAACTACTCTAGGATACTTGCTGTGGATATGGAGGGAAACAAATGGAGTAAAATTGATAGGCCTGATGGTGCTATACACTCCATGCATCAAGCTCAGGGTCTCTTATGTGTGTGTCTTGTTAATGACACTCATATAGAACCCAACTTTCAATCTGGATCCTTGAAGACTATGATACTAACAATTGGACACTGAAGCATACAGTTAGCACCCATGAGCTGTTTGGAATGACTAATATGTGATTTGGTGCCTGTGAGCTTATGCAAGAGAGGTACATAGTGATTACAGTTCACCCAGAATGGAGTTTGATTTTCTTTGCTGGTAAGGATGGAACAATCATCGCATACAACATGGACCACAGAGAAGTTCATGACATCCATCACAGTGTCCATTTGTATGGTAGACATCTCATTAAAAAAGAATTCATTTGTAGACCAGTCTATCTTCCTTATGTTCCCTTGATGTCGGATTCATTTGGATCCATTTGATATATCTGTCTCTCATGACATTTTAAATGGACCAATGTTATTTTCTTGTGTATGGACTCAATGATGGACATTGTTATTATGTGTTAGCTACATTAGTGTGTCATTATGTCATGATGTTTGACATGATAGGTATCTGGCTGCTGAGATATACAACGCATGGTCTTTCTTGCGTTTAACAATAGGATAACGTGAGGTATGTCTGACGCAGTCAGATATGGAATGGTCAGACTTTCTTACTCATGCAGTACAGTATGTACAACTGGTGTGGGCCAAATCTAATTCCTCTTATTAAAAAACACAGAATATGTGGCGGTCTCTAGTTTTTTTGACAACTTGGCGGTCTCTGCTTTAGAGCAGACGGGGCGGTCTCCCCGCTCGTAGGTTTGAATTTTTGCCGAACTTTTCGCTCCGCGCCCGCCAACATGTAGATGTCTCTCTTGCCCTTCCACGTGAAAAATATGTTCACCTAAGACAAGGGCATTTGTGGTATTCTGGTGGCAACAAAAAAGCGTAAGGACAGGCCTCTCCACCCCCATCTCCCATTCTCGTAAGCCCCAGCCGCACCCATCTCTTCCCGCTCTCTCCACTTTCAAATTTTCAAGCAGTGCCACCACGCTGCTAGCCCATCCTGCTCCGAGCACCAGGTGCCATCGCCAGAGCAGCTTGACTCCAAATCTGGATCCCCTAGCTCGGCACACGTCGAGATCCCTTGGATCCAAACCCTAGCCGGATCTCGAACTGGTACGCCATCGTCAATGCCTGCCGCACTAGCTCCACGACGACGATGAGACCTCGAGGTTGACAATGAATACTAGCCAGTCAAGGTAGAGTAACAGGTACCAAGATCCCTTTTTATGATGTTTGTTGTATTGTAGTCCCTTTCTTTTTTATGATTTCTTTATGACCTTAGTGGTTGAACCTGGGATGATTGTTGGTGACATGTATTTGCACACCCCTGCTCTGTTGTTTACATTTGGTTTAAACTTTAGTTTAATAAATGCCTATGTAATGTAGATGTAGAGGAACCAAATCATTTTAAATAAGAATGGATTGCATATATCACAAGCATTCAACAAAAAATGCAAGAGCTTGGACTGTCTACGCGCCGAAACCCTGTGTCACCTACAAATGAAAAAAAGTCAAGCGAAGATCTAGAATATATCCCTAAACCATGTGAGTTTGCTGATGGTGGCTATGAAGCAGATGAAACTGATTCAGACTTTGAAGCCGAGACAGAATCCCTACCAGTTAAGTTGCTTGTTCTGTTCTGTATTTTGTTCGGTGGCAATGTAATCTACTCATGCTTGCTACTTATGTTTGTTTCATAACCTTCAGTGTCTGATTCTAGGAAAGCATAGAGGAGACTCTATCAGTAGGACAAAAGGCTTTGGTAATATGGGTGCCGGGCGAAGTTGTATGAAGCGAGTGATGCCAGTAGCACCTAAGTTGACTGGTGTTTGTAGTTGGTCAGGTAAACATAAAGTGCTTGATGGATCAGGAGGAAGCGACCACAGCCCTGTGGGCAACTTCTCACCTCTAGATAACAGTAGCCATGCTGAAGATGGAGAGGGTCCCTCTGAGCAAACTACTGTCTTCCTTCAGACACAGAACAATAGAGAATGCTGCAAAGGTTGGTATTAACCTACATATCTATATCTGTTGATTAGCAATAGCTATTTGACATCCAGGCTACTTGTATAACAAACAGAAATTCTGCTAGATGATAATACCAATGCCATAGAGGTTCCTTTCGAGAAAACTACTATCTCCCCTGACCCATAGAACAATAACGAAATTGTCCAAGGTTGGTATTAACTTGCATATGTCTATCAATCAATTTTGCACTATCTATTAACAACCTGAATGCATGAAAACCATGTAGAATGACCGCTGCCAAGAAAGAGAAAATGACAGGGAAAAGGTATGGGACTTATGCTTGATGGAATGATTGGTGCATTTGGAGGAATGAGGATGCCCATCTCTATTGCCAAGGGGAATAGACGGCCACATGATGCACTACAAGCCGCCAAGTTTGCCTCAGCGGCTAGTATAGTAGTCGTGGATCAAGTACCAATTTTCACCCATTTCAAACATTACAAGACACCTGATGGAAGGTCCATTTTGAAAATTTTCTCCATAAGCTATCTGTATGCATCGTTACCCCTTGTTTACATTCAACTGTGCCTTGAGCAACTAAGAAACTGATTTAATTTGCATGCACGCTACTATAGACAAAGCTGGCCTTTGACCAGCATCATCAACCAACGAGAGATGCTTGTTGGAATGTGTTTAGGTGTGCTGTGAGGTAGGAACACTATAGGTTGAAGAAACTCTACTACAATAAAGTCCCTGCCGAGATGTGCTCTCCTGTCCAGTCCATGAACGATAAGCAGTGGAATGACCTTGTCAAATCTTGGTCTAGTGCAAAGAACAAGGTGCATGTGAAGTCATCGAATGCCTATCTATTCCTGCTATGGTCTACTTGTGCTGTAGTGTAACACCAATGAGTTTACATGATGTATCTACAAAGAATAAGCAAAACTGTGCAAAAGTTAAGTACCATCAGGCTACAGGATCTCAATCCTATGTTGTAAAGCACCACAAATTTGTAAGTGATGGTTTCATTGTATTGTTACTGGGACTTTGTATATATATATGAACTGAAACTCATGTGCAATGTGAATAGATGGAGGACAAGAGGAAGGCCGCACAACAAAATCAAGGACTTGATGGACAATAGGAGGGATCTAATGCAGATATTAATGCTGTGGAAGTCTTCAAGGAGTTCCATACTAGTAAGAAGAAAGGCCTTAGTGACGCTACAAAAGAAGCTGTTGTAAGTACCTTCGCTTGATTTACTTGAAATTTGCAATTATACACCAATCTATAGTTCTATACGGTACCTAAACATTGTGCTTATGTAATCTCTGTTGGCTCCCTATCATTAATATGTTGTGCAATACCTATGCATTAGTTGTTATGGATTAATCTCCTAGGTTTTCAATTTAAGTTCTCTACCACTATCTGCTACCTTTATACCTCTATCTGGTACCTGCTACCTAAAGTTTAACGCTTTAACATACGTAGGTGGCTATGGAAGGTCTGCAAGCCGCTTGTGTTGCTGAAGGGGGGAACCAATGACTAGTGCTGATGTTGTTTGCAAGGTCATCTAGGACTCCCACGACAAGAATGAGTCCCCGGCACCCATGAGCAACATCCCTTTTCTGAAGAATGCTAGTATCCAAACAAGCTCAATAGATACATTATCGGAGAGGATGCTTCGACAAAAGCTTCATGAGGAACGGGTTAGTTCTGCTACCCTCGTTGAAGAACTAGCTGAACAGATGAAGGCTCAGAAGATTGTGATGGATTTTGGGGATTACAAGAGATAGCAACAAGAGCAGCAAAGGAAGTTTCGTGAGGAATTGTTGGCCGCCATTTCTTCTGGTAATTGACTATCGGGCTACAGCTGTTGTGGCCTTGATGTAGTTAACTTTTGTGGTTTGATGTGTAGACCTGTGTGCCGGTATGTGCCAGTTTGATGGTGGACTCATGCTGGTTTGTACGGTATGAAATGTAAATAAGCTTCTGTGATGTTTTTGAATGGGTGTTTGGATGACGAAATGAATGTCGGCTATGGATGATCCAGGGTAGGCCATGTGGTCATTTAATAACGGATCGTTGCTCTACATGTGCAATTTCCATTGCACGACACGTGTGTTTCTAAGTATCAAACACACGGTTGAATAGCGTGAAGCCACATGGCGGATTAACAAACGAAAATGTGGACGCAAGCCATAATGGCATGTGGTAGAATGAGAGATGGCCACGTCTATAGATAAAAACCCGACATATGGTCCAATGAAGCACTAACAAGTGGGCTAACGGGGATGCAAAACATGTGCCAATAAAAAATTGACATGTGAAAAAATAAATAAACGACAGATGGTCTAATAAAAGAGAGACAAATGGGCTAATGGTAACACGCAACCTGTGCCAATAAGAAATTGACACATGGTTCACCAATGTCTAGACACGTGGTCCTCTAGGAGCCTAAAACGTGGAAGACCCTGAGCATGCCATGTCAGCCAAACGGCCGCCATGGGTGCCAAACAACCGTCTGGGCTCCTAACGGCCGTCTGCGTCGTCAATGTACGCATACGTAGCCCTCATGTACGCATACGAAAAACTTCTGTGATGTCCACATGTTGGTCACCAAAGCCAGGTTTTCGCGATGATTCCTTAAGGACCATCACAACTACATTTGTGTGACGCAAGTTCTGCGATGGTGGCCTTTTGGTCACAGATTTGTCACAGAACTAAAATAGTGATGAATATCACACGTACCGTGTCAAAAACGGTTCATCATGGTAGGTCATATTTCTACTAGTGAGCGGATCCGCTGGCTTCCATTGTCGCTTCTCAGATGAAGAAATGATCGTCATGGTTGGGGATAACGAGGTCTGGGTTACGGTCACATCAAAGCCCCAGACAGTCGAGCGCTTTCTTCGAGATGTCCACCATGACAAGCCGCTCGTCTTTGGTTTAGATGAGGAATGCCTTGAGAAGGAGAATAGGATGGCCCTCTTACAAATATGCATTGACAAGCAGTGCCTTCTCTTCCAGTGGTCGCCGTCGATACCATCCCAGACGACCTCAAGACGTTCCTTGTGGGCGAGAAGCACATTTTTGTCGGTACAGGAATCACCGGCAACATGGATCGGCTGAGGAACCACCACAACATCGAACTCTCTAAGGCAGTGGAACTACAGGCCATTGTGCCCTTCGTAATCAGAGGTAAGTGGAGCAAAGTGGGAAGCCTCAAGATTTTTGGCCGAGAATTGCTTGGTGTGGACATGGAAAAAGGTAGTATTTCTCTTCGTACCAAAGACTAGGACCAGCCCAGACTATCGAATGAGAAGATCAAGTATGCATGCACGGACACCTTTGTATCATACAAGATCGGCGAAATCCTACAAAAGGAGCATGAATTTGATCTCCACCTGTAACACCTCTGGTGTTATGTTAACTAAAACATGCCATGTCATCATATGCACTGCAAAGCATTCATGCTTAATTCAACCTTAATGTGCATTGACTAAAACAAGTTTACATTTCATAGGTTGATTGTGTTTCTGGAATGTTTTGTCACATGAAATAATAAAACCCTACTTTTGAATGTCATCGCAAATACTTGGGTTATATTCTATGTACTTGAGGTGTAAACCATGTTTACACTAGTGTCAAGCATAGTGTATAAACCTAAGTCCAACCCTAAAAATTTGTTTCCATATGTGAAGTTGAATTTGGGTTTCAAAGCTTATTCCCAAGCCTTGCAATTCAAATTTAAATTCAAATTGGAAAGCTATAAAGTATTTTTTGAAAGTCAATTTGGTCAACCAAGGGTGTCATTGGGTCAATGACCTAAAAATGTCCTTGGATGATGTTTGTGATCACTAATGACCAACCAATTAAGTTAGAAACCAAATCGAGTTTGATTTCAATGTCAAAAACCCTTTATCCTAAAACCTAGTTTTACCCCCTTTTCTCTAATTCAAAATCTATAAAGAATTTGGAGATACTCTAAGAAGATAGTTTGTAGATCTTTACAAGAGCTACAAAGTTTGTATATAAAGTTTTTCAAGTTTCCAAAAGAAATTTCAAATGAATTTGAAAATACAATTTTTTAGCATTTGTCCCCTTTTGATTTTAAAACCATAATTCAAAAATTATGCATAATTTTGGAAAATTTTGTATATGAAAAAGGTTTGGTTTGGAAAGTTAAACATTTCATAGTTTTGAAGATTTTCAAGTTTTATTGAAAAATCAAAAGTAATTTCAAATGTTTGTTTCTAGGGTTTTATCCCCTTTTTGAATTTGAATTCAAATTTCAAAATCCATATAGAATTTGAGGATGACGGTTAAAGGAAAAGTGTAGCTCTCGAAAAGTTATGGAAATGATATTTTTGAAGATTTTGAAGTTCTTATATAAATTTTGGAGTAATTTGTATTTTTAAATGAATGGCATTTTTGTAATTTTTGTGAACAGTACCGAAACCTATCGTCGGCCGCCATCGCCGGCTTCTCAACCCGCGCCGCCGTCCACCGCCGTACCTGCTCGGCCACCAGAGTGCTCCTGAACACCCGAAACTTCTCCATCATCATGTCGCCCGTCCATACATCGACTTCGCCCTATAAATAGCTCAGCCGTGGCCGACGACCTTGCTCCGTCGCTCGATTTCGCCGTCATCGATTCATCACTGTCCAATTGCTCTTGCCAATAGCTCCACCACATCCTCATGGTCAATTTGAGCTAGTTCGTCCTTGCTCTCCTCGCCCGAGCTGCCCGCGCGCCGTCGTCTTCTCCACGGCCGGTCGCCGAGCCGCCGCATGCTTTTTCGCCATTGACCGCCGCACAGGGTGAAAATATATTCTCTTTAACCCTCCTATCATGTTCTCCATGCTATCTTACCTCTTATGCGCACCTTGGCCGGCTTGATGGTCCACAGGAACTCCGGTGACGCCGACCTTGCCATCGGAGCGCCGCCGCCCCTATCAGCGCCGTCGTTCGCAGCTCGATTCAGCTACTCCGAGCCTCCATTAACATGCGCATCAGCACCATGGTGAGCTCCTACAGCTGTTTGCGCTATCAATTTCAGCCTTGCTGCATCATAGCCACCGGACATCGAAGCTCGTCACTGGCATGCCTTGCCAGCGCCGCCGTGCGCGTGGCTATTCGAGTTAGGGGCCAGGAGCGACTTCATTTTCTGGCCTAGTGTGTTCGCCTGAGTGCCCTGCATTCGCCCGAGTGCTCGCCGTCACCGGAAACCACTCCTGTGAGCTTCGTCGCCGCGCCCGAGCTCCGCCGCGCCGCCATGGCCGCCGGCGTGGGTGCCGCCGTCGCCCCGCCGCGCCGTTAGCTACCTCAATCGACTCGCCGTGTCGAGATGAGCCTGTAGGGACAAACCTTGTCGCCGGAGACCTCGCCGTCGGCGAGTAATCGCCGGTCAACCGCCGGCGGGCCGTCGGTCAGCGCGGGAGTACTGTGCCAATTTTTCTTTTTCTATTTTCAAAAAATGATTTAAATGCTATTTTCTTTGAAAAGTCATAGTAATTCATATATAGCTCCAAAAATTCTAAAAATTTTTGTGTGTGTTCTTTATGATGTCATCTACCTAGGAAAAATATGAAATGCTAAATTTGAGTACTTTTTGCATATGTTAAAATTAGCCCTTTTAATTGAAAAATGGACCTTCAATGATTTTTAATAAATAAAATAATTGGCTTTTAATTCTGAAATTTGTTTTTCCATCTAATTAGGCTAAGAGCTTTCCAAAATAAAATTTTGGGCTTAATTTGATAACTTTAATTTTATGCCTTTATGTAATTCCTTTAAATAATTAATTAATTCCTTTAATTGAGCTTAATCATTATAGCATTTGTTTGACTTTGGGATTGATTGATGACCTTAGGTCATTAACCCTAATGACCTTTGGCACTTTCATTAATTATTTGCGCTTATCTTAATCATGTCATTAGGGCTTAATCAACGTTATTTCATGTGTTTAATTAATTTCTTAAATGGCGTAGTTAACCCTAATGAGCTTGATAAGCAAAGTTTTGTTGGCTTGCAACTTTATCATGAAGAAAAGTTGTACTCAAGTCCTTAATCTGATCCTACATCCATCAAGCATCATGTTTACTATTCCATCATGTTAAAGCATATCAATTATCGAATAGTTTCCGTTAACGGAGAGTTAACGTTGTCGCACCAGATCCCAAGGACGAGCAGATTCAGGAATCAGGAGTTGATCCAGAGTTCGAGACCGTCTACCCCGAACATCAAGGCAAGCCCCGGATGCATTCAAACCCTATTCTATTTATAAAAGTTTTATCGCTTCAACTAGGATATGTTGCATTAAGTAATAGGAGTTGTGTGAAAACCTACCAATTGCATTACCTGTCTTATTTCCTTATTCCTTGTTACCTGCTTTGGAAGGTAAGTAGCAACGCTTAGCCCTGCTTAATTAGTTAAGTGTTCAAAGGTAAAAGAATGAAAAAGATGAGATTGGTTTTTCTCGTTGGAATCTTGATGATAGTTAATAAATCGAGTCCGGACGGCTAACTTGCACTGGGAATGGAGTCCCTCTGTAGTGTTTCTGTCTGTTGATGCCCTAGGTCCCGTCCGTTGGTGAACTGATGATATCGAGAAATTAGAAATCCACATGCATGAAGTGGTATTCAGTGGGCCAGAGTCCCCACGCTTATCATGTAGTGACATATAGTGGGCCAGAGTCCCCACATATGTCATATTGTGTTATACTGTGGGTTTAAGTTCCCATGTATTTCGGTACACGGGGCTGAAGTGCTCAGGTGTATCATGTGGTGATATATGGCTGCGGTTGTTGTCCCAGTATATCAGTTCATCTAGGGTGCATTGGAGTTAGAGTCTCTGGTATCCCAGTGACCTAGGTCCCAGCTGGGTATGAAAATGGATTCGAATCGCTGTTGCTTCTCGGAGAAGAAGACTCGATCGGTGTTCATCATCGTAGTAACAACTTGAACAATGATTAAGGTTTAATAATGAAGTTGGTTGGTAATTGGAGCTAGATCCAAACAAACTTTTCTTTTTGTTAAGCTTTTCCAAAAAATTTCTTATCTCTCACAAGCCTTACCTTGTCCTTCTAGCCTGCATTTCTTGAGTCTTCACCCCTCTTTTTCGGTGGGTTAGTCTTGTTGAGTACTTTTGTACTCAGGGTTTGTTGAACCCTTGTTGCAGGTGAGCCTCATGGGTAGGAGTGCTTTGCAGCCTGCTGCATGAAAGTTGTCGAGGAAAGTGACGACGAGTGAGATGTTTAGCTCTTGGGCAGAGCTCTTCATTTGGTATTGTAATAAAGTTATCTACTACTCCACTACTATTATGGTTTGTACAATCTAAACTTATGGTTGTAAATATTTGAAACTCAAAGGTTTATAAACTTATGTTATTGTAAGTCTTCCGCTATTTTACTCTGATGTATATGATTTATATCAAACTGTTGTGATACTGCAATGTCTCTTTATAATGATTGATCCTGCTCGGAGAATTATGGATGATTCAGGATTTACCCGACAGACTTTTTAAGTCATATGGAACACACTCATGGTTATTTGGAGTCTGTTTAGACAATAATCATGCGTGTGGGCTATATGATTTAGGAGGTTCTGCCACACCACCTCACTCAGTCTCCTGTCGTTCGGGCTTGTAGAGGAGGCTTACTCTTCGTCGACAACAACAGTAAGAGGATCAGCCGATGCCCTGCCTGCGGTAAAGCGAAGAACTGGATGTGGAACGAAGCCATAGATCATGTTGTGCGTCTATCTTCAGATGATGATGACGAGATAAGAAGAAGACATAAGCAACTGCTGCTCAACCATGGCTTTCAAGTTAACGAAGAGAGTGATGACAGCGAGTCCAATGATGGAGAAGCATGAACAAGTGCAATGAAGCCCTGACTCATGCATGCAGCTTTCTTTTCCTGGTAATATATGTAATGAGTTTCAACCATATATATCGATGTGTCGTAGTGATTTGTTACCTTTGCTTGTTGTTTCTGTTAATCTATTTGACAATTATTATTAGTATGTTTTCTGATAAAGAATGTTTCTGTATTATCCAAATGTAACTTTTCTTTTGTTACTCCATTGAATATATCACATCATCTATACTGTTTGCAATCTAGATACAGACGGAGCAGAGCGTTTACTTGTTTCTGCATGTTTGTTCCTCTTAACATTTTTGTGCATACATCAGAATGTCCGACCAGTGTAAATATGACCAACCCGGACACACCTCACGGGTTATTTGAGCATCAAGGATGAGACGTGCCTCCTGAGTTTTACTGTGAACACAATTAAGTGAAGGGTTGTCTGCTTTGAGTGTCGTAGCCATCAGTCTACTAGCAAACCAATAGCATCGCATCAATCTCCTACCTGCTGGCTATTTTCCCCGCATCCTAATGCAGAACATAGGAGCCAGTTGATACTGAAAAACTATTGCGCATGTGAAAAAGTCCGGCCGCTGAACATTTGAACACATCTAACAGTAGCCTCCATAGTTGATCAGGCCAAAGTTGTTCGCGGACACCAGGATAGTCTGGCTAGCCAAGCTTTGACTTGGCCGAACCGCAAGTGATCTGTCCGACGGGCACTAAATCCTAGAACAAATTCTGAAACAACAAAATACAGTGGTGGCTCACTAGTTTTGCTAAAATAATGACAACATCCATCTAAGAGGAAATTTACATATCCATAGAACAAGCAAACAACATCTGCTAATGACTTCAAGAACAAGGGCGATAGGAGTTGTGACACCGTTGTAAATTACTTTGCATACCGAATATATAATTCGATTTGCAAACAAAACAAAGATGGCACGCTAGTTTAGCGGAAATAAGTACTACTTCCATCCTTCAAAAAGTTAGCATGTCCATGAACAACGAAACAACATTTGGTCATATTTTTTGTACAATAATACAGTACAACGCAGAGATACATTAATTCGAGCTTTATTTTACTTCAAACAAGCAAACAACATCGGTCCATTTAAAATGTCATGATTGTGGGATTCAAAAAGGGTAGCTTTATGTAGTGCTCTGCTAATGTCCAAGGAGAAGGGTACATAAGCATCAAATTGGGCTTTATTTTACTTCACTTAGTGAATCCGAGAACAAGGGAACATAAGGAAGATATAATGGTTTAAAGATGAACATATCTTTAATGATACTTGTAACATACTCAAATTCACGGGCAGGGATGACATGGACTTCTCTGCGGTCCATGTCATATGCCAGCTTTGCTCTATCCTCCCCTTCAATGAAAATCAAATTCCATTCTGGGTGGAGTGCAATAACCCAGTACTCCTCATTACCCCATACATAGTCCCCAAATCCAATATCAATGCTTCTGAACAACTCCAAGATGCTAACAGTATGCTTCAATATCCAATTATCAGTATCATAGTCTTCAAGGAACCAGATTGAAAGCAATGAATCATAGGGACCATCAAGAGTACATACACACAAGTGACCCTGAGTTAGATGCATGGAGTGCTCTTTCCCACAAGGCCAATTGATTTTCCTCCATGTTTTTCCTGCCATATCCACAGCAAATATCTTACAGCCTTCCTCATTACAGTACCCATAATGTGGTGACAAGCGTTAAGAAACACACTTAGTGACCTATACCAATACAAAATCCCATCTGTACCTTCAGGCAATTCAGATTCCTTATAGGTCCAGCAGTTTCAGATGAGTAGATCTCCAAACCTGCGAACTCACCGTCTTCACCATGCACATTTTCAATCACATGAAAGTGCGAGGAAGCTGTCGGATCAAAACACAAGCGAGCCTCACCCAATGCATGACCAACAACACAGGTGATAGGCAGTAGTATCTCATACCTCTCAGTCACTGGGTTGCAGACGCAATATCGATATCCATGACCCCCAAGGCACCAACAAAGGATGAGCCTGTTGCAGCAATCAGATACAGCTACTAATTCCTCTATGAAAGGCAAGAATTTGAAGGAGGGGGTGTCCACCGGTGATGCTGATGAAGTCTTGTTTACTGGCTGCACCAGCAAATAAGAATCTGGCCATAGTCTAGGGCAGTTTCTCCTAGTTCTTGGAGTCCGAGATGAGGTGGAGCCAAGTTTTACAAACCAATTTGCAGTGGATCAAGGAGCGGGTGGGGAGGCAGCGGATGATCTCAAAAACAAGATCCTCGTTAAGCCAGTCCACTGCTCCATGTTCATGCGGGCCTCCTCCAGTTCGAAGAGACTGCGATGGTCAGAGTGTGTAGTATGATCAGAGATTCCTTAGTAATGGGATCCTTATAGTGGCAAAAAATCCAACAATGATCCACTAGTGAAATGAGAGAATTGGACGCCTATGCCACGGTACACAACAATTCCTTAGTGAAATCAGAGACCCACGGATCGGATCTGTCACCTGTGCCATGGTACACAACTGACGCAGACGCAATGCCACCACGCTCCACTGGGAATGCCCCGCCGCCTGCCTCCAAATGGACGCTGGAGCTACCACAGCACATCGGGGATCATTTGCCGCCGCCAGTGCTGCAAATCCATCGGGGATCCTTCGCCGCCTCTAGTACCGCTAGTCCAAACATGTTTCACACTAGGAGGATGACTCAGCGGGGAGCCGGGCACGGCCCAGTTATCACACGGCCCATTAGGACTGTCCTGTGGTACACAAAAGAGACATGGCCAGACTTTCCCATGACACACGAAAGAGAGATGACCGGACTATCTTATGAGTCCTAAGTCTTGTCTCATCGCAGTTCATGTCTACAAATGCAAGAACGTCCGACCTCTACATAATTGAACTTGTAGGAAAAAACATAATAAGTTTATCAATTTTGCTTATAGTTTTTTCATGACCGGGACTTCACCTTGCTGGTCTCATTTTGTTTCAAGGAAGAAGCACTTTGCTGTGTGTTTTATGGTTGATGGCCGGTGAACTCAAATCTAGGAGCTGGTAAGGTTGGGGGCGTAGGCTAGGTCGATGGAGTTTCACCGTTAGCTTCTTTCTACTGTGACTGCAAGCAAAGCTTATACATGATGTGATCCTCTCCGTCGTGCCTGCTGAGACTGCAACCAAAGCTTGTACACTCATATATTATAGGAACGGGGACGGCCCAATTATCACACCTGATATTTTGTTAAATTTAATATCTGGTGGTGCCTGCTTTGTATCCCCCGTTGGTTGTTGTAAACCCTAAACCATAAATTTTTGTTGTAAACCGTATGGAGCGAGGAGTCCATCTCAACAAGTCTCGCCTCGATCTATGTTAAAGTCTGACCGCTACATACTTGATCTCATAGGATGATGTGTGAAGTATTGTCTGTATTGAATCTCTTCGCAACCACTCTGCCGAGTGCTCACTGACGGTTACGCTTTTGGTCAATCTGTAGTACTGGCACGAATGAGTTTAATAATATGAAGTTGAGCAACAGATCACGTGCAAAGTTATTATTATAGCAAATTTTTTAAAGGAAATGCTGTTGGGCATAAGAAAGTCCGACAGCTGCATATTTGAGCACGTATGATAGTATCCTCCATAGGGACGGGCCTGACACGCCTGGTGTAGTTGTGATAGGCATTTTTGGTGTACTTATTTCAAAGAGCAAGTTCAGCAAGTATTATCAAAGGCAACAGTTTGTTTCACCTATTTGTTACAAACTGTTGGCAGCCAGGAGTTATCTGAACAAGTTTCGCCTTGATCTAGAGCATGTTTGAGACGTGGCTGCGGATGCAAGAATGTCCGGCCATTGAGTATTTGATCTCGTAGGACAAATTGTGAAGGGTGGTCTGTATTGAATGTTGATTGAGTGCATCAAACATGGGACGTAGGATAAAGCTGTTGAGTTTTACTATGAATGATAGTCATGCTATTACGCATAAGAATGTCCGGCCCCTGTAATGTCGACCGCGTCTGAAAGTATTCTCCATAGTTTATCCTCTTTTTCCTGTGATGCTTGTTACTATGTCATTTAGTAGTTTGCATGACTAAATCTATAGCAAAGAGTAATGACCTCTACTCCATACGACATAAAATGCAATGGAGCACATCGAAGCAAGATTTGAAATTGTGGCCATGTCTGACTACACTCCCTCCTGTCATATATGCTTCGCCCCTTCAAAAGAACATTCCCAAAATAATAAAAAGCACATAAACATAGTTTGAACGACATTTATATTAATTTCCAGTATTTTTCTGGGTACATGAGGCCATTTTAAAATATATCAAAAGTCCATTTCAATTGTACCCACCGTTGCACTTCTCCTGCTAAAGACCCAACTGCACCTACCAGTCGATCATGTCGATGAGGTGTTCCCAGTGTCGACAAACCAATTTGCAGTGGAACAGGGAGGGGCTAGGGAGGCGGCGGAGGATATTGAGAAGGACCTCATCTGGGACCCAGGCAAATGAGACCGTCCACATGTCAGGGTCCTGCTCCATCTCGTCAGTGTGCAATAGGACAAGTCCTGTAGTAGATCCATGTTGAAGCAAAACAGAAATGAAGAAACAAACAGTAAAAAGGGGAGAAAGGAGACCTATAGATCGGATCTGACACCTTTGCCATTGCCGTGGCACACAAGTGACACGGACAGTAATGCCGTTGCACCCCGTCGGGAAAGCCCGACCGCCTGCCTCCAAATGGACACCGAAGCCAGCACAGCACACCGGGGATCCTCCGCCATAGCCTCTAGCTTCACTGCCCAGCCTGCGGAAGTCCAATGGTGGGTAGATATTTTCCCATTTTCAGGGGATATATCCACATGACTTGTCCCTTAGGTGCGGGGATGGCCTAAATATCACAAGACCCATATAAGGACTGTCCGGTGCTACACAAAAGAGGTATGGCTGGACTTCCCCATGATACACGAAGAGAAAGGGTTGGACTGTCCCGTCAATTGATCTTGCAAGTTGGCTCCTGGCAGTTCATATCTGCGAATGCCAGAACATCCGACCGCTAAATAATTGATCACGTAGGACAATTAATGGGTATGGCAGTTCACCCTAAATGGAATTTGGTTTTCTTGGCTGGGTATAAAGGAAAATGAATCATCGCATATGACATGGACCGCAGAAAAGGTCATGTCATCCATACCTATTGGTGTTTTGACCCCTGGGGCCAACACCAATGAGCGAATTTATGTGTGCGTGCTCCCTAATTCAGATGGTGATGCAAGAAGAACATAGTATTTATCATGGTTTGGGCAAGAGAAGGCCCTAGTCCAGTGAAGGGATGATCTCTATTATCTTGCATTGAAGTGCTATACAGGGGTGAATACAAGCAGTATGAATGGCGAAGTAAGCTTGGGTTTTGCGTACGACTGCCGCTAACTCTCTTCTGGCCTACCAAAACTAGGGCCTGGTGCCTTCTTTTATAGATGAAGGAGGGGCACAGGATTACATGCATTTTAGGATGGACGTATAGCTAACATCGAGGGGTTGATGCTTGGTCAAGTCGGTGTTCCTGTAGCGATGTGTCTAGGCATGATGAAGCCGTACTTCCTGTACGCCTGGTGACATCACTCAAGGGTTGCCGAGACGCCAGCATTCCTGCCCTGTCACGTCAGGAGTTGTTGAAGGATTGACCGGTCATGTGCGAGTCGGGTTCAAGGGGGTGGTCGATGGAATCGAGGCCCTAGAAGATATGGCAGCTCTGGGAATAATGGAGGAGTTGTTGACTTCTGCGTCTTCGAGGGGGTGCCCATCGGGGCACTGTACCTGATGTAGCGGAACAGTGCAGCAGGGGCAGCCAGATTCCCTGCTATGGGTGGTAAAAAAGGCGGGATTTGACCCCGTACTTTTTACTGTGTGCGGCACTGCAGCCATGCGGTCCGGCGGGAGCAGGTAGAATGCATTAAACCCGCCTGTGAGTCATACCGGTGGTAGGTAGGTGGTTCGAGGAGTGAGCTTCCGTCATCGAGGGGTGGCTCAAGGGGTGAACTTTCGACCTGCTGTACTCGAGGGTCGCCCGTTCGCTTGGGTGGAGTTCCATCATCGAGGGGTGGCTCGAACCGTACCCCCGATTAACTTTCCTCATTCGTCTCGGGTATCTATCTAAAAGGCTGTAGCATGGGCCGTCGAGGCTCTTTCGTGGGCCAGCTCGGTTAGTCTTGGTCTTTGGAGTTATGATGTTTGGTGGAGGATTTTGAGGGATATATTAGGATATTAATCTTTGGGGATTAGCCCTTTGTGTCGACGGTTAAGGGTACCCCTTTTCTTGGTACCCGACAGTAGCCCCTGAGCCACAGAATGAGGGCTGGCACTCAAGCTAGGGGTCATTTAGTTGAGTAGGTGGGTTGGTTTATATTTTCCATGGGGACGCACGAGCGTCCCCCGTGGGGGTAGCCCCCGAGGCCTTGGAGGAGTGGGGAGACTCCTTCGAGGGATAAAAGATGATTCTGGTTGTGAGGCGCTTGTCTGGTGGTCAGGATCGATGTCTTGGTTAGGTTAGAATAACATGAACTAGAGTCGTAGCACCTCATCGAGGGGTGGCTCGATTCATCGAGCCCTCGAGTGAGTTCGACCCTCTTCCGTCGAGGGGCGCTGTGTATGGTCGAGCCCTCGAGCCTCGTATGGCTAAGGCGTTGCCTATACAGGCATTCATCCCATGAGTCCTTTCGATTAGATGTGAGGTGAGAAGCATCTTGCTACCCTCGATAAGGCAAGCCTCAAAGTACTCAATGAGCTTATGACGAGAAGTCCAAGTGAGGGTTCGAGCCCCCATTCGATAGGGGTCAACTAGTGGCCCTGAGGCTTCCTTATTGAAGCATATGTGTAGAAAATACTGATACCATCTCCATTCGATAGGATTTGGCGGCTCGATGCCTCCCTTCAAGGGGATTCCATGAGATTTCCATGCAATCTGCCTTGGATATGTCCATAGGGGTCTCAAGAGTTCGTTCTCTAGCTAGGCCTCGCCTTGGCTTCCCCTTGGTCATCCCTGACTCGGGTGCTCAAGGGCGGCTGTCGAACCCTGGCTGAGGGTCAGCCTTCAATCCCTCGAGGCATGTTGTGAGGCCAGGGCCCATTTTCCTTCTCATGGAAGGCTCTAGCAATGGCTGTTACTATGCTTTTGCCTGTTGGGCGCGTCTTTTGAGGTATCAGCCAAAGCGACGCGGTAGTGGCGGGCCCAGGTAACGGCTAATTGACTGAATGGCGATGCATTTTACAGCTATGGGATTCAAGGGGATGGTTAGGTGAAATGCATTTAATGTGGGGATTTACCTTTCCCATCGTCGGATCCACCCGTTGCTCTTCTCGAGTATAAAACTGGAGTGGGGGATTCATCCACTCCTGTTCGCACCTTCTCGCTTCCGCCGCCGCTGTCGCCTGAGCTTTTGAGTCCCAGTGTGCTTGTGCGAGAGGAAAGTGAGATTAGCATTTCTAGCCACAATTGGGAACCTCCCCGGGCATCCATCCGCTGAGGAGATCCATGCCGTTGTTGCTACCACTGTCACATTCGTCGAGCCGCCCCACACCACCGCCGCCGTCGCCATGGCGCCTGCGCCTCCCACCATCCTGTCGGCGAAGCCTTGGTCGTTGATGAACATGACGCGAAAGAAGTTGCTGGATCTGGTGGACGAGGGGCTCCTTCCCACCATCTCCGATCAAGATTGGCAGGAGTGGAAGGTGCCACCACAGTCGCACCGTGAGCCGGACCCGTCGGAGCGCTACGTGGTGAGCTTCCCCAAGTACCACTGGCACGGGCTAGGCCTGCCTCCGAGCCAGTTTATGCGGTGCCCCTCCACCACTACGACATCGAGCTACAACATTTCTCCCCCAACACAATCACCGTGGCTGCTTTCTTCACAGTCATCTATGAGGGATACCTAGGGATCGAGCCACATTAGGAGATGTGGCTCCACCTCTACCGCAGGGAGTGGTTCAACGCTCTGGCGGGAGGGGGCAAGAGGCAGATGATTCACACCGGCTCCTTCAACCTGGTGTGGAAGACCAGCTAGAAGATGAAAGTGCCATGAGAGTACATCCCCATCGGGCTGAGCACCAATCATGCGAAGTGGGAAGAGCAGTGGTTCTACCTCCACAAAGATGGGGAGTATTTCCCGACGTACATCGGTTGCCTCGTTACCGGAAGGCCGGACCACTGGATGCACGACGTCACCTGGGAGCTGCAGCCCTGGTTGAGGCCTCTCGCCGATGCGATGCGTACCCTCCGAGAGGAGGGTCTTACTGCGGCAATCATCGTTTCAGCCTTCCATACCCGAAGGGTGCTTCCCCTGATGGAGCGCCCGCGGTGCATCGACCAGATGACTCTTGATGTGGCGCCCGAGGTGCTCAATAAAAGCCAGATGTCCACCGAGGACCTCCCCATCGAGGTGTTCATCGCTCGAGTGATGAGTGCAGTCTCAGGCCCTTTCACAGCTCAGGACATCGAGAGCATCCCAATGTGGCCCATCGCGGGCTACCTCGACCTGGTGAGTGTCTCGACCTTCTTTATCTCAAGCTTCGTTCCTTCTTCCTTCCTGTTCTTATACATTTGTCTATATGTTTTCACGCAGGAGAGGATCAACTGTAGGGTGTCACGGCCCCCAATGAAGGAAGAAGCCACCGAGCAGTAGGTGAGACGCTTTAACGCCCACTATGACAAGAAAAAGAAGGACGAGGAGAAGAGGAAGAAGGATAAAAGGCTCCTTGAGCGTGAAAAACGTGAGAAGCGCCGCAGGGAACAGAGGCGCGAGGGGCTCCTGGAGGAGGAGTCCCCCGATGAGGATGAGGAGGATGATGATGACGAGGAAGGAGTGGTGGGGCATCTTGAGCGCCTCTTGTCTGGTTCCTCTGGCACTGACCGCTCTTTGGTGTAGGAAGACGTTCTAGAGAAGCCGGCCCCTCGATCATCGAGGTCGTCCTTGATGCATTGCTTGGAGGAGCAGCCCGCTGGCACTGTGTCGAGGGGAGGGTCATCCTCTCATAGTGCATGTAGTGGGACTCTGTCTACCTCGACTCAGGAGACCTGATCCCAGTCTCTGGCATAGTGGACCCGGGGCCAGACGATGGCCTTGTCCCGCGTAGTGGGACGGGGGCTTCGTCGGAAATCTCCGGTGGCCCTGGCTTCGGAAAGGGCCTTGCCTCGAGCGGGGGTTTGAAGCCCCTGAGTGGCTTGAGGGGAACCTGGAGGACCCTCTTTGGGTAAGTTTTGATAACTGTGAGTGTTTTTTGCTGCTTTTTCTTCCTAGCAGGTCCTTCTAAGCGTTCCTGTTCATTCTCTTCTTTGCGCAGGTCCAAGCGCCCCATCGCGGAGGTGAGCCCCACGAAGGCCAAACAGCTCAAGGTGACCGTGGCCACGAAGATGATAGCCGCAGCTCCAGGTGCAGCTTCGATGCCCTTTCACCCCGGGACGCGAGATGGTTGTCTCTGGCTCATGATGCCATAGTTGGAGGCAGGCTAAAGGGTGCCACTTCTGTTGCAGGATCAAGTGACTCGGGGGCCACGACTGGCGGTGGCACCGGGCAGGAGTTGATGCAGGAGGCGAGGAGCGCCGCTGTGGTGATGATGTCTGCGGCCCCGTGCTCGGCCCGGTGCCTGGGGACAGAAGCGCCATCTCGACCTCGAAGCCCACGGCTTCCGCTTCGGGCCAACCTGAAGCCGCCCCTGCTACATTCGAGGGGGGAGCCCCCGAGGGTCGCGTACCGAGGATGGCAGAGGAGCCTATCGACCTCGAGGATGAGGAGGCTTCGGCCAAGTCCCTGCCCACGGGGGAGTGGCCCATGGAGGAGCGAAAGCCATGGCTGAAAGGACCTCGTGAGGTGGAGAGGAAATGCAAGCAGAAGCAGGAGCAAGAGGACCTGCAGAAGAAAGAGGAGGAGGAAGGGCTGCGGAAGTAGCAGGAGGACCAGTCAGAGCTGCTGGAAAGAGAGGGGTCGGCTACGGGCCAGCCCGAGCAGCAGCAAGAGTCAGAGCGGCTGGCATCGAGCCAGCTGTAGCAAGAGCAGCAACAACAACAATAATAGTAGGAGCAGCAGCAGTAGCAACAACAACAGTAGGAGCCACAGCAGCAGTAGCAAGGGTAGCAGCCATAGCAGCTAGAGCAGCAGCCGCAGAAGGTGTCGACGGAGGGTGTGGCGCCCTCAGACTCATTGCTCCAGCAACGGGGCGATCCATTGGTAGGGACGGCGGCCTTGAGGTTCCCAGAATAGTGAGAGTCTGTGGCCTCCATGGAGGAGCTGTTGAACGCATCGAAGGCGCCACCACCACCACAGGCGCAACTCGAGGAGGCACGAGACATGATGTAGGAGGCGTCAGGGGCATCGTCCTCACCCCAAGCACAGCTCGAGGGGGCGCAGTTGCCTTCGAGCCAACCGGAGGATGCAGAGATGGTGGACATGTCGTGTGAGAGGACGCCGCGTTGGGAGAGGCATCAGCTTTGAGCCTTCTGCTGCCTCAAGGGACGCCAGTGCCTGCCCCTAGCCAGTCGATGCTGCCACCGACCGTGCTGCCGGAGGAGCCAGCAGCCTCAAGTCTACATCTACGAGTGGAAGAGGTAGCTACCGTTGGCCCCTTAGCGCTTCACCGCTGAGAGGAGGAGGCAAAGGCCCTTCGGCTTGGCAAGGGGCTTCCCTCCCTCGGGCCCAGCGGGATCACAGCTGCGACGGTGATGCCTAGCATCGGTGACCAGGTGGAGTGCTACGGCGTCTCGCGCGAGGTGGCTGAGGACATCAGGACCTCGGTGCAGGCTAGGGTTGAGATGGCTCTCCCAAACTGGAGTGGGAAGCGCATCGTTCTCTAGGATCCCAGCAACCCCATCACCCCTGCACTAGTAGAGATTTGACCTACCATGATGAAAATTCTTATGATAAATCTGTTATGGTCACCGAAGAGTGGTTTCCATGACATTTTGGTCATGGAACTCTGTGATGATTTTGTTTTTCATGACCTATTTTGGAAAGGTCAGGGGAATGGTCACGGAAACCCTGACGGAATCGTCACAGAGGTGTTTGAGGCACTGTTCATTGCTGGATTGTGACGGTTTCACATATATTCTCGGGTTGTGACCAAGACACTTCATCACCGAAACCATTTGGCTATAGGAACCGGCACCGTTTGGCTGCGAGAGAGCCACCTTCTATCGGTTACCGAGAAAAGGGATAACCTAAACCTTCCTTGGTTTCGGTCGAATCCTGAGTTTACCCTCAGATTAATCTAGCAGGATCCTCGAAAAAACACGTGCAAGACCAGACCGTACATCCTCGACCCACCAGGGCCCACCGGCAAATACACACTGGGCCGGCCCACAACAGAGTACCTAGCTTCTACCGCAACCCTCGACAAATCACTGACGTCACCAGCCGATGATCGCTCGAGGAGGGACCCCATGTCGAGTGTCGAGGCTTCGGCGGGACGGACGCCTCGATACGACAAGGGTCGAGCCCCCCTCGATCCACCAACTCCAGGTGCGTTTGATAGCGCATTTAATACAAAAACTACCTAACCTCGTCAAATCGTATGGCTATAGTGTCCGCACAGTGGTCCGTATAGCGGTCGAATCCTACTTTACTGCCCATACTGAGGACGTGCATCGGTCTGCACGGCACTATTACGCCGTACTCAGTGCTGTTAGGCAGCTCGAGGCCCCCTCGATGCGCTACGCGACAAACAACCAACATCGGATTCCCTAGATTCGATCCTATCCGATCAACAACTACACTCGAGGCTGCCCCTCGACTAGGCCTCGAGTACGCATCGACGCCCTCCGGTCAACCTGCATCGACTTCGAAAGCTGCGCCAACAACTCCCGATAGGACCCCAAGAGGAACTCGCACGTCCTCTACAGGGGATTGCGTCTTTCATCGGTCAGCAACCACATCTCCGAAGGACACCTGTCAACTCCGAGCCACGCTGCTACAGAACAAGCCATGCTCAGCTCATGTCTCTACAGAGGCCTCGAGTTGACCACCACGACCCACAACGTCACTACCGCGTCATTGAACCAGGACATCTGTACTCCTGCGCCTCCCCTTGGCCTATAAAAGGGGACGCCAGGAGACCCAATAGGGACAGAGAAGAATGACTCCAGACAATGATCTCATGACAACCAAACACACACCTAGGCAGACTCCTAGACTCGGAATAACTCTCCCGCTTTGTACTCGACCCCCCCTCGAATTCTCTCCTTCGCTTGTATTCGCCCCTGTACAAGCACTTAGGTGCAAGATAATACAAATCTTCTCCCCCCGCTGGACGTAGGGCCTTCTTTGCCCGAACCAGGATAAATCGCTGTGTTCTTCTTGCATCACCATTTGGATGGGTTACACACACACATACGATTACTCGTTGGCTTAGGACGCCCCCGGGTTCCTAACGCCGACAGTTGGCGCGCCAGGTAGGGGGCCTGTGTGTCAAACCGCCTCGTCCGGATGGTGGACCTCGTATCATTACTCCCTTTCGGCTCGGTGATCTAGTTTGGGAGTCTGGAGTTCATGTCGCTCAGCACGAGCCATGACATGGTCCTGCTCTCAATCGGGCACCCGAGCGGGGGCGCTTCAAGGACTTCGCAAGGAACCCCGCGTCGTCTCACCACCACGCTTCCCAATCAAGAAGGAGACGTGGATCGCAGGGCGGGCGGTGCCGCCGTGCGACCACGGTCGTCACATCCTCTTCATCTTCGATGAATGACTTGAGCTCTCTGGCCCGGAGGCTCCTGCGACTACGCGTAAGGCCTGACGAGGGACAGTGCTCGCCAGGGTCGAACGCTTCTCCCCAGGCAAACGCTCCCTTCATGTCTATGGCTCTCTTGCCCCATGAGCAGTTTCCCGCCTAACCGGCACTGCCATTTGGGCTCGACAATGCCGCTTCGATGTACTCCACTATCGTGCGCTCGGGTTTTGGGGTCGACAGGGAACGGACCGGCCCCCCTCGCGCACAGCAGCGCGCTGGGAGGTATCGGTACTGGCCCCCGAATGCCCGATTAACCCTCGCCCACGCGGCGCTTGCCCTCGCACGCTTCGAAGGTGGCTGGAAGTGGAACAATTTGGGCGGACCGTCGTACCCTGCCCGCTCTACTCCGACTCCGACTAAGACTCCAGCTACTATGATCCCACGCGAGAGTGTTTTCATGTCGACATAGTCACCGCGTCAGATGACGACGACGCCGATCCCGCAGAGACGTCCACACCACCGACTGCAACAGGTGGGCCCCTCCTGGCAGGACAGGAGGAAGGGCCCCAAGCTGCGACCAATGACCCGCACGATTCGCAGGGCGCTCGCGTCGCCCAGCTCGCACAGGTCCGGGAGCTGCGGGCCAAGCTCGACGAAGACAACGAGCGACTGCGCCAGCTCGAGCGTACCCTCGAGCAAGACAATCGCAACCCCCCACACGGAGGAGCTCGGGCTTGAGCGTGGCAAGTGTAGTGGCAGATTGTGGGCGCGGATATGGTTGCACGTCCCGCCTTCAATCGAGCCAGCTAGAATGTCATCGCAGCAACCATGCTCCTTCGCAACATGCCGGCCCCCTCGAATCCCGAAGCCCAGCGAGTCCAACAGGAGATCAAGGGCCTTCTCGAGGTGGCCGCCATTCAGCAGGCCAAAAGTTCTGCCTCGAGGCATCGAGGTGCGGCCTCAGGGCAACACCACGAACCCTCGCGGCATGAGAGGCAGGCTTCGACCCAGCCAGTAGACTCCCCCCGCTTGAAGGGGGCGGTCCCGGACCACGATCGCGTTCGTGACAACCGCGAGCTCCGCGACGCGCGTCACGACTTCAACGAACACCGCAGGCGCAAGTGCGGTGATGTCGAGGCGTGAGGCTACAGCGCTCATCAGGGCGGACGCTACGACAGCGATGAGGACCGACGTCGATCCCTGGATCCGCCGGGACCTCGAGTCTTCAGCCGTGCGATTCACAGCACGCCGCTGCCTAGCCCCTTCAGACCCCCGACAAGTCTCGTCAAATACGACAGCGAGACAAAGCCTGAGCTCTGGCTTGTCGACTTCAAACTGGCGTGCTAGCTTGGCAGGGCCCGCGACAACAGTGCCATCATTCGACAGCTCCCACTCTTTCTCTCCGACACCGCAAGACGGTGGCTCGAGGAGCTTCCCCCTAACCAAATCTGTGACTGGTCCGACCTGGTCAGGGTTTTTGAGGGGAACTTCAAGGGCACCTATTTGCGTTCGGGCAACAGGTGGGAACTCTGAGGCTACAGACAGAAGCCCGAGGAATCTCTCCGTGACTTCACTCGATGCTTCTCCAAGCAGCACACCGAGCTTCCCCACGTTACCGACGAAGAGGTAATCCTAGCTTTCATCGCCGGGACTACCTGCAAGGAACTGGTCCGGGAACTCGGGCGTACTCCCCCAAAGACCGCCGATGAATTGATGGACATCGTGGCCAACTTTGCCGCCGGAGAAGAGGCCATCGGTGCCTTCTTCGACGGTAGCAAAGGCCAGACGCAGGCCAAGGCAGCCAACCCCGAGGGTTCAAACCAGGGCGGCAAGAAAGGGGGCAAGAAGAAGAAGAAGAACCCATGAGGCAAGCGCGAAGACGCCCCCAACGATGACCTCGTAGCGGCAGTCGAGCGCAAGAAGCCTCGAGGCCCTCCCAAAAAGGGCCTCTTCGATGAGATGCTCAAGAAACCGTGCCCGTATCACAAGGGCCAGGCCAATCACACCCTCGAAAACTACCGGATGCTCAAAAGGCATTTCGGGGGTACGGTTCGAGGGAAGGAAGAGGAAAAGGAAGAGCCCGACAACAAGAATGACGACAAGGTTGGTGGGTTCCCCGAGGTGCAGGACTGCTACATGATCTACGGGGGACCTACCGCCCAACTCACCCCTCGACAGCGTAAGAGGGAGCGTCGGGAGGTATTCTCCACTCAAGTCGCCACCCCTCGATTCTTGGACTTGTCCGAGGCGGCTATCACGTTCGACCATGATGACCATCCGAGCCACGTCCCGAACCCGGGGCTCTACCCGCTTGTTGTCGACCCTGTCATCGTCAACACCTGCTTCTCCAAAGTCTTGATGGACAGAGGTAGCAGCCTCAACATCATCTACTCCGAGACCCTCGACCTCCTCGGAATCCCAAGGGAAAAGCTGAAGCTCAGCGCTGGGGGCTTCCATGGCGTCGTGCCAGGCAAGAAGGCTATTCCCATCGGGTGCATCGACTTACCGGTGTATTTCGGTACTCCCTCGAACTTCCGAAAGGAGACCCTCATGTTTGAGGTAGTCCCGTTCCGAGGCACATACCATGCGATCATTGGGCGACCAGGCTATGCCAAGTTCATGGCAGTTCCCAACTACACTTATCTCAAGCTCAAGATGCCGGGCCCCAACGGAATCATCACCGTCGGCCCCTCCTTCGAGCACGCATACGACTGCGACGTCGAGTGCGTCGAACACACTGAGGCCCTCGAGGAGGCGGCGATGCTTGCAGCCACTCTCGAGGCCCTTGCCGACGAGATCCCCGAGCCCAAGCAACATGCCGGCAGCTTCGAGCCTACCGAGGACACGAAGAAGATCTTCCTCAACCCGAGCTGCTCCAAGGGGAAGGTGCAGCTCATCAGCACCTCTCTCGATGCCAAATAGGAAGCAGTGCTCGTCGACTTTCTCCGCGCGAACACCGACATGTTTGCGTGGAGTCCCTCGAATATGCCGGGCATACCGAGGGAAGTCGCCGAGCACGCCTTGGAGATCCGCCCTGGGTCTAAGCCGATGAAGCAACGCCTGCGCCGCTTCGACGAGGAGAATCGCAGGATCATCGGGGAAGAAGTCAACAAGCTCTTGGCAGCCAGATTTATCAAGGAGGTTCACCATCCCGAGTGGTTAGCTAACCCTGTAATAGTGAAAAAGAAAAATGGGAAATATAGGATGTGTGTAGATTATACCGGCTTGAATAAAGCATGTCCTAAAGTTCCATTTCCCTTGCCACGCATCGATCAAATCATTGACTCGATGGTGGGATGTGAGACCCTCTCCTTTCTCGATGCCTATTCCGGCTACCATCAGATCCAGATGAAGGAGTCCGACCAGCTCGTGACTTCCTTCATCACCCCCTTTGGCATGTACTGCTATATTACTATGCCCTTCGGCCTTCGAAACGCCAGGGCAACGTACCAGCGGTGCATGCTCCACGTTTTCAGTGAACACATCGGCTCGACGGTCGAGGCCTATGTCAACGACATCATGGTCAAGACCAAAAAAGTCGAGGCTCTCATCTCTGACCTCGACGCCACATTTAAATGCCTCCGGGCGAAGAGCATCAAGCTGAACCCCGAGAAGTGTGTCTTCGGCGTCCCCCGAGGCATGCTCTTAGGGTACATAGTCTCTCAGCGTGGCATCGAGGCCAACCCAGAGAAAATCTCGGCAATCATCAAGATGGGGCCCATTCGAGACCTCAAAGGCGTTTAGAGGGTCACAGGATGCCTGGCAGCCCTGAGCCGCTTCATCTCCCGTCTCGAGGAAAAGGCGTTGCCCCTCTACCGCCTTTTGAAGAAATCGGAGCACTTCGAATGGACCCCCAAAGCCGAGGAAGCCCTCTCAAAGCTCAAGTCTATGCTAGCCTTGCCCCCGATCCTAGTACCTCCTCATCCGACTGAGCCCCTCCTCCTCTATGTCGCCGCGACCACCCAGGTGGTCAGCGTGGCCATAGTGGTCGAGAGGGCAGAAGAAGGGCACAACCTGCCCGTTCAAAGGCCGGTCTATTTTGTCAGTGAAGTGCTCTCGGAGACTAAGGCCCGCTACCCTCACATTCAGAAGCTGTTGTACGCTCTAGTCCTTACGCGGCGCAAACTCCTACATTACTTCCAAAGCCACCCGATAACCGTGGTGTCGTCCTTCCCCCTCGGGGAGATAATCCAGAGTCGGGAGGTTTCAGGGAGAATTGCCAAGTGGGCAGTCGAGCTCATGGGCGAGGCCCTCACTTTCGCACCGCGAAAGGCCATCAAGTCACAGGTGCTGGCGGATTTCATGGCCGAATGGGCCGACGCTCAACTACCGCCCGTACAGATCCAGGCCGAACTATGGACCATGTACTTTGATGGGTCGATGATGAAAACAGGAGCGGGCGCGGGCCTGCTCTTCATCTCGCCCCTCGAGGTTCACATGCGTTACGTAATTTGACTCCACTTTGCAGTCTCGAACAATGTCACAGAGTACGAGGCCCTCGTGACCGGACTACGCATCGCTATCGACCTTGGGGTTCGACGCCTCCAAGCTCGAGGCGACTCACAGTTAGTCATCGATCAAGTCATGAAGGCATCAAGCTGCCACGAACCAAAAATGGAAGCATACTATCAAGAGGTCCGCAAATTGGAAGACAAATTCCATGGCCTCGAATTAACACACATTGCTCGACGCTACAACGAGGCCGCCGACGAGCTCGCAAAGATCGCGTCAACCCGAGGCACCGTGCCACCCGACGTCTTCGTAAAAGATCTCTACAAACCATCAGTTGACTTCACGGGTGAACATGAACATCCGTCCAAGGGGGTCGAGCCTCAACCAACCCTGGCCCTCTCGACTGGGGCCGAGGTCATGGACCTCGAGGTATCATCCCCTCGAGCAAGAGACAAAGCCGATTGGCGTAAGCCCTTCCTCAAATACCTTACTCAAGGGGAGCTGCCAGACGACTGGAACGAGGCTCAACGCATTGCGCGAAGGGCCAAAACCTATGTCCTCTTCGGTCCAGACAAGGAGCTCTATCGACGGAGCCCGACCGGAGTTTTGCAGCGTTGCATCACCATCGATGAAGGCAAGAGGTTACTCAACGACCTACACTCGGGGGCTTGCGGTCATCATGCTGCACCCAGGACCCTCATCAGGAACGCTTTCCAACAAGGCTTTTACTGGCCGACCGCTGTCTCTGACACCATCAACCTCGTTCGCTCATGTGAGGGTTGCTAGTTCTATGCCAAGCAGACGCACCTCCCTGCGCATGCTTTGCAAATGATCCCCCTCACATGGCCGTTCGCTGTATGGGGGCTCGACCTTGTTGGTCCCCTCAAAAGGACAACTGGAGGCTTCACCCACCTACTCGTTGCCATCGACAAGTTTACCAAGTGGATCGAGGCCCGGCCTATCGGCAATATCCGCTCCGAGCGGGCGGTCGATTTCTTCACCGACATCATTTACTGCTTCGGGGTCCCGAACGTCATCATCACTAACAAAGGCACACAGTTCACTGGCAAGAAGTTTTTGGATTTCTACGATTGCCATCACATTCACGTGAACTGGTCCGCGGTTGCCCATCCTCAAACTAATGGCCAGGTCGAGCGCGCCAATGGCATGATTTTGCAGGGACTCAAGCTGAGAATCTTTAACTGCCTCAACAAGCATGGCAAGAAGTGGGCCATCAAGCTGCCCTCGGTCCTATGGAGCCTAAGGACAACACCTAGTCGAGCCACGGGGTTCACCCCATTCTTCTTGGTCTATGGGTCCGAGGCCATCCTCCCCACTGACCTCGAGTATAGTTCCCCTCGACTAAAGGCGTATAACGAGCAAAGCAACAAGGAAGCCCTCGCAAACGCCATCGACCAACTCGAAGAAGCTCGAAACATGGCCCTCTTCAACTCCGCAAGATACATGCAGAAGCTTCGACGCTACCACGACAAGCACGTGCGCAAAAGGGACCTTCGAGTGGGCGACCTCGTCCTACGATGACGACAGAGCAATAAGGGACGGCACAAGTTAACTCCACCATGGGAAGGCCCCTTCATCATAGCAGAGGTGTTGAAGCCCGAAACCTACAAGCTCGCTAACGATAAAGGCGAAATCTTCACCAACGCATGGAACATCGACCAGCTACGTCGCTTCTATCCCTAAGCCGATGTCTTCTTACATTTTCGCATAACGGAATGCTTTTGATCACAAGCTTAATTTCCTTATACATGTGAGAGGTAGCCTCGACCCTGCTCCCTCAGAGTTGAACCTCCCTCGGGGGCTATAAAGGGGGGGAACCCCCCGAGTCCCCAAAAAACTCAATTTTTCAAAAACTCAAAAAGTCTATTTTCTCCCACGCACCTCGATACGTTCTAATACTTAGTCGAAAATGCCATGCGAATGTCCCAAGCATCATGGGCTGTCGAGCCAGGAGACCACCTACGCCCTAGGGCTACGGTACCTCCACTCGCTCCCCGACGGGGGGCACGAACATGCGTCGAATTCACTAAGTAAGAAACGTTATCAGGAACGCGAGAAAGAAAAGGACTTAAAAATCATACACTCTCTAAGTCTCGAGGTCCACTCTGCCTTGATTTGCCTCGACATGGGTTAATACTAAGTCAAAGACGGCACGAGAAGGTCCGAAAGGTCGAGGGATGTTGCGAGGGGAGACCGCCAACGCCCCAGGGCTACGGCACCTCCACTCACTCCCCCCTTCGAAGGGCACGATCGTGTGACGAAATCAATAAAAGTAGACCCGATCAGGCAGTAGAGATAGAAAAGACTTAGAGCACACTTAGACATATACGTACGAATATAAATGTACATTGGCTCAAGGCTTTGCGACCTCGAGAACAAAAGATTACAAAATTTATCACAAAGGCCTCCTTGCCCAGGCTTGGCTCACAGGCCATCATCCTCAGGAGGCGGAAGGACCTCACACTCGAAGAGGCTCGCAAGACGACCGCCAGGTTCCTCGGCAGCCTCGACCAACCCCATGAAGACGGCTTCGTTCTCCTCGTCAGTCTTTGAAGGGTCACTGACGAAGCCGTGGGACACGACCTCCATGTCATAGATGTAGCCGGAGCCGATGACCGCCATCGCCCGCTTCACGCCAACATGAAGGGCACCCCGCACCTTCTCCTTAACCATGCGGCCAAGCTCGAACAGTCGGTCAAGGAGAGGCACCCCATGGACGTCATCCGTGGCTGATTCGGGATGAGGAACGCCGAGGCTGTTGCAGACCATGTCGAGCATACCACCGAGCTCGCTGGTTAGCTTCACCTCGGCTGTGTACGACTTCTGAAGCAGGCCGAGGTCGCGATGAGCCCAATCCAGCTCCTCCTCCAAGGCTGAAAATAAACAAACGGAGTCAGCGACACTTAAGAAAGAAGACCAAGGCAGAAAACTCTTCGAAAGAAGAAGGAAGACTCACCGACGACGTGGGTCTCGAGCTTTGTGTGGGTGTCTTGCAGAACAAGATACTCGTTCGCAAACGCCTCACCAGCGCGGACCATTGACGCGTTCTCCTCCTTGAGCTTTTCGAGGGCCTCGCCTGCCGAAATGGCATTCCGCCTTTGCTCTCGCCAGGCTTTGGAAAGCCTGGCGTTTTCAGACACCGAGACCTCGAGCTCCTTCCGCACCACCTCCAGGGCTGCGCCAACCCTTGCCAGCTCGTCGCTGGCCTTGGACCTCGCCCGCTCAAGGGCCCTCCCCGCTTCCTCCTTCGCCTTGGCCTCGACCTCCTTGGCTTGGGCGGCCACTTCTCGAGCCGAGGCGGTCTCATACTCTGCCTTCTCAAGCTCACTCCGAGTGGCAGCGGCCTCCTCCTTCGCCTTCGCGGCCTCGACCCGGGCAGCCTCGAGCGCTGCTTCTAGCCCGGGGATCTGGTTCCACTTATCCTTGGCGCCATGGATAAGATAGGACTTGATGTTCGAGCGCTTTCTCAGATCCTAAGAGCAAGAAGAAGAAGAGACATCATCGACAAAGGAAATACACCCCGAGTTCCATAACTTTGAAGAAGGACGCTTACCCCGAGGCGCTGCTAAAGGTTGTTGCTGACGAGACCGAACATTGTCTTCAGTGAGCTCTAAAGGCAAGAACGCTCCTCCTCGATGGCCCTCTAGCACTCGAGCTCGGTGGGGTCATCCACCTCCCACGAGGGAGCGTCGTGGCTAGTGGTGTCATGGACGCGGATAGGCTCCGAGCCCCATCCCGAAGTCTCCGCCTCGAAGCGCCGCCACGCCGCCTCGGCTCCTGCACCCTCCGCCTCGACGGCCGCGACTGCCACAGATCATTGCTCAGGAACCACAGGGGGAGACTGACCCTCCCACGGCACGATGGCCAGCAAGCCGGCCTGCGGCTCCTCCCGCTCGACAAAAAGGTCCGCCAGGGCAGACATGGCGATGCTCGCCTCCTCGACCGAAGCACCCAAGGGGGCCCCGCCTGACGGGTCCGCTTCGGCACCCCTGGACTCAATGACCCCCGACCTCGGTGGCGACAGGGGGGGCACGGCGTCTTTCTCCTTCCCTCCGTCGATGGAGGCCTCGCCCTCCTCGGCCTCAAGGACGATGGGTGCCGCCACCGAAAACCCCAGCTGCGAGTCATCCGAGGGGCCCTCCGGCATGCTGCTCCTCGGCGCCTCGACGGCCATCCCGGCTCAAGGGTTCGACACCACAGCCACCGCAGGCTCGGTGGCCGCTTCAGCTCCCCGGGCCAACGCCGCGCGTGCGACCTTGACCCAAGCGACGACCCCCGTGTTTGATATCGACGGAGGAGTCGACCCGGCGCTCGAAGGGACTGGGCCTGCAACCAGAGCCACCACGATCGCCATCGCCTCCGTCGCAGCCTCCGTCCGAAGGCACTTGGCCAGGGCGGGCCCCGCCAGTGCCCGCTGGCGCTTGAGCCTGTGAGAAAGGAAAAATTAGACGCGTGGAATCAAGACGCGAAAGCTGCTCCAAGGTTAAGAACTTACCCCACCGGGAACCTTCCCGGGGTTCGTGAGGCCCCCGTCAACGGCCGCGGAAGGCTTGAGGCCGCCGCCGATGCAGCTAAGGCCAGCGCTACTGGCCCGGCCCCGAGGGCCGGGTGACTTTCACGGGGCCCCTCGGTGGGCCCCTCAGGACCAGCGGCGCCCTGCGTCGAAGGGGCACCGGCCGTGACCCTCCGGGTCGAGAGGTGCTCCTCTTCTCCGCTCCAATCCTCCCCCGATTCCTCAGGCGAGGATCTTGCGACAGGACCCACCTCTCCTCTCTGCCTAGCCGAGCGCTGCTCACCTGCAGAGAGATCAAGGCTATGCATCCGCCTCTTCTTGCCCTCCTCCTTCTTCATCTTCTTTGCCGACGGGGCGCCGAGAAGCCCCGTCGGACGAGCCCCAAAATCTTCCCTAACGGGGGGCAGCGACAGCTCGTAGTCGAGCTCCCCCTACATGCAAAAGCCCAAAAATGTAAGAAAAAAACAAAAAGAAGGGCTCGACAAAGTAATACACTTACCAGTTCGGGGCAACCAGGATCCGGCCGCATCGGAAGACGGTTGACATCCTGCGCCGTGAAGGGGCCCGACACCATGCCTCGAACCCTCTTGGCGATGCTCTCTGGCGTAATAGCCTCGGCAACCATCCGGCTCCCCCTGAGCTCCACTCCAGCGACCATCTGGCTCATGCGAAGCGAGAGCCGCATCAGGGGGAGCACCCATCGATGGTGGAAGGCTGAGGCAATGACCCCGGCAGTTAACCCCTGCCCTCGAAGGGTCGCCAGGGCGTCGAGGAGGTCTTCGAGCCTCCCTTGATGGTCCCGCGCTAGGGCGCCCCAGTTGTGGGGACACGACTCGATGACACGCCCCGTGTACTGAGGCAGCAGCCCCTCGTCGTTCCTGATGTAGAACCACTTCGAAGGCCAGGGGCCGTGGCTCGAAGTCAGGTTGATAGGGATGAAGTCGTCGGCCTTCCTCACGGCGAAGTTGCAGCACCCAGCCCGCACCAGCCTCCGCACCCCCTGCGACGCACTCTTGGAAAAGTACTCCGCCCGAAAGAGATGGAGCCAGAGCTCCCAGTGCGCCTCCACCCCGAGGTAACCCTCACAGACTGTGGTAAAGATGGCGGCGTAGGAGATCGCGTTGGGGGAAGATGCTGAAGCTCGATCCCGTAGTAGTGAGTGAGGGCGCGCATGAACCGGCTCGGCGGGGCGCCGAAGCCCAGCCGGTGGAACTTGACGAAGCTAACCACGTAGCCCTCTGGTGGGTTTGGCTCACGGTCCCCCTTCGGCGGAATGAGCCATTTGGGCTCGTCCCTGTTGGTGATGGGGCGAAGAAGCCCCTCCGCCACCAACCCCTCCAGCTCCTTCCTTGTCACCTCTGAGGGGAGCCACGCCGCGGGCTGAAGAATCTCCGGCGGCGCCATGGCAAGAGCACGAAGCTCTTCGGTGGACAGACGACCCAGAAGATTTCCTATCTCCGTAGGAAGGCGAGCGTGAGGAAGGAAAGCACAGGGAGGTGAGCGCAAGGAAGGCAAACGAGCGCAAGGAAGGCGAATGCGAAAACGGCAGGAAAGCAAGTGAAGAGCAACGGTGCATGGAGTGCCCCCTTTTATAGGGGCAGAAGACCGACGGACGGCCGACGCTTGCCTGACTAGTAAGTCCTCGCATTAAATGCACCCAAAGCACTTTCCTCTCGATTCCAGTGCGTCATGGACAGGGCCGTTTCGCATTCACTCCCTTGACTGCCATCGACCACGGACACACGTCAAGCATCCGCGAACCAGGCGTTATGCCGGCCCCACCACAACCGCGCCGTTCTGACTCCCGTGATATTACGGCCGCGCCGTTTCAAATCTTTTCCTGAAAAACGAGAACTGACAGTTATCCTCCTCAAAATGAGCTTCAAGTACAGGAATCGCCCACTACCGCGCCGCTCTGGCTTCTGCGTAAAAAGGCACATGTGATGGACAGGAGGAGTTATCCACAGACAGATCTTCCCACGACACGGGATACGGGCCCAGGCCCTCGAAATCTCCAGGGAGCGAAGGCTGGCCCTCGAAAAGGGTTCGACAGCCGCCCTCGAGTACCGGAGTTAGGGGTGACCAAGGGGGGCCGACGCGAGTCCCTTGCTCAAGAACGAATTCTCGAGGCCCCCTCGGACACATTCAAGGCAAACCTAAGGGACCACGACGGAATCCCCTCGAGGGGAGGCATCGAGCCACCAGACCCGATCGAAAGGGTTTGGCATCCGCGGGACCCACTGTTTTGCTTGAATAAGAGCGCCTCAGGGCCACTAGTCGACCCCTATCGAATGGGGCATGAGCTCTTACTTGAATTTCCTGATAGTAGCTCACCTGAGACGTTGATGCTCGCCCGAGCATGGGTAGCGCAACGCTTCTCCCCCTCTACCCGATCGAAAGGTTCGTGAGGGTCGAATGAAAAAGTCGAGCTCGCACCTGATCGGCTTCGACGAAAGATGGTAAGGAGCGGACTCGCAACCAGGTGGCCTCGACGAAAGAGGATCCAACCACTCGGGGGCTCGGTCATTTGAGCATGCATCGACCAAACAAAAAATAAAAGACCTCAGGCGAGTATTCTACTCCCCCGAGGCCTCGGGGGCTACACCCAAAGGGTGCGCTCGCGCGCACCCTTCGGAATACGACCAACACTCCGAGTCCATTTGACTGAGCCTCCATGTAAGTATCAACACTTACACGAAGCCTCGGGGG
>CM041631.1:30984584-31068097 GCA_023333625.1 Bothriochloa decipiens
GGGGGCTACTGTCGGTTACCGAGAAAAGGGATAACCTAAACTTTCCTTGGTTTCGGTCCAATCCCGAGTTTACCCTCAGATTAATCTGGCGGGATCCTCGAAAAAACGCGTGCAAGACCGGACCGTACATCCTCGACCCACCGGGGCCCACCAGCAAATACACACTAGGCCGGTCCACAACAGAGTACCTAGCTTCTGCCACAACCCTCGACAAATCACTGACGTCACCAGCCGATGATTGCTCGAGGAGGGACCCCGTGTCGAGTGTCGAGGCTCCGGCGGGATGGACGCCTTGATACGACAAGGGTCGAGCCCCCTAGATCCACCAACTCTAGGTGCGTTCAATAGCGCATTTAATACAAAAACTACCTAACCTCGTCAAATCATATGGCTATAGTGTCCGCACAGTGGTCCGTACATCGGTCGAATCCCGCTTTACTGCCCATACTGAGGACGTGCATCGGTCTGCACGGCACTATTACGCCGTACTCAGTGCTGTTAGGCAGCTCGAGGCCCCCTCGACGTGCTACGTGACAAACAACCGACATCGGATTCCCTAGATTTGATCTTATCCACTCAACCACTACACTCGAGGCTGCCCCTCGACTAGGCCTCGAGTACGCATCGACGCCCTCCGGTCAACCTGCATCGACTTCGAAAGCTACGCCAACAACTCCCGATACGACCCCAATAGGAACTCGCATGTCCTCTACAGGGGATCGCGTCTTTCACCGGTCAGCAACCACATCTCCGAAGGACGCCTATCAACTCCGAGCCACGCTGCTACAGAACAAGCCATGCTCAGCGCACGTCTCTACAGAGGCCTCGAGTTGACCACCACGACCCGCAACGTCACCACCGCGTCATTGAACCAGGACATCTGTACTCCTGTGCCTCCCCTTGGCCTATAAAAGGGGACACCAGGAGACCCAATAGGGACAGAGAAGAATGACTCCAGACAACGATCTCATGACAATCGAACACACGCCTAGGCAGACTCCTAGACTCCAAATAACTCTCCCGCTCTGTACTCGACCCCCCTCGAATTCTCTCCTTCGCTTGTATTCGCCCCTGTACAAGCACTTAGGTGAAAGATAATACAAATCTTCTCCCCCCGCTGGACGTAGGGCCTTCTTTCCCCGAACCAGGATAAATCGCTGTGTTCTTCTTGCATCACCATCCGGACGGTTTACACACACATACGATTACTCGTTGGCTTAGGACGCCCCCAGGTTCCTAACGTCAACACCTTCACTCATACTTCTGTCCACCGTTAGTCATCGGACCTGCCCATCACTCAGCCGGACACTTCTCCGTCAGACGTTATGCGACCCGTCGTTACTCATCCGTTCCGAATGGGCGCCGCTTCACTGACTGACATGTGGGACCCGTCTAGGACCGTACTCCATCCGACGAGTGGGATCCATGTGTCAGTTAGAAGGGACCCACCACATGGGACCCAACCCACCCCATCCTTCGACAACTGACATATGGGACCCGTCTGGGACCCTTTTCCATTCGACGTGTGGGATCAGCGTGTAAGTTGGATGAGACTCGCCACGGGGGACCCATCTCCATTCACGTGGGGTCAACCTTCGTCAACTGACATATGGGACCCCTAATCCGATGTGTGGGATCAGCGTGTCAGTTAGAAGGGACCCGCCATGGGGCACCCATCTCTGTTCCTTAGAGGTCAACCTTCATCGACTGACATGTGGGACCACCCTTCTCTGACCGATGTTGAATTCCCCAAAAACATTGGGTTCTCTAGGATTCGAACCCGAGACCTGGCACTAAAGAAGTGAAGGTCTTTGCCACTATGCTAAAGCGGCTGTGTGTGTTCTCATCGCCATCTCCATTGATAAGAGGTCAACCTTCATCGACTGACATGTGGGACCCCTGACTGGGATCGTTCCCGTCAGACGTGTGGACCAGAGCGTCGAGTTAGATGGGACCCCCAACTGGGGACCATAGAAGTGGGACCACCCTTCTTCCACTGATGTTGAATTCCCCAAAAACATGGGTTCTCTAGAATTCAAACCCGAGACCTAGCACTAAAGAAGTGAAGGTCTTTGCCACTACGCTAAAGCGGCTGTGTGTGTTCTGGTTCCCTTGGAGCCTTTATATATTATAGTCTAAGTACATTTTATGTTCTCTTATATATATAGGACCCTGAAAGTGGATAAGTATCTGCCCGTTGGACTTGCGGCGGAGTCAGAGGCCGCAGCGGAGCATCCCTGGTGTGCTGTGGTGGCTCCGGCGTCCATTTGGAGGTAGGCGGTGGGGCTTTGCCAGTGGAGCATGGCAGCATTGGCGTCCATGTCGCTTGTGTGTCGCGGCAGAGGCATCAGATCCGATTTGCACCGCTTGTGTGCCGTGGCGGAAGCGTCAGATCTGATTCGCAGGTCTCCTTTTTCTATTCGTTTCTTCATTTCTGTTTTGCCTCAACAAGGATCTACTACAGGACTTGGGGATTTCTCTTAGATATATCACCTTTGATGCATACCTCCATATCTCTTAATTGTACATAGATGCAGGACGGTGAATGGTTCTGGTAGTCCCTGTAGCACATGGCTATTGGATTTGTTAGGAGGCAGCAAATCAGTGCTACTAATCTTTGAGCTGCACTTATTGCTGCGCATGCTGCAGATTCGAGATGGAACCTTGCTATGTTGTGTTCCACGGCCGTACACGAGGGGTTTTCCGCAGCTGGGCTGATTGCCATAACCAAGTTTATGGGTTCTCTGGTGCTTCATATAAAAAGTACAACTCCTATGAAGCTACAGTTGCTGCCTTCAACTCAAGAGGAAACAACTCTAATCCACCCTTGGCTGCTGATGATGACATCTGTCCTCAAAACCCAATACCTGCTCCACCCTCTTTCTCCTTCAAAAATGTTGTAATAGTCATCGTGGTTATCTATGTCTACAACATATTGAAGAAGCTGAGCTCATGTATTGACTGTTAGTGTGCTTGTTTTAGACATGATTTAGCTAAATTTGTAATGGTATTGTAAGTGTGATGGTTAGACATGATTTAGCTAAAATTGTAATGGTTACAGCTCCATTAACTGCTATCCTAGTTTTTGTTATATATATCTATGTGCTGCTATTCTAAATTTTGACGAGCTCATACCATGGAAAATGTTAATGGTTGTTAAACTGCTTTTCTTTGGATATACATGTGCAATAGCATTTGAACCACATGGTTCCTCGATTCATTCTACATAATGATGCAGCGAGATTTGCTCCTTGCTGCAATGTGGGAGCCAGTAGGTAGGCGAATGATGTTTTGTATTGGTGCACACTAATTGATATGACAATTAAAACTGACAAACCCATTGTTATTTGTCCTATAAGGTCAATTATGTACCGGTCGAACTTTCTACGTTAGCAGATATGAACTGCCAGGAGACAACACTTGGGACTTGGGATAGTCCGGCCATTTCTCTTTTGTGTACCATGGGAAAGTCTGGCGCTATCTCTTTTGTGTACCATGGGACAGACCTTAAATGGGCCGAGTGATAATTAGGCCACCCCTGCTAGTAAGGGACAATCATCCACCTCGTGTGGAACATGTATAGTGGACATATATGTGATGTTACATCTTGCTCAGGAGCTTCTGGAAGACGACCAGAACCAACGATGAAGAAAAACAAAAATGTGTTGAGAATGTGAACCATGACAAGCTGGAAGTGATTCTTTTGTGTGTATCATGGGGAAGTCTGGTGCTATCTCTTTTGTATATCTACAGGTTAGAGTTTTGCATTGTTAATTTGCTTTCTCACTTAGGTTGACTAACTCTTACCATGAAGTTTGTATTGCAAAATTGTCCAACTCATTTGTGTTTTCTTTTCAACCCACACGGGCACTTCTCGTATCTCAGGCCCTCGTCGTCATAAAGGAAAGTAGCTTGTGTGAAGACATGTCATATGGTTGTTGGTGAGAGAGAGAGAGTGGTTACAATACTTTTGTGATTTTGTGGATACTAATGTGTCATTGCACTGTGGCCCATCCATCGTGATGGTCAGTTGTTGCACTGCTATTTGGTTTGAATGTGAGATAATGCCTAATTCCTGGTCGCTGATATTTAAGTCTGGCCTTTGCGTTTCTTGTATGTACTGATCGTCCGTCCACCAGTATCAGGCAGCTACCATGGTGATTTCGATATAATGGCTGTCCGGCCTTTGCGTTTTTGTATGGACACATCGTCCGTCGACCGGTATCAGCCCGTTGCCATAACGATTTTGATAGAGTGGCTCTATATTCATCGAAAGATATTGCAGTTTATTAAACAAGAACAATATTTGATCTCGGTTCGGCACATCAGCCAGGCTACAAGCAAAGCGTGAAGTTTAGTACCATATTGCTAGTTCTAGGAGAGCTAAAGCAGCTTAAAATGCCAGGCCAAGGGCACATAGAAAACGTTGGACGGATGAATGTGTTAACAAATTGGTGTGCTATGACAGTTACTTTGACCCTTCCAACTAGGTATGAGTCACAACTAGGTATGAGTCACTACTAGTGAGTAGGGCCATCCCTTGTGGGTGGTGCTGAAGTAACTGACCTAACATCTGTCCTACTTTTGGTCAGATTTTTTGAAAATGTATTTGTGGCCCCCTATAAACTTATTAAGTGGTACACACCATTTGATTAATAAAGAAATGTATTTTCAGAAGCAATCGATTTAGTGCAATTAACATGAACAATATCTAATCTAATAGAAACTTGCATTGGTGAGACATGATCCTCTGGCAAAATACTCCTCTAGGATCATGCATCCTCCACTCGCATGCTTGCGAGGATGCAAAATAATCCTCCACTCGCACACTTGCGAGGAGGCAAAATCATCCTCCACTCGCACGCTAGCGAGGAGGCAAGGTCATCATCTACAAACTATTACAACTACCCATTTAAACTAACTTACTACTTAATCTAATTTAAACTAACTACTTTAATTTTGAAACTTCATCCTCTTGCAGAGAGGATCATGATGTAGCGGTCGGACGTTCTGGCGATGGCAGACATGAACTGCCAGGAACCAAGACTTGGGACTTGCAAGATCAAGAGATGGGACAATCCGACCCTTTCTCTTTTGTGTGTCATGGGGAAGTCCGGCCATACCTCTTTTGTGTACCATGGGATAGTCCTTGTATGGGCCTTGTGATAAATGGGCTGTCCCTGCTCCTAAGGGACAAAGTCGTGTGATATACATCCCCAGAAAATGGGAAAATATCTGCCCATTGGACTTGCGCTAGCTGGGCGGCGGAGCTAGAGGTGGCGGCGGAGGATCCCCGGTGTGCTGTGCTGGCTCTTGTGTCCTTTTGGAGGCAGGCGGTGGAGCAGGCCCCCAACAGGGGGACGGACTCATTTGCCAGCCTCCTAGGTGATCCCATTCTCGAGATCCTCCGCCGAATCACTGGCCCAAAAGGCAACTAAAAATTTGTGTTCGGCGTTTGTACTCTATTTCTCTTAGGACCGTCCTGTGGCCATGGATTTCTATATTATAGACTAGTATGACCCTTCACAACACTATCCGGCGTTGAAAAATATGTGTACACCGGAATCAATTCGAAACTATGATGAAATCAAAGTTAAAGATGAAACCAACATAACTTAAAAACCATGGTACAAACCATAACAATTTAGTAGAGTACACGCCATATTAACAAGGTCCATACAAAACATAAGTAAGTTACAACAAACCGAAGTGCACAATAACAAGGTTTATACAAACATAAGTAAATTACATATATATTAATCTTCAACACCAGCACGGGTTGCCATGTACAAGGAGAAGTGCAGATCATTAATAGCATAGCCTAGACGAAAAATGATGTGGAGCAGCATGTGGACTAGCGCACTCTCCCTTGCTTCGCAAGATCATGAGCAAGGTCTACTAGTGATGGTTAGCAGTGGTGGAGAAGGGCCTCAAGCTGAGAATGAATTCCTTGTGACATGCACACGTTCCTGGAATCCTCTTGTAGTCTGTGTTGGCCCACCATACTTCCATTCAAATGGACCCAACCGAGGAATGACCTGGTTGAGAATGGCTTCAAAGCTACATGCCGCATAGGTCAAGTCATACTAATGAAGCTAAAAAGAGTCATGGAAAAAATAGATACATGAGAAGAAGAGTGTGCAAATAGACATCATATGAATAAACATAGAATATATGTCGTGCTTTACCACATTATTCTTGTTCCTTGCTGCAATGTTTGCACAAAATCCCACAACATCATAGATGCCCTCATTTAAAGATCGAAGCATCATGGAGGAGAATGAAGGAATTTCATACCCAAGATTGGCAAGTGTCAATAGACATGGCAGCACAGCATGTTTATCCGCCATGATCTCGTAGGGCATCGGCTTGCTAATCTCCATGATTGGTACGACTACAGAAGAATTGGGCTGTCCCGGCAACCTAACTGGCATAGAAAAGGTAATTCGACTTTGAATACCTTTCTTGCCCAACACAGGACTAGGGTTGAATCTCTGAACTTGTACACTTTCCACACCGAAGTGTGAGATTGTCTTTTTGAACCAGAGGATCGGGTCAATTGTCTAGAGGATTACATTTGGAATTCAACAGATATATATAGATTAGAAAAATAATATATAAAATTTTATATAGATGACACATGTTTCTTACTATGCTTGGATATGGGTGTTCTGCATGCTCCAGGGTCGGTCGGAATCCATAGTCGTGCACACCGACGCCATCTGGTGGAGGTACCTGTGCTGCCATGTCTTCTCCTGAATTAATGTTAGATAAAAATGATAATTTATTTTGTAATCATATCACGAGCACAATCAGATCTGTACGCATCAAAATCTGCAATCATATTACAAGCACTATTTAACAAGATCAGATCTATACATGTCATATTTAACAAGATCAGATCTGTACAGATCGATCCAAGACTAACACACGCACAGACGCACCAAATTAGGGAGCGGAAAATATAGTGACTCCACGTACCAACGGTTGTCGGCGTGGTGCCTCCTTGCCACATCGACCGTCGTCTCCGCCTTTCGCACTGTCGCCTTGTGGTGTAGTAAAGAAGATATGTTGACCTAGCGTCCGTACCGGGGTAATGTAATAGACTAATAGATGATAGAAGATGACCGCGTACGAGAGCCGCTCCTGAAAACCTGCCACCTGTGTATCAATTTTGCTTGTGCACCGCAGTTAGTCCTGCTCGTTTGTTTCCCTTGCCCTCGGACCTTTCGGCTCCAAAATTTTGATTTTGCTTGTTTGCACCAAATAGTCCTGACTGTTTCTTTTCTCTATCGCTGGATCGTCATGTATCCAATTTTATTCTATCTTTTTAATTTTTATTCTTTGTGATTTTTACAGCACAATGGACCAGGAATACAATACATATATAAGTTCAAGGGTACATCAGTGCTACATGGTCTTAAAATTATTACAAATGTTACAGAACAGTCTTGTTATGCTGGACACAAAATTATTACAATACATATATAAGTTCATCGGTACATCAGTGCTACGCCGGACACAATTTTTAGTTGCCTTTAGTGCTGAAACTCCTGCCTAGTCTTGTTAGACTTCTCTAATTTGGGTGGAGAGCATAGTTGTTGATGCTATCATACTCTGTCATACGCGTTCAAACATAAAGAGGTCGGACTTTCTTGTGTCCAACAACATTTCCATTAATAAAACTTGGTTACCCTTGCACGTGATCTATGGTTTAACTTTATATTACATTAAACTCTATCATGCCACAACTTCAGACTGACCAAAATCATAACCGTCAGTGAGCACTCGGCAAACTGATTGCTAGGGCTTTCAAAACAGAAGCATTCACACTTTGCCCTACGAGATCAAATGTGCAACGGTCAGATTTTCTTGCGTTCGCAGTAAAACTCAAGAGCTACATATCACCTGTAAATCTATAGAGTGTGGCAAGACTTGTTGACCATAATAATAATAATACAATCAAAACTGACATACCCATTATGCTTTGTCCTACGTGATCAATTATGTAGCGGTCGGACGTTCTGGCATTGGCAGACATGAACTGCCTGGAACCAAGACTTGGGACTTACAAGATCAAGAGATGGGACAGTCCGACCCTTTCTCTTTTCTATGTCATGGGGAAGTCCATGAAGGGTTATGAGGGTGCTACGCTAGCCAGAACACAAAAACTTTTTGACCTCACAAACCAGGATCTGCTGCTAGTTACAGGTTACGGATTACCACTAGACGCGCAGGTGCAGCGGAAGATGACTCGATGTAGTCGTGCGTGTCGCAGCAAGCAGTGTAGTTGTGTGGTCGTCCGTCACATCAATCCCCTCGCGGGTTCGTCCCAGTGCTCCAGATGTAGCACCTCCGAGGAATCCCATAGGTGCAGGGAAGAAGCGATGCGCCTCTAGACTGCTAGGTCCGCGAGGAACAGAAGGCGTGAGCGTGGAGGGCTACGGCGGCTACCTGAAGGCGTGGATCTTTTCTGGCCGCGCCCCTCCCCTCTGCTTATATAGGCATCCCTAATGTGCCCACGAGTTGGAGGCTCATTAGTAACCCTAAACCTTGTCTAATTCAGGTCCAACCCGAATTAGGCTTCCAGCCCCTTAAGCATGCGACCCTATGGGTTCACGCACACATTGACATGGGCCGAGTACTCCTACTCGCCCAATAGTTGACAGTGGCCTCTAGCAAGGCGTGACAACTCCTATGTGCATGCAAAGATCATATCAGACGAACCACTACAACCACATACAAGTTATTCCCTTGGCCACTCGATATATGGTTCAACTCGTGGGTTAACACTTAACCCAAGCACGGCCATGCATTTGTTGATCCAATCACTTGAGTGATCCAGTGATATCTCTCTCGTGTAGAGAGGGACAAATTCCATCTTGATCGTCTATGTCTCATAGCATGCTTCTCGACTACCCGAAGACCACCTTTATAACTACCCAGTTATGGAGTAGCATTTGGTAATCCCTAAGCAGCCATTTCACATCTTGAGTACATACCACAATCTCAGGTCTGAGGACATAATGTACATGATGTGAATAGAGACTTTCTCATGTTGGGTCAGTCCAGCCTACATGTCTCACATGTGCCCACATTATTAGTTTGACATCTCCATGTCCATGACTTGTGAAACATAGCCATCAACTAATACATGTGCTGGTCTAATATTCAAGTGTGTTCTCACAAGAATGCCGACCAGGGACAACTGAAGTTGTCTATAATGGATATTCAATGAACACATTAATGCATGTCATAGATACAACTGAAATATCATCATCTTTATGATTACCTCTAGGGCATATTCCCAGCAGTCTCCCACTTGCACTAGAGTTAATCTCTAAGATGTCTAATCCCCATAGACCTCATGTGCACCTCATGCTTAGGCTGTGGAAGAGCCTTTGTCAAAGGATCTGCTACATTCAAATTCGTATGTATTTTGCATAGTTTCATCTCTTCTCGTTTCACAAACTCTCGAATGAGATGAAACTTTCAGAGTACATGTTTGTTCTTCTAGTGAACCCTTGGCTGCTTAGCCTGTGTAATCGCCCCATTGTTATCACAATGTAAATTCAATGGGCCCGACGCATTCAAAAACACACCAAGCTCAATGAGGAACCACCTCAACCAAACACCTTCCTTTGCAGTGCCAGAAGCTGCAATGTACTTGGCTTCTGCTGTAGAATCAGACACCGTCTCTTACTTGGAACTTTTTTAGCTAACTGCACCACCATTTATTGTGAACACAAAACCTGATTGAGATAGTGAATCATCCCCATTAGTTTGGAAGCTAGCATCGGTGTAACTGTTTACAACGAGCTCCTTCTCACCTCCATATATTAGGAACACATCCTTAGTCCTTTTCAAGTACTTAAGAATGTTTTTAACCAACGTCCAGTGACTGTCACCAGGATTGGCTTGATACCTGCTCGTAACACTTAGAGCATAGGCTACATCTGGGTGAGTTCGTATCATGGCATACATGATGGAATGAACTGCCGAAGCGTATGGAATCTTACTCATGCACTTGCGCTCAGCATCAGTGGAAGGACATTGCTTATCAATGTAGCGCACACCATGTGACACAGGCAAGAACCCTTTCTTAGACTGTTCCATGTTGAACCTCTTCAACATCTTGTCAATGTAAGTATCCTGGCTTAATCCTATAGCCTTCTTGACCTATCTCTATAGATCTTAATGCCCAAGATGTATGTTGCTTCTCCTAAATCCTTCATAGAAAAACTATTATTCAGTGAAGTCTTTACAGATTGCAACATAGGAATATCATTCCCAATCAATAGTATGTCATCCACATACAAGATCAGAAACACAATAGCGCTCCCACTTTCCTTCTTGTAAACACATGGTTCTGATGGAAGCCAAACCCTTTGACGACCTCATCAAAATGAAGATTCCAACTCCGAGATGCTTGCTTTAACCCAGAAATGGATTTCTTAAGCTTGCATATTTTTCCAGCATTATTAGGATCAAAAAAACCTTCGGGCTGTATCATATACATGTCCTCTTCTAAATACCCATTTAGAAAGGCTGTTTTAACATCCATCTGCCATATCTCATAATCAAAATACACAGCAATTGCTAGAATGATCCGGATAGATTTAAGCATCACTATCAGCGAGAATGTCTCGTCGTAGTCAACCCCTTGAACTTGCTGAAAACCCTTTGTGACAAGCCAAGCTTTATAGACGTGAACATTTCCATCCTTATCCTTCTTCTTCTTGAAGATCCATTTGCACTCTATTGGTCTAACCCCATCAGGCGGGTCAACCAAGTTCCAAACTTGATTGTCTCCCATGGAATCTATCTCAGATCTCATGGCACTTTGTCATTTCTCAGAATCTGGATCCATCATAGCTTCCATATAATTCGCAGGTTCGTCATCGTCTAACAATAACAAATCCCCACGCAATGCACGAAGTCTCACTGATCTTCATGGTTGTGGTGGTGTGTCCACTGCCACGGGTGTCTCAACTTGCTCTGCTACATTAGCATCACTCGTAGAGTCAGTTCCTACTGGCTCATCTTGAACTTCTTCAAGATACACCTTTTGTCTAATCTTTTCCCTTTTGAGAAACTCTTTCTCTAAGAAAACACCATTACGAGTAACAAACACTTTGCCCTCTGACCGGTTATAGACATAATACCCTAAAGTTTCCTTCGGATATCCCACAAAAAATACTTGTCCGATTTGGTTGTTAGTTTATCTAATATAAGTCATTTGACATAAACTTCACAACCCCAAATTTTTAGAAAAGACAAACTGGGACTCTTACCAGTCCATATCTCATATGGTGTCTTAACTACGGACTTAGATGGTACCATATTCAATGTGAAAGCGGCTGTTTCTAGAGCATATCCCCAAAACGATAAAGGTAGGTCTGACTGGCTCATCATAGACCAAACCATGTCCAACAAGGTCCGATTACATCACTCAGACATGCCCTTTCTCTGAGGCGTTCCGGGTGGTGTAAGCTGTGGAACAATTCCACAACTCTTAAGATGATTGCTAAACTCGTGACAGATATTCGCCTCCACAATCAGATCACAAGGCCTTGATCTTCTTGGCACGTTGATTCTCTACTTCATTCTAAAATTCTTTGAACTTTTCAAATGTTTTAGACTTATGCTTCATTAGGTAGACATATCCATATCTACTAAAGTCATCAGTAAAAGTTATAAAGTATTGAAATCCTCATCTAGCTGTCATGCTCATTGGTCCACATACATCAGTATGTACAAGTTCCAACAAGTCAGACGCCCTCTCAAGAAATCCTTTGAATGGCGCCTTGGTCATCTTGCCTAGCAGGCAAGCCTCACATGTCTCGTATGATTCAAAATCAAACGAAGTTAGAAGACCATCATCATGGAGCCTCTTCATGCGATTCTCACTTATATGACCCAATCGATAATGCCACATATGTAGGACTTAACTCATTAAGCCAAGGCCGTTTAGCACTAACATTACAGACAGGTGCATCATCAAGATTTAAAATAAATAACCCATTCACAATGGATGCAAAAGCCACAAACATGTCATTTTTGGAGATCACACAACCATTGTCTTTACTCGCAAAAGAATAACCATCCTTCATCAAACATGAAGGTGATATAATGTATTGACTTAAGCTAGGAACAAAATAACAATTATTCAATTCCATGATAAATCCTGATGGCAGGTGAAGTTGCATTGTTTCGACATTCAACACAGCAACTCTTGCATTATTGCCCACGCGGAAGTCAACCTCTCCCTTTTCCATGCTTCTACTTCTTATCATTCCCTGCATCGTATTGCAAATATGAGCAACTGATCCGGTATCAAATACCCAGGAATTGATATGGGAGTTAGCGAGAAAAATGTCCGTAACATGAACAACAAGGGTACAAGTAGCAGTAATACCTTTACCGCCGCCATCCTTCTCTAAGGACGCCAAGTACTCCTTGCAATTCCTTTTCCAGTGACCCTTTCCCTTACAATAAAAGCAATCTGAATTTGCATATGGTCCAACATTGATAGCAGATGGGTTTGGCTTAGAGTTTAGCCTTGCCCTTCTTCTTCCTCCAAGAATTGCCCTTCCTCTTGAACTGAGGTCGGTTCTGGACCGCCAACACTTGGCTACTACCGGCACCTTTCTTGATGTCAGCCTCTACTATTTTTAGCATGCCACACAGTTCATTCAAGCCCCTCTCCGCTCCATGCATATGGTAGTTCGAGATGAAGTTTCCATAGCTGGCCAAAAGCGATGCAAGAATAAAATAAGTAGCCAACTCTTGGCCGATTGGGAAGCCTAGCTTCTCCAACCTCTGAGTGTAACCAACCATCTTGATTACATGTGGACCAACAGCTGCGCCCTCTGCTAGCTTGGTTTCTGCAAGCGCCTTAGATACGTTGAACCTTTCAGTCTGCGCTTGAGTTTGGAACATATCTTCAAGCACCATGATCATATCGTTCGCTGAATGATTGTTGTCAAACTGCATCTGTAGATCAGGTTCCATACAAGCAAGCATGAGGCAACTCACTTCAAGATCTGCATCACATGCTTTCTTGTAAGAGTTTTTCTTAGCAGAAGGTGCATTTTCATCAGGCTCAGCTGGTAATGGGATGTCTAGAATATCTTCCTTTTTCTCAGCCCTGAGAACAATTCTTAGGTTACGGATCCAATCCGCGTGATTTGTTCCATTCAACTTATCTTTCTCAAGAATTATACGCAAAGAAAATGGTTGATTGCGAGCGGCCATCTACAATAAAAGTAATGCAAAATACTAAGACAATGTATCCATGAAAGAGTAAATCATATCATATATATACTTTACTCCCACTAAAATCAATATCCCTCAATTGATACTTAGTGATTCAAGACCCACAACTAACATGCCGACCAGTGAGCTTTAGCATCACCACTGGTCAGTATGGTAGATCAGTAAGCAACACCTTGCTGATCATATCTCATATGACTCTTGTTGTTGGGCCAGCATCTCTATGCCGAGCACTCAACCTTCCCATGCTTCAAGATCCCTAACCATTAGGATGATCTTGTTTAAGTAACTAAACCTTGCAGTAAGTATCCGATACGAACCTGCCTAGTCGAGGAAAACCAGTGGCACCCTAATTTCATAGACCCACCACCGATTGTACAAGACTTATGACAGTGCAAGGTTTGGGGAAGCACTTAACTTAAACATTGCTAAGGGATCGTTCTACTTCACTACCGCACTCATGTAGTCAAAAAACATAATAGCATGTGAAAGTAGAACATAGTAATGAGAACCACATTCACACATAGTGACATAGTATGGCCCTCAAATGAATGGTGATCTCCATCTCCATCATCTTGCCCATCATGGTGATCTCCATCTCCATGATCCATGTGTGCCATCCTTCTTTTGATAAGTCCTCCAAGAACTATCTTGCCGCAAGCTATACTAATTACATAGTCACAAGATCACAAAACAGCGTGCAGGCCAATACATCAAATGGCATCACATATGGCTCCAGCCGTGTTGCTTACATGACACGCAAGTCATGAATGAATTACATGCAATACACATGGGCCATACCAATCACATCATACCCTGCAAAAACAAGTTAGGCGTAGAACAATTCTATGCGCTACGATAGGTAGCAACGACGGTCCCGCAGACCTCACAGGATTACACAGATCGCATCTATGGAATCGCTATGAAAATCTCATCAGATTGATCTCATCAACTTGAATCCAAACCATTCGGATTCCCTCTATTTTCACTAGATCAATCCTATTGATCTGTGCTCAATATGTATGGTCTTACATGTATCACTTAACTCAGGTGGCAGATTAAACCGACCGGTATGAGTAGATCGTTGCACGGCCAACGCATCAAGAGCACGAAAACATATTGAGTTTCCATCTACCACCTCGTTTCACAGATTAATCCAATCAAGCTGTGTAACCAAGACAAGCAGATCACATCTACTATCTCTGCATATCATCTATATGTCATAATCCAAACCTATAATGAACAGCTACGGCTCCGATACTACTGAAGGGTTATGAGGGTGCTACGCTAGCTAGAAAACAAAAACTTTTCGACCTCATAAACCAGGATCTGCTGGTAGTTACAGGTTACAGGATTACCACTAGACGCGCAGGTGCAGCGGAAGACGACTCGATGTAGTCGTGCGCATCACAGCAGGTAGTGCAGTTGCGTGGTCATCCATCACATCAATCCCCTCGTGCGGTTCGTCCCAGTGCTCTAGATGTAGCACCTCCGAGGAATCCCACATGTGCAGGGAAGAAGCGATGCGCCTTCGGACTGCTAGGTCCGCGAGGAACAGAAGGCATGAGCGTGGAGGGCGACGGCGGCTGCCTGAAGGCATGGATCTTTTCTGGCGGCGCCCCTCCCCTCTACTTATATAGGCATCCCTAATGTGCCCACGAGTTGGAGGCCCATTAGTAACTCTAAACCTTATCTAATTAGGGTCCAACCCGAATTAGGCTTCTAGCCCCTTAAGCGTGCGACCCTATGGGTTCACGCACACATTGACATGGGCCGAGTACTCCTACTCGCCCAATAGTTGACAGCGGCCTCTAGCAAGGCATGACAACTCCTATGTCCACACAAGGATCATATCAGACAAACCACTACGACCACATACAAGTTATTCCCTTGGCCACTCAATATATGGTTCAACTCGTGGGTTAACACTTAATAAAACTTGCTGTAAAAATACCCTTGCATGTGATCTGTGGTTGAACTTTATATTAAATTAAACTCTATCGGATCTTGCTGTGATGAGCTTGAGTGGTCACGGTGAAGATGAGTACCAGTCTGGTCCGCCGGTGGATCCGTGCCACGTGCCGATGAGGCCTTGTGACCTGGAACGAACCAAATTTGTAATGGTATTGTAAGTATGATGGTTAGACTTCACTGATGGATCTTTGTTGCATTATTTTCTACTTCAGTGATCTCATACGTGCTATGTTGTGTTGTTTAGCCATAAGATGAATTTGTAGTGGTATTGTAAGTGTGATGGTTAGACTTGATTTAGTCAAAATTGTATTGGACTTATGGTTACAACCACAGTAATTGCTATTCTAGTTTGAGTTGTCTATGTCTATGTGCTGCTACTCTAAATTTTGATGAGCTCATAACATGGAAATTCTTAATGGCTGTTAAAGCTACATTCTGGTATAAGTTGTGGACTTCACTGATGGATCATTGTTGAATTATTTTCTTCTTCATTCAGTTATCTCATTACTTACGAAGCTGAGGCCTCTTGCACACTGACGAGATGGAGCAGTCCCCAAACCAGAGGACGGACTCATTTGCCAGCCTCCGAGATGATCTCATTCTCGACATCCTCCATCGTATCCCTGGCCCCTCCTTGTTCCACTGTAAATTGGTCTGTCGATACTAGAAACACCTCATCAACAAACCCGACATCAATGACATGCATCCCATGGACTTGGCTCGAGTCCCTAAAAGGATATTTGATTGGGACGTATCTGCTTTGTATGAGAAGCAGTACAACAAGCAACCAAGTAATTCTCCATCAGAATACTTTCACACAAGCAAACAGTTTAAGCTGTTTCGAGGAGGCTTAGATAAGAGACCTATGTATGGAGAGCATAGGTGTGTGAATTGGGAGCAGTTGGAGAAGTTTCCCCTAATGGTGAATGTTGTTACTGCATTTGGGGGCCATGGGTTTGAAGGATATCATGGGGATGAAGCAAGACTGAAATGACTTGGTAATCAGACAGTTCTATGCCACACTAGAAATTAGGGAATGGGAGGAGAAGCTCATCTAGATGACCGGCACCAGTATTTTGGTGGCATCTTTCTCTGATCTTGCAACAGCTTGTAGATTGGATTACCAAGCAATGAAGCGAGGGGCTATAATAGTTGATCTTCCTTATTTGTTGGTTAAGGAGGAAGATAGCCTTTACTGTGATACAACTAAGAATGGTGATGGTGGAATTTTGAGTACAATACCCAATGCTATTTGGTAGCTTGTGAGGCGGACATTCATGGCCGACCACGAAAATGATAGTGAATATGACAATGTTCTGCCTTATACGGCCGATGAGATGATAATGGCCATGCTAAAACATAAAAGACTAAATATTATTGATTGGTTGGTTAATTAGATGGTGCACATCAAGATGGACCCAAACAAGCCTCGCATCTTCCAGCCTTACATCATGGCTTTGGTGCTGCTCAAGCTGCCCGGTTTCAAAGGTCGCCTGGATAGAACACACTGCAGCTATAGTGTTTTCATCAGCCATAAGATGCAGATCTGGCAGAGGAATCCATTATCTGAAACCTATGTGTCATCAGATGAGGAAGGTAGCTTGTAAAAAGGGGAGTCATTCTTGTTTATTGTAATGAATTGTTTTAAATTATTAGTTTTGTTTGTATGAACTTGATGCATCGATGATCATGTATTCCCTTGCATTTATGTCATCGATGTTGATACTCTATCATATGAAATTAGTAGTCACTTAAACTACTAAAGGACACAGTAACAAGCATCACACTAAAACGAGGATAAACTATAGAGGGTACTGCCAGACGCGGCCAAATGTATAGGGTCAAACTTTCTTATGTGCGCATTGCATTTGAACATCAATGTTTCCTCCGTTCTACATTAGGATGTGGCTCCTCGCTGCAAGATGGGAGCCTGAAGGTATTCAATTGATGCAATGCTATCGGTTTCCCAGCAGACTAATTGCTATGACATTCATAACAGACAAACCTTCACACTTTGTCCTACGAGATCAAATATGCAGCGGTCAGACTTTCTTGCATTCGCAGTCAAATTCAAGTGCTTGGTCTCAACCGTGAAGCTGTAGATTGAGGCGAGACTTATTAAGATGGACTCCTAGCAGCGTACGGTTTATGACAAACTTGTAATAAGAAGTTGCAGTTGGAGCTTTAGTAGTAGAAGTGCAATGGCGGGAGCAATTGTAGTGTGTACTTTTGGTCTATTTTGCAATGCCATCATGTACCCAGGATGGTTAGACTTGATTCAGTTGACTTGTATGTCTTTGTGCCTCTACTCTTAATTTGGATGACCTATTACTAACATGGAAATTGTTATTTTTTGTTAACTTCAATGGTCTCATTGCATAGGACGCAAGTAGCGATTGCACAATTGGTCCTACTAGATCAAATATGCAACGGTTGGACGTTGTATATACAGCCACATTAACTGCTAATCTAGTTTGAGTTGTATATACATCTATGTGCTGCTAAACCTGGAACGAACCAAAAATTTTAGAACTTATTATATCACCATAATAATAATACAATCAAAATTGACATACCCATTACGCTTTCGCAGACATCAACTGCCAGGAGCCAAGATTTGGGACTTGCAAGATCAAGAGAGACAGTCTGACACTTTCTCTTTTGTATATCATGGGGAAGTCCGGCCATACCTCTTTTGTCTACCATGGGACAGTCCTTAATCTTTAAGCTGCACGTGTGATTCACTACAGCCATAACTTGCAGATCTGGCAGAGGAGTTCATCACTTCAAATTTTCACTCATGTACTAACTGTTAGTGTGATTGTTAGACTTGATTTAGCTGAATTTGTAATGGTATTGTACGTGTGATGGTTAGACATGATTTAGCTAAAATTGTAATGGTTATAACTCCATTAACTGCTATCCTAGTTTTTGTTATATATCTATGTCCTGCTATTCTAAATTTTGATGAGCTCGTACCATGGAAAATGTTAATGGCTGTTAAAGCTGCTTTTCTTTGGATATACGTGCGCAATAGCATTTGAACCCCATGGTTCCTCGATCCGTTCTGCATAACGATGCGGTGAGATTTGCTCCTCGCTGCAATGTGGGAGCCAGCAGGTAGGCGAATGATGCTTTGTAATGGTGCATACTGATTGATACGATAATCAAAACTGACAAACCCATTATTATTTGTCCTAGAGGTCAATTATGTACCGGTCAAAATTTCTACGTAAGCAGATATCAACTGCCAGGAGACAACACTTGGGACTTGGGATAGTCCGGCCATTTCTCTTTCGTGTACCATTGGAAAGTCCGGCGCTATCTCTTTTGTGTACCATCGGACAGTCCTTAAATGGGCCGAGTGATAAGTGGGCCGTCCCTGCTGGGTAAGGGACAGTCATCCACCTTGTGTGGAACACGTATAGTCCGGCCGTATCTCTTTTGTGTACCATGAGAAAGTTCGGACATATCTCTTTTGCATACCACAGAAAGTCTATCCCTCGACTGTTGTTGTTGCTTTACTGTCCGGCCGTTCCTCACTTGTGCAGCACCAGAAAGTCCTTCGGTATCACATTTCTGCAGTGGCGAACAGTCAATCAGAAATGTGCCAACTCATAATTGGGTCGCACACCGGCGCACACCGCTCTACAATAGTCGTTGCTCACAATTGTCTTCATTGAGCATGTCCAGACAACAAAATGTAGCGGATCTTACGGTGGTGACATTGAGTGGTCCAAGTGCAAAAACTTTGGAAATGCATTATTGCCCAACAACAGCACGAACACCAGCTTCAGCGATGTGGCATTGCACGGCTCAAACCATGTAACTAGGCCACCAAGTCACAAGAAACCTATTGTAATCTCCTTCCACGACACCTACCTCTGCCAAAACACATCGGCCGCCCATGGTGTGAATGTGTCGTGTCGCGGCAATCCATTCCACTATGAGTGCATCACCAATACCGCATCATACGAGATGAGATATACGTGTGCAGTAGCATTCCAACACCATGGCTCCTCAATCTATTCTGCATTACGATGCGGTAAGATTTCCTCATCACTGCAATGTGGGAGCCATCAGGTAGGCGATTGATGTTTTGTATCGGTGCATACTGATTGACACGACAATCAAAACTGACAAACCCATTATTTATTTGTCCTAGGAGGTCAACTATATAGCGGTCGAACATTCTGCGTTAGCAGATATGACCACTAGCCAAGACTTGGGACTTAGGATAATCCGTCCATTTCTCTTTCGTGTACCATGGGAAAGTCCAGCCAAATCTCTTTGTGTACATGGGACAGTCCTTAGTTGGGCAGTCATCTGCCTCATGTGGAACATGTTGCCCGGAGTACATTATTGGATATATATCCCCTGATGAAAATGGAAGAATATCTGCCCATTGGTCTTGTGGTGGCAGGACGGCGCAGCTAGAGGCGACGGCGGAGGATCCCTGGTGTGCTGAGGGGAGTGAGGGCGTCCATTTGGAGGCAGGTGGTGGATCCGTGCTGGGCGTGGTGGTGGGGCATTCAAGGTGGTAGATGGGAAGGTGGTAGATGATATTCAAGGTGGACACGGTCAACAACCCGCACCTGTGAGTTACCTTTAGCTGGTAGTTCAAAAAAAGCTTTTAGTGTCTTTCGTGTAGCAGTGGGAAAGTCTGGCCATATCTCATTTGTATACCACAGGACAGTCCTTATGGGTCGTGTGATAATAGGGCCGTCCCCGCTCCTAAGGGAGTCATACATACTCATCGTGTGGAACATGTTGATCTCATTTGCCCTTGGACCACACAGTTGATGCATTAGGATCCATCGAGACTGGATCCTCGCTGCAAGCGGAGCCTGACTTCAGTTGATGCAATGCTATTGATTTCCCAGCAAACTGATTGCTACGCCATTCATAACAACCCTTCATAGTTGGTCCTACGAAATCAAATATGCAATGGTCGGACATTATCATCTGCAGTACTAATCAATATCACCTCTCATACGTGACGCAGAGTATGGTCTGGCGGTTTCAAATCTTGCTTCGGCGTGTTCCCTTGCTTTCTATGACATAGATGTCATTGATATTTCCTATGCAGTTAGTCACGTAAACTACTTAACGACACAGTAGCAAGAATCTCAGGAAAATGAGGATAAAATACGGAGACACTGTCAGATGCAGTCAAATGTAATGGCGCCAAAATTTATTGCCATCGTAGTAAATTTCAACAGTTGTCTGCACTCCTCTGACGTCTACCTGTGGGACCTGCAGCCACTCCGACAGGCACATGAGGCCACTCAGAATCAGAACATACGAGTAGCCTTTGAACGCCAGGATCTATGTGTTGTGGTGGCTCACGAGTCCATTTTTCGGCTGGCTACGGGTCTTTCCCAGTGGAGAACGGCGCCATTGGCGTCTGTGTTAGTAGTGTGCCACAGCAGAGGCGTTAGATCCAATCCACAGGTATCATTTCTCACCTTTTACTGTTCGTTTCTTCATCTGGGGATTGCTTCAGCATGTATCTCCTATGGTACTAGGGATTGCATTTGGATTGATAACTGATGATGAATGGATGTTGGGGGTGTTAGAATGGAGTGCATATTTTTCTTTTGAGCTAAACTAGTAATGGAGGAGGCCCCCGACAAGAGGACAAACTCATTTGCCAGCCTTGTGGACGATGTTGTTGTCGAGATCCTCCGCCGCCTCCCCTCTCGCTCCTTGTTCTGCTGCAAAATGGTCTATAAATCCTAGAAAAGACTCATCTCGGACCCGAAGTACCTTAAGTTGCTGCCCCAAACTATGGCTGGCTTCATCTACGACACTAATAAAGGCTATAGACACTTCACCAGCATCACCGGTATAGAGTTGTCCTTCGAATTCTTGCCCGTGGACAATGTAGCTATCAGTGATTGCTACAATGGCCTCATCCTATACTGGTGCCATGTACCTAATGGACACCGCTATGTGGTTTGCAATCCGGCAGCCTAGTGGTTCAAGGAACTGTCGTCTAGTAACCATTTTATTGGTGAGGCTCGATTGGCATTCGATCCGACAGCCTCCTCGCACTTCCATGTGATTGAATATATAGAAGAGGAGGATGAGTGTGTGGTTGTGGACATCTACTCATCCGAAACAACAACATGGATCTCTAAGGAATGTGGATGGGGGAGCGATGGTCCTAATGTGACATTAGTAAGATCAACAAGTGTGTTTCTTAATAGTTGTCTGCACATGGTTGGCTACTAGGGTGGGTACTGTCACATACTTGCTACGGATGTCAAGGGAAACAAATGGAGAAAAATTCCTAGGCCTGATGGAATTGCTGCCTCCATACATCAAGCTCAGGGTCACTTGTATGTGTGTACTGTTGATAGGCGCACTAAGTCTCAGCTTTCAGTCTGGGTCCTTGAAGACTATAATACTGATGAATGGATACTAAAGCATACTGTTAGTGCTATTAATGTATTTGGAAAGACTAATATTCAATTTGGTCACGAGGAATGGGATGAAGAGTACATACCGATTACAGTTCACCCAGAATGGAATTTGATCTTCTTTGCTAGGGAGGCAAGAACAATTATCGCGTATGACATGGACATCAGAAAAGTTCATGTCGTCCTTGCACGTGTCTTTTCTTATGTTAGACGTTCGGTTCTAACAGAATTTGTTAGCAGACCTTGGTATCTTCCATATGTTCCTTTGTTCTCAGAGTCATTAGCAGAGGAGTAGATTAAAAAATTCCATTTGATGCATGTCACGTTGCATTTGATGTATCTTCCATACGTTGGGAGTTGAGACACAAATGTTACTCTTTCCTATGTTTTAACTTTTCCATCTATATATTACTTTGTTAATAATGTCACATACGTTATTACTCTTTGCTAGGGACCGGACATTCCGACACTGTAACATTTCATCACCAAATGGCTCCTCTGTTCTGCATTAGGCTCAGGCGAATCTTTCTCATTGCTGCAAGGATATTCCAAGTTCAATTTGGTAATGCATTCTTGCCAAACAACAGCACGAGCACTAGCTTTAGCAAACCATGTAACTGGCTCCCTAATCACAAGCAACCCGTTGTATTCTCCTACCTCAGCACCTACCTCTACAAAAACATATCGGTCGCCCATGGCATGAACGTGCCCTGTCGCGGCAATTCATTCCACCACGAGTGCATCACCGACTGGTTGATCAGCCGTTTGTCTTTACCGCATCCTACATGATCAAGTTTACCTAGCTATTCAACACTATGGCTCCTCTATCTGCTCTGCATTACTTTGTGGCGAGATTTGCTCCTTGCTGCGAGGTGGGAGCTAGCAGGTAGGCGAATGATTCAATGTATCATGCATACTGATTGTTACGACAATGAAAATCGACAAACGCATTAGGCTTTGTCCAACTTGTTCAATTATGTAGTGGTCGGACTTTCTTGCGTTCGCAGACATGAACTGCCGGGAGCCAAGGCTTGGGATATCGGACTGTCTGGTGATTTATTTGTTGTGTACCACGGGAAAGTCTGACCATATCTCTTTTGTGTACCACGGGATAGTCCTTTATGGGCCGTGTGATAATTGGGCCGTTCCTGCTCCTGAGGGCCCTCCTCGTGTGTAACATGTTGACCTATATATTGGATACATATCCCCTGAAAATGGGAAAAATATCTGCCCATTGGACTTACTCTAGCTGAGTGGCGGAGCTTTAGAGGGGGCGGCGGAGGATCCTCGGTGTGCTGTGCTGGCACCGGTGTCATTTTGGAGGTGGGCGGCGGGGCTTTCCCGGTGGGGCGTGGCAGCATTGGCGTCTGCGTTGCTTGTGTGCCGCGGCAACAGTAGAGGCGTCAGATCCGATCTGCAGGTTTCCTTTCTCCTCCTTTTACTATTTGTGTCTTCATTTGGGTTTTGCCTCATCATGGATCTACTACACAACTTCAAGATTTTGCTTAGAATAAGCACATTTGATGCATATCGCCATAACCCTTAATTTTAGATACATGCAGGACGGTAATGGTTCTAGTAGTCCCCGTAGCTCATGGTTGTTGGACTGAATTTGTAATGGTTTTTTCGTGACCGGGCCTTCACCCGTTTTTCATTAAGAGGAAGTGAAACCAAAGTACAAACCTACTAGGGCAAGCTAGCAAGCAGCCAGCAGTGGCTTAGCAGTACCACAAGCTCCCTATCTACTGGATTCTATGAATTTGTAATGGTATTGTAAGTGTGATGGTTAGACTTGATTTAGCCAAAATTGTATTGGACTAATGGTTGCAGCCACAGTAACTGCTATTCTAGTTTGAGTTGTCTATGCTTATGTGCTGGTACTCTAAATTTGGATGAGCTCGTTACATGGAAATTCTTATATGCTATTCTCTCAACCAGTGCCAACGAGCTCATAACATGGAAATTCTTATATGCTGTTCTCTCAACCAGTGCCAATGATTGTTTTCTATTTCGATTGATCTCATTACTTAGGAAGCACAGGGTTATTGCATAGTGACGAAATGGAGGCGGCCCCCACCAACTGGGCGGATGCATCGTCCATCCTAGAACAAGTGGAAGAAGACATTCTGGATAATGCATCGATTCCAAGGTCCTCTACATAACCTTGGATATTCAATTGAAGTACTTGTCCACTATCTATAAGCTGATGTTTACTTGTATTTCGCAGCTGATATTGTTTTGCGGAATGCTTGTAGCTCTAAGAAGATTATCTGCCATACTCACCAATCGACTGGACAAAAGGACGGTCGCAATGACCAGCACCCTAGAACCAGAAGAACTCAATCTCGACGCCATCCGCCTCATTGTTTCCAAGGTCCCCTCTATAATCTCTTGGATTTTCAATTGAAGTCCCCTTCCACTATCTATAAGCTAATGTTTACTGCTTGGATTTTGTAGCACAGAATGCTTCACGAACAGCTAGTAGCTGGACAGAAATATTCTCCCGCACCCCCAATCAACTGAAGGAAATGTTAAGGGAGATGGTACACATTCGACTGGAATTAGAGGAGTTCATTGGAAAGCATAAGGAGGAGTTAGCTAAGCTCCATGAGTATTCCATACATACCTTTAGAGAGACATAGGAGGAGCTCAATAAGATCAGTGATATGCGTGCCTTGATAGAGAAACCGAAGGAGTTCAATAAGCTCCATGAGGATGTCATGTGTACCTTTAGAGAGAAATAGGAGCAGCTCAATAAGTACAGCGATGTCTTGCATAGCTCCCCGAGGGGATGTGTGCCTAACTCTCAGTCTTCAACTCCTGGGGGCTCGATTGAGTGATCATTTGTGGTTTGATGTTTTAGAGTCTCAGTGCTTTTGAGCAAATTCCCTTCGAAGTCTATGTTCGTGTAGTTCTTCTCAACAAATCTTGCTTCAGTGTGCTGCCATGCATTTTATGTCATAGACGTCATTACTCTTTGCTATAGAGTTACTCACGCAAACTACTAAATGACATAGTAACAAGCATCATAGGAAAAAGAGGATAAACTATGGAGAATACTGTCTGACGTGGTCTACTTTACAGGGGCCGGACTTTCTCATGCGCAATAGCATGACTTTCTTATGCGCAATAGCATTTCAATACCAATGCTTCCTTCATTATGCATTAGGATGTGGCTCGTCCTCGCTGCAAAGATGTGAGCCAGAAGGTGGGCAATTCATGTATTGCTATCGGTTGTGTGCGGTGGCACAGGCGACAGTTTTGAACCGGATGTCTCCTTTCTCCCCTTTTTACTGTTTGTTTCTTCATTTGGGATTCGCCTCATCATGGATATACTATAGGACTTGGGTATTTCGCTTAGAATGAACATATTTGATGCATCCTCAATCCGTTCTGTGTTACGATGTGGCAAGATTTGATCCGCGCTACAAGGTGGGAGCCAGCAGGTAGGCGATTGATTCAATGTATCAGTGCATACGGATTGATACAACAATGAAAACCGACAAAAACATTATTCTTTGTCTTACATGTTCAATTATGTAACAGTCAGACTTTCTAGCGTTCGCAGACCTCCTAGGAGCCAAGGCTTAGGACATCGGATTATCTGACCATATCTCTTTTGTGTACAGGAGAAAGTCCAACCATATCTATTTTGTGTACCACGGGACAGTGCTAGGCCGTGTGATAATTGGGCCATCCCCACTCGCTGGCTGGGCGGCGGAGGATCCCCCTTGTGTATTGTGCTGGCTTCGACGTCCATTTGGAGGCAAGCGGGGGGGCTTTCCCAGTGGGGCACGGCGGCATTGGCGTCCATGTTGCATGTGTGCCACGGCAGAGGCATCAGATCCGATCCGTAGGTCTTCTTTCTCCCCTTTTTATCGTTTGTTTCTTCATTCGGGTTTTGCCTTATCTACTACAGTACAGGACTTGGGGATTTTGCTTACATTGATAACCTTCAATGCATATCGCCATATCCCATAATTTTAGATAGATGCGGGATGGGGAATGATTCTGGTAGGAGGCCGCAAATTAATGCCACTAATCTTTAAGCTGCACTCGATTCTGCCGATGCCAATGACGTTCACTCCACCAGTGCCAATGATTATTTTCTATTTCATTGATCTCATTACTTAGGAAGCACAGGACTATTGCACACTAAGGAAATGGAGGCGGCCCCCAACGACTGGACGGACGCGTCACCCAGCATCCAAGAAGCAGAAGAATATGTTTTCGAATCCATCCACCTCATTGATTCCAGGGTCCTCTGCATAATATCTTGGATATTCAATTGAAGTCCTCGTCTACTATCTATAAGCTGATGTTTACTTCTTGGATTTTGTAGGTGAGAATGCTTTGTGAATAGCTTGTAGCTCAGTGGGAATATTCTGCCACACTCACCAATCAACTGAGGAATAGGACGGGCACAATGGCCAGCACCTAGGATCCAAAAGAACTCAATCTTGACACCACCCTCCTCATTGATTCCAGGGTCCACTCCATAATCCCTTGGATTTTCAACTGAAGTCCTCTGTCACTATCTTTAAGCTGATGTTTGCTGCTTGGATTTTGCACGAGAGAATGCTTCGTGAATAGCTTGTAGCTAAACAGGAATATTCTCCTATGGTCCTCAATCAACTGAATGAAACGGTAAGGGAGATGTCAAAGGTTCGACTGGAAACAGTGGAGTTCAGCAGAAAGCATGTGGAGGAGTACCATAAGCTCATTGAGTATGCCTCGCGTGCCTTTGAAGAGAAATAGGAAGAGCTCAATAAGATCAGTGAGTATGCCTAGCGTGCCACAACAGGTAAATGGTCAGATGATGTGAACGTTTAGTATCTATGGAATTAGAGATATGTGACTCATGGGAATTTTGTTTCCCCTCCCTTGACACGTGCGGCAGTGGTAGCAGCGGAGGATCCCTGGTGTGTTGTGTTGGCTCAGGCATTTATTTTGAGGAGAGAAGAAAAATAAAGCTCAATTTGATGTATCTCTGTGTTGTACTACTGTGTTGTTCTAAAAATAAGGGACCAGATGTTCTTTTGTTATTCATAGACATATTTATTTTGCATGCTTGTGTTAATCTTTGTTGAACTCTGTATTACGTGGTTCAAACTCTATTGAGCGTTGTGTGGCTCAGGTCGTTAGGTCATATTGGCATTGATCTATGTGACCCTACATGAACTTGATTTTTGCAATGCTATCAGCTTGCCATCAGACTGATTGATACAACATTCAAATTAGACAACCCTTCACATGTTGTCCTACGGGATGAAATATCCGGTGGTTGGACTTTCTAGCGTTCCCAGAGAAATTCAACAACTACAAAACTATACAAAGTTTTTGGATGGAATTGACCAAGAGAAATTCAACAACTAAGTGCTCTGTTGGCGAATGCCCTGCGTCTTGGCCCGTTGTCCGCTGCTGCCTGCCTTCCTGCACTGCTGGAGGCACCGATAGTTGGGTTTGAAGGAAAAGGTCCAAAACTAGACCGTAGCCAGATCGCGTCGACGAGCACTCTACGGGCAACTGGTGCACGCGGCAGCAGTCCAAAGGGGCGGCGAGGGCTACAGCCACCAGCCATTACGCTGTGATTGAGTGATCATTTGTGGTCCGATGTTTTGGAGTCTCAGTGCACTTGAACAAATTCCTGCTCCGAAGTCCATGATAGTGTAGTTCTTCTTAACAAATCTTGCTTCGGTGTGCTCCCTTGCATTTTATGTTGTAGACGTCAATACTATTTGCTATAGAGTTAGTCCGCAAACTACTAAATGACATAGTAACAAGCATCACAAGAAAAAGAGGATAAACTATGGAGAATACTGTCCAACGTGGTCTACATCATAGTCGCCGGACTTTCTCATGCGTAATAGCATGTCTTTACTATGCGCAATAGCATTTCAATACCAATGCCTCCTTCATTATGCATTAGGATGTGGCGAGATGCGTCCTCGCTGCAAGATGCGAGCCAGAAGGTGGGCAATTCATGCATTGCTATTGGTGCGCGGTTATTGAGCGACGATCCAGTGCATCTTCCCCACGCGTGCAGTTGAGTCCTTCCAGTTTCCCAACGAGTGGCAGGCTACTAAGCAATGATCCAGGTGCATCTTCCTCACGTGTGCATGCAGTTGTATTCTTCGAGTTTCGCAACTAGCGGTGGGGTCGCATCGGGTTTCTCTAATGCGTTTCCTATAAAACCTCCCACTCCTCACATTGCTAGTTCATCGTCATCAAGGCACCGAACCCCACCAGTTCATCCCAATCCCTCCCGCTCCCGTGCGCTACGTGAGAGATAGTTCATCTCCCTACCGCTCCATTGCTACATCATTACACTCCCGCTCCATGGACGATAGTTCATCTTCGTCGTGCACCACGGCCAGATAATCCCTCTCCTGCTCTGGTTCCTGCTCCACGGACGATGTGGAAATCCCAGTCCAAGTCGGCGAGAAAGAGTTCATGGTTACGGTCATGTCCTCATCCAAGACGGTGGGTCACTTTCTGCAAGAAGTCCGCGACAACATGGAGCACCGGGCCGTCATCGTCGGTTTTGACACGGAGTTTTTTGAGAAGGATCAGAGAAGGATAGCCCTCATCTAGATGTGCATTGGCGATAGGTGCCTTCTCTTCCAGATAGGCATCACCGGCACATTCCCGACGACCTCAAGAAGTTCCTTTTGGAGGAAGGCCACATTTTCATTGGCGTTGATCTTGCCAATGACTTAGATCGACTGCGGGATGACTACCAGATCGAGCTTTCTAATACGGTGGAACTTCAGGCCATGGTGCCATTCATGATCCATGACAAGGAGTGGTACAAAGTGCCAAGCCTCGTAGAGCTCATGGATACGTTGCTGGGCGTGGTCGTGGTGAATAAAAAGACCAACACACATTTTCAAGACTGGGATAACAAGATCCTGAGCGGCGACCAGATCAGGTACGCATGCACCGATGCTACCGTGCCATACATGATCGGGGTCATGTTGCATGATCAGTATGGCTGTAATCTGCATGTCACACGGTCTCCTCTTTGTGCCAACTTCACGGATAGTGAGGGAGATGAGGAAGGTCAACAGGTACAATTGCTTTTTATGGAGGACCAGCAAACCAAGAGGATTGCCATATGCCCAATTTGCCAAGGTACTCATGAGACGATCTAGAACTACGGAAGCATTTCAATAATTTAGTATAGTTATGTATGCCATTGGTTTTTTCACATTAATTTTGTGTTGGGTTCACAAAAGTCATCGCTTTGCATCCGTGGTGCAGGGTTGAGGAACTGGAAGTGGAATGATGCGCTAAGTCATGCTTTGGCTAAAGCTTCTTCTGATGGAGATGGCCATGAGAATAAAATATTACATAAGAGGCTGGTACACAAGCAAGGCTTCGCTAATATGCCAAATAGTGGTGGACATATGAAAACGGTTTCGATCGGGGTGAAATCATATGTAACTGGTAGTTGAAATACATGTTGTTCTTATTTTTTGTGAACTAAAATATTTCCTAGGCCCGTATCCTATCCTCAATTGAAATGCAGATAAAATAACAAAGAAACTAAAACTCACATAAACAAGTAGTCGAGGGTTGACACGTTTCCTGCTCTGGTAGCGAGAGAGTCCACAACGTCGCCGGCCACCAACATGCTGTCTGGCGCGTTAAATTCAAGGAGCTGGGGACTTTCTCCGTTCGTAAACATCTTGCTATTAAAAAAGCACGGGATATGTGGTGGTCTCTGCTTGGGACCCGCATACGGGGCGGTCTCCCTGCCCGAAGGTTGGAATCTCTGTGAAATTTTCGCTCTGCGCCCGCCAACACATTGATGTGTCTGTTTTGCCCTTCCACGCTGAAAATATGTTCACCTAAGGCAAGGGCACTTATGGTATTGTGCTGGCCACATGAAAGCGCAAGGACGGGCTTTCTCTGGCCCCATCTCCCATTCTCACAGCTGCACTAGTCTCTCTTCCCGCTCCCGCCTCCCTCTCCACTTTCAAACTTTCAAGCAGTGCCGCCCGCTGCAATGCCCACCTCGCTCCGAGCGCTAGGCGCCATCGCCACAACAGCTTGACTCCAGATCTGGATCCTCGGCCTCGGCACCCATCGCCATCTAACCGAACCCTAGCCGGATCTGGATCCAGATCCGGTACCCCATCGTCAACGCCTGCCGCACCAGCTTCGCGATGACAATAAGACCTCCGGGACGGCAGCGAACACTAGCCAGTCAAAGAGGAGGAACAGGTACCGAGATCCCTTTTCATGATGTGTACTACACTGAGGTGGTGGAACCTGAGATTATTATAGCTACACTTGCTTTTTTTATCGGATCAATGATCTCCGCATAAGCTATAGTTTGGTGCTTATTTGTACACCCCTGCTCTGTTGTGTATGTAGCAATTTAATCCTTTTCTGTTTGGATACCAATGTAATATTTACATACCACCTGCTTGCTACTAAAGTTTGTGTCCCCAATTTCAGTGTGTTGGTCCAAGAAGGCATAGAGGAGGCTCTGCCAGCAGGACAAAAGGCATTGCTAATATGAATCATAGTCAAAAGTCTTTGAAGCGGCCATCGACCACACCACCATTGGAAGCGCGCCGTCAAACCCAGTCCATTAGTAAAAATAAAGCGCAGTATGGATCAGCAGTAGATGAAGAGAATTCTCGGTCAGCAAGAGCCACCGCACTCGCCAGCAGTGGATTCAGTCTTCATGATTTATCTAGAGACATTAATAGGGACGTCGGTTGCCCCAGCTCTGCGGATGGCTGCTCTCAGCTAGAAGGCCATACCGTTGCCGGAGATGGAGAGGGTCGCTATGAGCAAAGCCCCGACTCGCTTCACCCGTAGAACAATAATGAAAGCTACCAAGGTTGTTATTAACTTACAAATGTCTATCAATCAATTTACTATAGCTATTTGATATACATGTTACTGTACTTATAACAATCTGAATATGAATGTATGGTAGATGTTGGTGCCCATGCTCTGGATGGTCTCTTTGCTCATCCTACCGCCTCCCCATCTAGATCTGAATGTATGCTAGATGATGGCACCAATGCCAAAGATGATCTGTTGGGGCATACTACTGTCACCCCCACACAGAGAACATTTGTCCAAGTGGCGAAGGTTGGTATTAACTTACAAATGTCTATGAAGCAATTCACACTAGCGATCTGATATCCATGCTTGTTTCTTAACAATCTGAATGTATGCTAGTTGATGATACCCATGCGGTAGGAGACGATCTCACTAGACAATCTGAATGTTTGCTAGTTGATGATACCCATGCCAGAGAAGAAAATGATCTCTGTGTGATACCTTCTGTATCCCCCCACCTACAGAACAGTAATGAAAGTCGGCAAGGTTGGTATCAACTTACAAATCTCTATGAAACAATCCATACTAATGATTTGATATCCATGCTTGTTTTCTAACAATCTGAATGTATCCTAGTTGATGATACCCATGCCATAGAAGGAGACGATCTCTGGCCAATCTCTTGTATCCCCCACCTGCAGAACAGTAATGAAAGTTAGCAAGGTTGGTATCAACTTACAAATCTCTATGAAACAATCCATACTAATGATTTGATATCCATGCTTATTTTCTAACAATCTGAACGTATCATAGTTGATGATACCCATGCCATAGAAGGAGACGATCTCTCTGGCCAATCTCTTGTATCCCCCTACCTGCAGAATGATAATGAAAGTTGTCATGGTTGGTATCAACTTACAAGTCTCTATGAAATCATTCACACTAGCGATTTGATATCCATGTTTCTTTTCTAACAATCTGAATGTATGCTAGATGATGATACCCATAGTGGAGGAGACGATCTCTTTGGGCAACCTTTTGTATCCCAACACCTGCATACCGATAATGGAAGTTGCCTGGGTTAGTATCTACTTTCAAATGTATATCATTCAGTTTCCACAACCTAATGGATATCCATGCTGCTTTTGTAACTGTCTAAATGGTTGAAAACTGTGCAGAGCAAGAGCTGTCAACAAAGAAAGGAAAGAGGGGAAAACTAAAGGACTTTTGCTTGAGAAATTGAACAGCTCATTGGGAGGACAGATGTTACACATCTCTATTGCCAAGGGGAACAGAAGGCCACTTGATCTAGTACAAGCTACAAAGTTTGCCTCACAGGCCACTATAGTAGTCATGAAAGAGTTACCAATTTTGCCACATTTCAAACTTTACAAGAGACATGACAGCATGGTCTATTTCTAGAAATTTTTGGATGGGTTAGCTATATGTAGCTTTGTTATATTGCATAGTGCCTTGAACAGCTACGTAGTTGATTTATTTTGCATTCACACTACTACAGGTGAAGGTGGCCATCGACCAGAAGGATCTTCCAACTAGAGGAGCTTGTTGGAATGTGTTTAAGTGTGCTGTGAAGCAGAAACACTACAGGTTGAAGCAAAAGTACTTCAATCAAGTCCCTGCTGCTGAGATCCTTACGAGCTCTCCTGTCGATTCCATGAGCGACACATAATGGGAGAACCTAACCAAGTCTTGGTCTAGTGCTAAGAACAAGGGGTGTGTGTGTGCACGTGTGTGAACTCATCGATTTCTTGTCTAGTCTTGATATGGTCTACTTGTCCTGATTTCTAACACAAATGTTGTTACAGGAAGTATCTAGAAAGAACAAACAAAACCGTGCAAAAGTGAAGTACCACCAAACTACAGGGTCTCAATCCTATGTTGTCCAGCTCCATAAATTTGTAAGTTTTGGTTGTGTTTTGTTGTTACCAGGACTTTGTATAGATATAAACTGAATCATGTGCAATGTGAACAGAAGGAGAAGAAGAGGACGGTCGCAGGGCATTTTCAAGGACTTGATGGACAACATGATGATCAAGGACTTCATGAACAATAGGGTCAACCTGATGAAGATGTTAATGCTGTGGAAGTCTTCAAGGAGTTTCATACCAGTAAAAAGGATAACAAAGGCCTCAGTGATGTAGCAAGAGAAGCTATTGTAAGTACCTTCAGTATCTTTCCTTAAATCCATCTCAGCCATTCTGCATAAAAGAAGAAAAATTCTCAGGAGCAAATGTTGCATCATCATTCAATTTTAAATTTGCAATTAGAGAGCAATCAATATGGTCCCTGTACATTGTGTTATGTAATATCTGTCTGCTCTAGGATGAGAACTACCTATGCATTGTTCTTATTTTTATGTATTCTCTATCGCCAGTATGCTGATAAAGACCTATGCATTACCTATTTATATTATTCTCCTGGATTTTTTGATTTAAGTCCTCTTCCACTATCTGTAACCTAACATTTAATGCTTGAAATTTTTGTAGGAAGCTATGGAAAGGATGCAGGCAGCCCATGTTCCTGAAGGGCAGGAACCAATGAGTAGTGCTGATGTTGTTTGCAAGGTCATCTGCCTCTCCCAGGGCAAGAGTGGGTCCGAGGTCAGTGGCAGCACAATTTTTCTGAGGAATGCTGGTATCCCGACAAGCTCCGCTAGAAAAGAGACATCGAAAGAGAGGGCCCTTCGTTAATGACTATTTGAAGAACGGCGAAGTTCTGCTACCCTCGTCAATCAACTGGAAGAACTAAAGAGGATGACAAAGAAGAATGCAATGGAGATTGCGGGGTTCCACAAATTGCAAGCCGCCTTGGACATGACCTTCTGTGAAGAATTTCATCGCATCCAGTCCGGTACATCTACGTCCCCACCTGTGGCCTTGTTAGTGGGACCATGTGATGGTTGATGTGTGGGCCTGTGTGCCAGTTTGATGTGTGGACTCGTGGGCTGGTTTGTTGTGAAACAATGGTAGCAGACTGCTGGACATGCATGGAATTGTAAATTACTGTATGCAATGATTGCAAATTGGTTACTGTTGCCATTTCTAATGGGTTTATGTGACGCTTTTAAATCGGGTTCAGTGACACTTGTCATCATGTTTTATATGACAAAATAATTCCCTCACATGGACTAACCAGGGCAGCCCACGTGGTCTAATAAAAGGTGGCCACGTGGACGGGCCGAATGCATTACACGTGGAACTCTGTCCGCACAACACATGGGCTTCTGATTACCTGACACGTTGAATGAGCTGTCTAGCCACGTGGCCGAATTTTGAAATGCTGCTTAGACGCTCGCCACAGTGACACGTGGTCAAATTAAAAACAGCCACCTGGGCGAGTAAAATACAGACAGATGGGATAAGGACAGCATGAAACATGTCCCAATGAAAACCTGACACGTGGTACTATTCTGACCTAACATGAGGTCCTGTAGGAACCTGAAACGTGGAAGCAGCAGCGCATGCCATGTCACTCTAATGGACGCCGGGGGCGCCTAACGGCTGTCTGGGCCGTGATGTACACATCGTAGCCGTCTTGTACACATACGAAACACCCTGGTGACGACCACAGTTTAGTCATGGAAACCCAATCTTCGATGATGGTTGTTTTAAAGTGTCATTCATAAACATGTGTGATGCGAGTTCTGCGATGGTGGCCTTTTGGTCACAGATTCATCATGGAACTGAAATAATGACGAATACCGCACCTACCGTGACAAAAACAGTTCATCATGGTAGGTCATATTTCTACTAGTGCTAGGATCGAGATGGATGACCCGACAGAGAAGGGGCATTGGTTGGACATCGAGGAGAACAAGGCATGGCTGAAGCACACCCTGGAGCTAGCCGTCGAGATCATCGGCGAAAGCCTTGATCGGAGCCTTGGGGTGAGTTCTTTTTGGGGTATATCTGGTTTTCGCCTTTTCTCTTGATCAAGCGTGCTTCTAACCTTTTGGCTCTTGTTCTCAGGATGTGAGACAGCGCTCCTTCACCAAGTCTCACTTCCTCCGCGAGACGCAGAACGGCCGAGAGGAAGTGAGGCGCCAACTCGAGGCCGGCCGGATCACCACGACCAAAGTGGCCCAAGCTGAGGAGGAGGCGAAACAGGCCATGGAGGAGTTTGCTGTGGTCAAGATGGAAGCTAAAAAGACTAAGGAGTATGCTACCACATTTAAGGAGGATGCCGCTACAGCTCGAGTCGAGGCCAACCAGGCCAAGGCAAAGCTTCAGGAGGCCGAGGCGGGTGCTGAGAAGGCGAGGAGTGATGGCGCCAAGGCCTCAGAGGAGGCTCAGAAGGCCCTCGAGCGCATCGCAATGCTCGAGAAAGAAGCTCGAGACGTCGCAGAGCGCATCAAGGGACTCGAGGCCAACCTTGCCCAAGTCTCCAGGGCGCGCGACACCCTCACCATCTCTGCCGACGCAGAGAAGAAGCATGCCGATACCCTGGCGACTGAGGTCAAGCAGCTAAAGGTGACCCTCATAGACAAGGAGCAGTCCATCCACGCGGCCGGCCAGGCCATGGAGACCCTCCGGGTGGAGAAGGCTAACGCCCTCGATGCTTTCCAGGCGATGAAGAAGGAGCGGGATGAGGTCCAGAAGGAGCTTGTCGATGTGAAGGGCGGCTTTGAGGCTATCAAGTCCCACTATGATGAGGACATCACTCCATTGGATGCACAAGATGATCCTTCGCTGGACATTCAAGGTCCAATCACAAGAGCTCACGCACGATAATTAAATTTACAGGTGAGCTCGTTCTTAAGGAAGTTTTTTTAGGATTTTGAGAATAGATTGCTACCTAATGATTATATTGTACTTAGGAATCATGGAGAGGACCAAGGGATGCATAAGGGATGGCTTGGAGGCATGGAGGACCAACAACGGCGCCCAAGTAAGGTGGAGACCCAAACCGAGTCGACTTCGAGCCTGTTTTGGAGTCCAAGACTAGTGTGGAGTAAAGAGAACACCCAGGATGCATCGGGACTCCGTTTTTGATGATCCACCTATGGATGGAAAGATAATTTCATAAGGAAGCCAATAGAATTGGTTTGAGGTCAAAATTCCTTTGGAGTCATTGGGAAACATCAAAACAAGTTAGCATCTAGAATCTGTTCCAGTGCTGCGTCACCGTTTTTGGTCCGTTGGGCCGTGTATCATTGTTGAGCCCATTAGGGGGCACGTCCAGGGGTGGCGATGACCCTTAGACCTCTATAACCAGCCGTCGCCTCTCTTGTTAGGTTTTGGGTTTTGCTTAGATTATTCTATTCACAACAGTTTTGTCGCGCCGTCGGTTTGTGAGACCCCAACTCGTGAAATTAATCATTCATCTGCAATTGGTTGCATTCTTTTGTGTTCTTGCTTGTGTTCTTCGATTAGCAGGCAAAGGACTTAGCCTTCTTTGCGATGTTGACTATGCTTCGACGGTCGATAACCAGAGGAGACATGATGCTGTGATTGCGGGGTTCAGAGCCGAGTTGTTCGGAAGCCGGATCGAATTGTGTCACGATTCCACCAAATTGAAAGTTATTAGAACCTTTTGGAAGATCGAGAACCCTAGTCCACATCACACTGCAATAGTGAGTCTCCCTATTTCCTTTTGGTTTCTTGGTTTTCTTATTTTGAGGTGCCATGACTGACTCTTGTCTTGGTTGCCAGGCATCGAGACCGAGCTGCTCACCTCCCAAACCTCCACCAAAGTGCTACAAGAGGGCCTTTAGATCGAGCAGGGGTTGATCGACCGGCTTCGCGCCATGATTGATGACCTCTATGAGACTTGGGAGATCTCGCCCATCGAGGAGATCTAGGGTGAGAGGTTCGGGAGTGCACCCATCACCCGGTTGCGCCACCTTGGTGTCGCCCTAAGGGGCCGCGTGAAGGAGGTGCTTCACACTGGTGTGAAGTGGGCGTTGGCAGTCGTCTTATGGCAGAACCTCCTAAATCATATGGCCCACACACATGATTATTGTCTAAACAGACTCCAAATAACCATGACTGTGTTCCATATGACTTAAAAAGTCTGTTGGGTAAATCCCGAATCATCCACGATTCTCCGAGCAGGATCAATCATTGTAGAGAGATATTGCAGTATTATAACAGTTTGATATAAATAAAATACCACAGAGTAAAACAGCGGAAGACTTACAATAACATAAGTTTACAAACCTCTGAGTTTCAAATATTTACAACAATAGGTTTAGATTATACAAACCATATTAGTAGTGGAGCAGCAGTAGATTACAATACTAAACAAAAGCTCTGCCAAGAGCTAAACACCTTACTCGTTGTCGCTTTCCTCGACGACTGTCATGTAGCAGGATGCAAAACACTCCTGCCCATGAGGCTCACCTGCAATAAGGGTTCAACAAACCCTGAGTACAAAAGTACTCAACAAGACTGACCCGACGAAAGAGAAAGGTGAAGACTCAAGAAATGCAGGCTAGAGGGACAAGGTAAGGTCTGTAGGAAATAAGAAATTTTGCAGAAAAGCTTAACCGAAAGAGAAGTTGCTTGGGCTAACTCCCATTATCAACCAACTTCATTATTGATCCTTAATTTTTATTCAAGTTATTACTACGATGATGAACACCGATCGAGTCTTCTTCTCCGAGAAGCAACGATGATTCGAATCCATTTTTATACCCAGCTGGGACCTAGGTCACTGGAATACCAGAGACTTTAACTCCGATGCACCCCAGGTAACCGATATACCGAGATAACAACCGCAGCCGTATATCACCACATGGCACCCGTGAGCTCTGCGGCCCAGCGTACCGAGATACATGGGAACTTAAACCCCACAGTAAAACACACTATGACATAGATGGGATCTCTGGCCCCACGCTAGGTCACTCCATGATATACACGGCTCCAACCATCCGTATACCACTTTATGCATGTGGATTTCTAAATTCTCGATATCACCAGTTCACCAACGAACGGGACCTAGGGCATCAACAGACGAGAACACTACAGAGGGACTCCATTCCCAGTGCAAGTTCGCCGTCCGGACTCGATTTATTACTAATATCAAGATTCCAACAGGAAAAACCAAGCTCATCTTTTTCATTCTTTTAACTTTGAATATTTAAACAAATAAGCAGGGCTAAGCATTACTACTTATTTTCCCAAGCAGGTAACAAGGAATAAGGAAATAAGACAGGTAATGCAATTTGGGTGGGTTTTCACTCAACTCCTATTACCTAATGCAACATATCATAGCTAAAGCGGTAAAACTTTTATAAATAGAATAGGGTTTAAATGCATCCGGGGCTTGCCTTGATGTTCGGGGTAGAAGTTCGCAAACTCTCGATCAACTCCCGATTCTTGAATTTGCTCGTCCTTCGGATCTAGGCGACAACGTTAACTCTCCGTTAACGGAACTATTCGATATTTAATATGCTTCAACATGATGGAATAGTAAACATGATGCTCGATGGATGCATGATCAGATTAAGGGATTGAGTACAACTTTTCTTCACGATAAAGTTGCAAGCCAACAAAACTTCGTGTATAAAACTCATTAGGGTTAACTACGCCATTTAAGAAGTTAATTAAACACATGAAATAACGTTAATTAAGCCCTAATAACATGATTAAGATAAGCGCAAACAATTAATTAAAGTGCCAAAGGTCATTAGGGTTAATGACCCAAGGTCACCAATCAATCCCAAAGTCAAACAAATCCTATAATGATTAAACTTTGACTAAAGGGTTAATTAATTATTTAAAAGCATTAAATAAAGGCACAAAAATAAGCCCAAAATTTTATTTTAGAAAGCTCTTAGCCTAATTAGATGGCAAAACAAATTTCAGAATTAAAAGCCAATTATTTTATTTATTAAAAATCATGGAAGGTCCATTTTTCAATTAAAAGGACTAATTTTAACATATGCAAAAAGTACTCAAATTTGGCATTTTATAATTTTCCTAGGTAGATGACATCATAAGGAATACTCACAAAATTTTCAGAATTTTTGGAGCTATATATGAATTACTATGATTTTTCAAAGAAAATAGCATTTAAATCATTTTCTAAAAATAGAAAAAGAAAATCGGCACAGTACCCCCGTGCTGACCGACGATGGCGCGGCGGTTGACTGTCGATTACTCGCCGACGGCGAGGTCTCCGGCGACACGGTTTGCTCCTACGGGCTCATCTCGACACGGCGCGTCGATTGAGGTGGCTAACGGCGCGGCTAAGCGGCGGCGGCACCCACGCCGACGGCCATGGCGGCGCGGCGGAGCGGCGGCCCGGCGGCGTCGCTCACCGGAGCATTTTTCGGCGACGGCAAGGTCACTGGCATGCGCAGGGTACTCAAACGTACGAGTTTGGCAACTAAATGAGGTCGCTCCCAGTCCCTGGCCAAAACGGCAACGCGCGCGGCGGAGCGGCATGGCCGTGCCGGTGGCTACGACAAGGGATTGATGAAATTGATGATGCAAATAACTGTAGGAGCTCACCCCGATGCTGATGCGCATGTTAATGGAGGTTCGGAGCGGCTGGGCTGAGCTGCGGTCGGCGGCGCTGATGGCGGCGGCGGTGCTCCGATGGCAAGACGGCGTCACGGCGGTCTCCGGCAATGCGCTGCTCAAACCAAGGTGCACATCAGGTGCAAGATGACACGGAGAACACGGTAGCGGGGTCAAAGGTAAAATATATTCACCTGGTGCGGCGGCAAACGGCGGCGATGGCACGGCGGCTCGACTGGCCGGCCGCGGAGAAGAAGGCGGCGTGAGGGTGGCTCAAGCGAGTAGAACAAGCACGAACTGGCCCAAGATGACCGTGAGGATGTGGCGGAGCTAATGGCAAGCGTAATCGGACAGAGGTGGAGCGTCGACGGCAAATTTCAACGGCGGAGCGAGGTCGTCGGCGACGGCGGCGGGAAGAAAAAAGAAGAAGAACGGCGTCGGGCGACCGGTATTTATAGCACGGAGTCGATGGATGGACTGGCGACATGAAGGCGATGAAGTTTCTCGCGTCCATGAGCACTCTGGCGTTCGAGCGGGTGCGGCGGTGGTCGGCGGCGCGCGATGAGAAGCCGGCCATGGCGATCGCCGATAGGGTTAGATACTGTTCGAGTTAATTATAGAAATGCCATTCATTTCAAAATACAAATTACTTCAAAATTTATATAAGAACTTGAAAATCTCCAAAAATATCATTTGCATAACTTTTCAAGAGCTACACTTTTTCTTTAACTGGCATCCTCAAATTCTATCTAGATTTTGAAATTTGAAATCAGATTCAAAAAGGAAATGAAACCCTAGAATTAAACATTTGAAATTACTTTTGATTTTTCAATAAAACTTGAAAATCTTCAAAACTATGAAATTCTTATCTTTCCAAACCAAACCTTTTTCATATACAAAGTTTTCTCAGATGATGCATAAATTTTAAATTATAGTTTTGAAATCAAAAGGGGATAAATGTTGGAAACTGTATTTTCATATTAATTTGAAATTCCTTTTGGAAACTTGAAAATTTTATATACCAACATTGTAGCTCTTGTCAAGATCTACAAACTGTCTTTTTAGAGTGTCTCCAAATTCTTTATAGATTTTGAATTAGAGAAAAGGGGATAAAACTAGGTTTTGAAATAAAGGGTTTTTGAAATAGAATTTAAACTCAATTTGGTTTCTAACTTTAATTGATCGGTTATTAGTGATCACAAACATCATCCAAGGACATTTTTAGGTCATTGACCCAATGACACCCTTGGTTGACCAAGTTAACTTTTGAAAAACCTTTTATAGAATTTCCAATTTGAATTTAAATTTGAATAGCCAGACTCAGAAATAAGCTTTGGAATCCAAATTTAATTTCAAATATGGAAATCATTTTTAGGGTTGGACTTAGACTTATACACTATGCTTGACACTAGGGTAAACACAGTTTACACCTCAAGTACATAGAGTATAAACTAAGTATTTGCGATGACATTTGAAAATAGGGTTTTATTATTTCATGTGACCAAACATTACAGAAACGCAATCAACCTATGCATTATAAACTTGTTTTAGTTAATGCACATTAGGGTTGACTTAAACATGAATGCTTTGCAGTGCATATGATGACATGACATGTTTTAGCTAATATGACACCAGAGGTGTTACACGTCTGCTCCAGCTTCATCTACGACATGAAAGTCATCACCAAGGGCTTCACCTATGACATATCCAAGACAGAAAAGGAGAACGAAGAGTGGTGCCAGCACCTAATGGATGACGCCGAGAAGCCAGGGAAGAAGCTGGCGAGGTTGTTCGAGGTCGAGGTCCTCCCTCCTGCTGAAGGCGACGAAGATGTTGACGATGAGGACAGCGACGATGATGACAGTGATGGCCTATGAGCCAAACCTAGGCAGAAAGGCCTGTGTAAATAGATTAGCTTTTGTGAACTCATAACATCATGGCCCTGAGGGCCTTAAACATTATGCGTGTTTATCGTGCTACTTTTGATGTTTTATCTCGAGCTTCTTTACTTCTTTTTCATTTGAGTTTTACTTTTTTATTTGATTTTTCAACAATGACTCGCGTCCTTTGAGGGGGGAGAGAGTGGGGGTACCATAGCACAGAGGTGTAGGAGAGCCCTTGGCTCGACATCCCTCGACCCTTAAGGGGCTTGAGGTGTTTCTTACTTAATCGTAAAGCCTACTCAAGATGTAAAAGAAGAAAAGAGCACTCAGTTTCAAAAAGTTTGAGTTTTCGAGGGACTTAGGGGGGTTCCCCCCAGTCAGCCCCCGAGGGAGCCTTGACTTCTGCAAGAGCCGAGTCGAGGGTACCTTAGCATTTGAACAAATAAAAGAATTGAAATCGAGAGCTTTTTATTCATTCATGATGCAACATATTACATGATATGGGAAATGTACCAGGCCTCGAGGCCCTAGGGGTAAAAGCGACATAGCTGTTCGATGTTCCATGCGTTGGTGAAGGTCTCACCCTTGTTGTTTGCTAACTTGTATGTTCTTGGCTTCAACACCTCAGCTACGGTGTACGGGCCTTCCCTTGGCAGAGTCAGCTTGTGGTGCCCCTTGTTGCTTTGTCGTCGACGGAGTACGAGATCATCGACTTGGAGGTCCATCTTACGCACGTGCTTATCATGGTAGCATTGAAGCTTCTGCTGGTACCTTGCCAAGTGGAGGAGAGCCATGTCACGGGCCTCCTCGAGCTGATCAACGGCATTCACGAGGGCCTCTTCATTAGTCTGTTCATTGTAGGCCTTCAGTCAAGGGGACCCATACTCGAGGTCTGTGGGCAGGACAGCTTTGGATTCGTAGACCAAGAAGAACGGGGTGAACCCCAAAGCTCGACTAGGCGTTGTCCTTAGGCTCCATAGGATCAAGGGTAGCTCTGCAGCCCACTTCTTCCCATACTTCTTCAACCGATTGTAAATTCTCGGCTTGAGGCCCTGTAAGATCATGCCATTGTCACGCTCGACTTGGCCGTTGGTTCAAGGATGGGCGACTGCGGACCAATTCACATAGATGTCGTGATGGTCGCAGAAATCCAAGAACTTATTACTGGTGAACTGCGTGCCGTTGTCGGTGATGATGACGTTCGGGACCCCGAAGCGATGGATGATGTCGGTGAAGAACCCGACCGCTCGCTCGGAGTGGATGTTGCCGATGGGCCGGGCCTCGATCCACTTGGTGAATTTGTCGACAGCCATGAGCAGGTGCGTGTATCCCTCGGTCATCTTCTTGAGGGGCCCCATGAGATTGAGACCCAGACCGCGAACGGCCAGGTGATGGGGATCATCTGTAGGGCATGTGCCGAGAGGTGTGTTTGCTTGGCATAGAATTGGCAACGTTCACACGAGCGGATGATGTCGATGGCATCAGAGACAGCAGTTGGCCAGTAAAAACCTTGCCTGAAGGCGTTGCCGATGAGAGTCCTTAGCACAGTGTGGTGGTCACAAGCCCCCGAGTGTATGTCCGTGAGGAGCTTTTTGCCTTCCTCAATGGTGATGCAGCATTACAGGACCCCCGATGGGCTTCACCGATATAGCTCTTTATCGTTGCCATAGATGACGTAGGATTTGGCCCATCGAGCTAGGCGGTGAGCCTCGGTTCGATTTTCTAGCAGTTCCCCACGAATGAGACAGTCAAGGAAGGGAACGCGCTAATCCAACGACGTGCTTGATGGAGAAGGCGACCCCTTGATCTCCATGACCTTAGTCCCGTTTGAGGGGGCCTTGGTCGAGGTAGCGGGGTCGAGCGTTGGAGGAGCAGCGTCAGCCCCCAAGCTCAAGTCGACGGAGGGCTCGAAGAGGTCCCTTGAGAAAATGTCTGGAGGGACGGTACCTCGAGTGGACGCGATCTTAGCCAGCTCATCCACATCCTCGTTGTAGCGTTGAGTGATGTGGTTGAGCTTAAGCCCGTGGAACTTATCTTCCAACTTGCGCACCTTGTTGTGGTAAGCTTCCATTTTGGAGTCATGGTAGCTCGGGGCCTTCATCACCTGGTCGATCATGAGTTGCGAGTCTCCTCGAACATCAAGGCATCGTACCCGGAGCTCGAGACCGATGCGTAGACCATTGATGAGCGCCTCATACTCCATGACATTGTTGGAGGCAGCAAAGTGGATGCGGATGACGTAGTGCATGTGGACTCCGAGGGGCAAAAAGAAGGGCAAGCCTGTGCCTGCCCCCGTCTTCATGAGCGACCCGTCGAAGTACATCATCCATAGCTTGGCTTGGATCTGGACTGGTGGGATTTGGGTGTCTGTCTATTCAGTGATGAAATCTGCCAGCACCTGAGACTTGATTACTTTGTGCGGTGCATAAGTGATTGTCTCACCCATGAGCTCGATCGAGCACTTAGCAATTCTTCCCGCTGCCTCCCGATTTTGGATAATCTCCCCCAAGGGGAAGGATGACCCCACGATGACCGGGTGGCTAAGGAAGTAGTGTTGTAGCTTGTGACGCGTGAGGACGATGGCGTAAAGTAGCTTTTGGATCTGTAGATAACGGACCTTGGTCTCCGAAAGCACCTTGCTGACGAAGTAAACTGCCCGCTGGACAGGCAATGCGTGCCCTTCTTCTTGCCTCTCGACCACTATGGTCGTGCTGACCACCTGGGTGGTTGCGGCAACATAAAGGAGGAGTGGTTCAGTGGGTTCATCCTTTGTTGTGGGTCGAGGGGGTACAAGTATCGAAGGGGAGGTCAACATGCTTTTGAGCTTCTCGAGGGCCTCTTTAGCTTCAGGGGTCCAAGCAAAGTGCTCTGATTTCTTCAGGAGGCGGTACAGTGGTAGGGCCTTCTCCCCCAGCCGTGCGATGAAGTGGCTGAGGGTAGCGAGGTAGCCCGTGAGCTTTTGCACACCTTTAAGGTCTCAAATTGGTCCCATCCATGTGACAGCCGAGACCTTCTTGGGGTTGGCCTCAATTTCGCGTTGCGAGATGATGTATCCTAAGAGCATGCCCCAAGGCACACCAAAGACACATTTCTCAGGGTTTAATTTGATGTTCTTAGCCCAGAGGCACCCAAACACAATTTTGAGGTCATTGATAAGGTTGTCGACCTTATTGGACTTGATAATGATGTCATTGACATAGGCCTCGACTATGTTGCCTTTAGGCTCACCAAAAATGTGGAGCATGGTGACATAGCAGTACATGCCAAAAGGGGTAATGAAGGAAGTCGTGAGCTGGTCAGACTCCATCTTGATTTGGTGGTAACCGGAATAAGCATCGAGAAATGACAGAGTTTCACATCCCGTGGTGGAATCAACAATTTGATCAATGCATGGTAAAGGAAATGGAACTTTAGGACATGCTTTATTCAAACTAGTATAATCAACACATATCTGCATTTTTCCATTATTTTCTTAACTAGTACTGGATTAGCTAACCACTCGGGATGATGAACCTCCTTGATGAATCCGGCCTTCTCGAGCTTGTGGACCTCCTCGCCGATGATCTTGTGCTTTTCCTCGTCGATGTGGCGCAAGCATTACTTCACCAGTCTGGACCCAGGCCGAATCTCCAAGCCGTGCTCGACGACTTCTCTCGGTATGCCCGGCATGTCCGAGGGACTCCACGCAACCATGTCGATGTTCACATGAAGAAAGTCGATGAGCACTGCTTCCTATTTTTCACTGAGGGTGGTGCTGATCATCAACGCCTTCTCGTCGGAGCTGCTCGGGTCGAGGAGGATCTTCTTGGTGTCCTCGACGGGCTCGAAGCTGCTCGCATGGTGCTTTGCATCGGGGGCCTTGGTGGTGACACCTTTGATCATGGCCGCAAGCATGGCGGTCTCCTCGATGGCTTCCCTGTGCTCAACGCACTCGACGTCGCACTCGTACGCATGCTCGAAGGAAGAGCCGATGGTGATGATACCCTTGGGCCCCAGCATCTTGAGCTTGAGGTAGGTGTAGTTTGGGATTGCCATGAATTGCGCATACCTCGGCCGGCCGATGATGGCATGGTAGGTGCCGTGGAATTCGACTACATCGAAGGTGAGGGTCTCCTTCCTGGAGTTCGCTGGGGTGCCAAAGCAGACGGGAAGGTCGATGCGGCCGACTGGCAAAGCCTTCTTCCTCGGCATGACTCCATGGAAGCCCCCGACGCTGGGCTGCAGCTGGAACATCTTGACCCCCAATAGGTCGAGGGTCTCAAGGTAGATGATGTTGAGGCTGCTGCCCCCGTCCATGAGCACCTTCGAGAGGCAAGTGGTTATGATAATGGGGTCGACGACGAGCGGGTAGACTCCGGGGTTGACAACGCGTTCCGGATGGTCATCGTGGTTGAACATGATGGGCGGATCAGACTAGTCGAGGTAGTGCGGAGAAGACCTCTCAACGCTCCCTCTTACATTGTCGTGGTGTGAGGTTGGTTGAGGGGCCTCCGTAGATCATGCAGCAGTCGTGGGCCTCGGGGAACTTTACGTCCTCCTTGTCATTGTTCTTGTCACCACCCTTGTCGCACTTGTCATTGCCTTGGTCTTTCTTCTCATCATCTTTCTTGACGCCAAGGTGCTCAAAATGTCCCCAAGCATGCGGCAGTCCTTGAGCTTGTGGTTCGCCCCTCCCTTGTGGTAAGGGCAGGGCTCTTCCAGCATCTTGTTGAAGATGGCTCCTTCGGGGGACCTCAAGGCTTCTTGCACTCGACCGCAGCAATGAGGTCATTGTCCACAGCCTCGCGCTTGCCTTGTGAGCTCCTCTTCTTCTTGTTGTTGTTCTTCTTCGAGCCCTTGCTCATGCCATCACCATCAGCTGCTGGGGTCTTCCCTTTGTTGCGCTCATTGCCAAAGAAGGCCTCAACCGCCTCCTCACCGGCTGCATAGTTGGCGACTACGTCCATGAGCTCATCAACAGTGTTGGGTCAATTGCGTCCTAGCTCTCAGACCAAGTCCTAACAGGTAGTGCCAGCGATGAACGCCATGATGACATCAAGGTCGGAGAGATGCAGGAGCTCAGTGCGCAGCTTGGAGAAGCGTTGGGCGAAGTCACGTAAGGACTCGTTCGGCTGCTGCTTGTAGTTACGGAGTTCCCAGGTGTTGCCGGTGTGCACGTATGTCCCCTTGAAGTTCCCCTCAAAGACCCAGACCAGGTCAGGCCAGTCGTGGATTTGGTTCAGGGGAAGCTCCTCGAGCCATCTCCGCGCGGAGTTGGAGAGGAAGAGCGGGAGTTGTCATATGATTGCTTGGTCATTGCATGCTCCACCGGCTTGACAGGCCAACCGGAAGTCAGCTAACCAAATCTCAGGCTTGGTTTAGCCATTTTACTTGGTGATGCTCATGGGAGACAGCATTTTTCCAGCATCGGAGTGCTGTGGATTGCACGGCTGAAGGCTGTTGGGCCTGACGGCTCTGGAGCCCACCGGTGCTCGTTGCTGTCATAGCGCCCACCTCGATGGGCATTATAGCCTCGATCCTCATCGTCCCCATGCTTGCACCGTGGTTTTCGTTGATGTCGTGCCGCACGTCTTGTGGGGCACGGTTGTCGATGATGCGGCCTCAAGCACGGGTCCTCTTTACCTGAGGGGCCGCCTCTTGGTGGATCGAAGCCTCCCTATCATGGCGGGAGGGTCCTGCCGCATGCTCCAAGCCTACTGCCTGCCGTCTTGAGGCCGAGCTCTTGGCCTGCTGCACGGCCGTGACATTGAGGAGTCCCTCGACCTCCTTCTATATCCGTTGAGCCTGAGGATTTGACGCTGTGGGCATGTTGCGTAGAAGCATGGTTGCCGCGATGATGTTCTGGCTTGCCCAAGCGTACCAGCTGACGACGGGTTGCACGGATGCACTGTCCTCCACGATAAGCCAGTTGACCTCTTGAGCTCTAGTTTGGGCTCTTCCCCCGGGTGGGCACATACACTCCCGCTCGAGGACTTGCTTGAGCTGGAGCAGGAGCTCCCGGTCAGCATCGAGCTTGGCCTTCATCTCCTAGAGCTGCGCCAGTTGCGTGTCCTGCTCGTCCGTGTGGGGTTGCGTGTCCTGGGGCGCGGCTACTGGCGGCTCCTCATGGTCTCCCACGATGAGAGCTCCTCCAGCGGCTGCGGCGGTGGCCGCATTGTTCGCCGTCGGATCAAGGGTCTCCTCGCTAGAGGCAACTCCATCCTCGACGTGGAGGCACTCGTGAGTGGGATCCTGTGGGGGTATAGACCCCCTATACCCTCACCACTAGGTTTCAGGCTGCTCGGTACCAGATGGCCCAGACCAGAAAACAAAGGCTAGTATGCCATCATCGTGATCGGTGGACTAGACGGCGAGAAGAATCCCTATGGCCCACTACTAACCTGGTTGATGGGTCGCACGGGAGCCAAGGACGATGAAGCCCGTGGCCCGCTACCGGCCTAGTCGGTGGCCCGCACGGGAGCTAAAGACTGCTCAGCATCCAAGTAGCCTTAGTCGGTTAGATCTCCGGATCCTCAAGGATACAGTGCAATGTAACCGATCGCCTAGGATTAACCCTAGATATGTAACCTTGCCTCCTGGCTATATAAGATAGGCAAGGACCACCCTAGATGCATCTTATTCCACCTCATTGTACTCTGATACTCATCATAAACAGCAAGCTTGACAAATTAAAATCACAAAGATAAATGAAACAAATGGAAAAGAAAACATACCTTGGATATCAGGGAGAAGATGTTCTTTTCCCTGTTATGAGTTTTCTTTTCTATCCAAGGTTGAATGCCACCATCTGATGCGGTCATTGGTAACATCCAAGAACTTACCTTGGATAGCTTCTCATCATAAATAGAAAGCTTGACAAATTAAAATCACAAAGAGAAATGAGAAGATGTTCTGCAGGGTGGCATTGGCCTGTTCCTGCCCCTCTTGGATGGTGCCCATTGTCTGCGTGGTGTTGTCATTCCACTAGTACTGCTCAGTCCAATGTTGCTCGTTGAGAGCAAGCGAGTTGTCGGTGCATTGCTGGAACTCCCTTTGTTCGTCATAATGCTGCTGGGTATAATGAAACCTAGTTGCATCAGACCTGCACCCTGCTTCAAAGTGTTGGTGTGGTTCTTCTGCCGTCCCCATACCATAGGCAAATGAATGCCTTGGTGCTTTTGCTGAGGTTCCCTCTCCCATGGGAATGTATGGCTGCGGCTGTGGCTGGTAGTACCCATAAAATGGTTGGTTGGGATCATAATGAGGGTACATTCTGGGGTTCAGTGAATGGCGCTGGTGAGCCACCCAATCTTCATAACTGTTATGTGCAGGCTCCTCCTACACAGGATTAGCACCCTGCCACACCAGTTCGTGCTAGCGTGTAATCCTTTCTGAGGCGGTCCTCTGAGGCGCTCTAATATTCACTGGTTCTGCCTGCACCTCAATATGCAAAGTTTGGACAGAATAAATGGCTAAGTCCGGGTTAGGTAACCGGAGCTTAGCCTCACCATACATCATGAAAAGTTCTCCTTTTATCTTCCTCGCTAGGTGAGCGTGTCTAAAATGATCATACCCAAAGAATTCTCTCTGTTCTTCTATGAACTCCAGAGAGGCTCTGTCTATCAAGTTCAACTTCATGGCTAAATAGGCAACGACTGAGCAAATGGCCACAGGTCCTACCTTGTAGTTGGGGACACCCACCTAGTGATCGACCAAGGCATAGACAGATGAAACTTTGACTTTCTTCACAGCTGCATACATCAACTGCAGATCTATTATCCTGACCTTGCTAGTGTCATCTCGGGGGAAGAAAGCGGTACCCAACCACTTGTGCAGGAACCTAAGCGTGGGGTGCCCAATGTCCCTAATGCGATGACCATGAAAATATCTCTCTTTGGAAATATCAGTCCAAAATCTATGAGTGTCATAATCTCCCAAGGCTCCAACTATCTCTATGCTTGCATCAGAAGGGAAGTCTAAAAGGTCACTGAGGTTTCTCCAAGTGAGACTAAAATCCTCAGTAACGAGTCTAAAATAGACTCCTGTCTCCATGGTTTGGAGTGTGCAGAGAAACTCTATGGTCAACATCTTTGACCCTAGCTCAGTGATAGAGGCAAAAGAGGTCCATCCAGTAAATTAGAAAATAAGATCGAGGTCTTGAGCCATACCTGCCTCTATGAGAAATGTCTCGTCTAGGACTGGTGTGTGTGCAAAGTTTCTATTCTTGAGTTTCTTGAAAATATCCTTCTCTCGGGAGTCTCTCAAGGCAAGGTGAGATGCCTTGGTGAGAGTCCTTAGAGGAGCTGAAGAAGATGCTGGCTGAGGGATGACGGGAGGATCAGTGCTCATGTCGGAGTAGGCCCTTGATGAAGCTTGGCGAGGTGCACTCCTTGTCCTGATGTTCTTGACAGATCCAACAAGTTCCTTGGCCCAGCGCTTCATCCTGTAAAATGTCTTACAAAAACAAACACTGGTGCAAAGAGGGGTGAGTGAAAAGGTTAGTGGTCAGTTGTCTAGAGTTAGCGGTCCAGGGGTTAGTCGTTCTTCCAAAATTAAATCTAGTGTCTAGGTTGAATTTTGGCAGAACCTCCCCTCAAATTTTAAACTTCTTATCCTAATTGGACAGCATCTCCACTAAATTTTCTATGGAAAAACTCTAAAGCACTCTTCCTCCTTTGCACTAGCTCTTGGCTCTTCCTCACACTTCTCACTTCTCACTCTTTCTACCCTCTCTACTCTCTCCAAACTCACCCAGGAAAACTCAAAGTCGAGAGCTCCTTGCTAGCTACGAAAACTAAAAGCTTGTGGTATATGGAACTGAAGAGAGGAGGGGTATTTATAGGGGAGGAGATGGCCGGCGGGCGCCCAAGTGGTGGGGGCGGCCGCCCACCTGCTGGCTCCTTTACCACTCAAATTTTGTGTCCTCCACTTTGATTGATGCCTGTTGACAGAAAAGAGAAGAGATGGTGGATTTGGCGGTGGAAAAGAAGTTTGGTGGAGGTAAGTGGAAGTGGATGAAATTATGTGATGGGATGTGTGTGAGGTGGAGTCTATGACATGTGGGACCCATGGTAGTGGGCCCTACCATGCACTAAGAAAATATTTTTATTATTATATATATCTGAAATTAGATTTTGAAAATAGACTAAAGTATAAATATATTATATATATAGAAAAAATATTTTTGTGCCACCATGATAAATATTTTTAGCGGGTTGTTACACGCCATAAAATATTTTACATGGGGTATAGGCTTTTATAAAATTGTAAAGATAACATGCTTAGAATTTAAAGGAATTAAATGCGGGTAAATATTGAGTTACCTTTCGGCGAGGGTTCGAACCTGTGAAGTCCTTTGAACTGGACCCTCCAAAAAGTTATTTATTCTGCTGCTGTTTCCAGAGTTGGTGGCTCTGGAGATTCTTCGTCTTTGTCTTGATCTACCATCTCTACAGAGGAGTTGAGTTCTTGTTTTGACTTGAATGCGAATTGCTCTTCTTGTCCATTTATGGTAAACTTGATTTCTCCTTTGCTGACATCAATGTGTGCATTGGCAGTGCTCAAAAAGGGTCTCCCGAGGATGATTGACACCTTTGAGTCTGGATGCATATCTAGTACCACAAAATCTACTGGCACGAAGAATTCTCTTATCTTGACTGGAATATTCTCGACAATGCCTAATGGATATCGAACTGATTGGTCGGCCAGTTGTAAGCACATTGATATTGGTTCAACTGCAGTGTGATTGAGCTTGTAGTAGACTACAGCAGGCATCACACTGACACTCGCTCCCAGATTGCAGAGTGCATTGCTGAAGTATTGATTTCTAATTATACAATTGATAGTCGGACATCCTGGATCTTTCTTCTTTTCTGATAATTGGTTGAGGATGGCTGCACTGCACTCTTCTGTTAACTTGATTACCTCATTAGATGGCAATGGTCTCTTCTTGTTGAGAATGTCTTTGATGTACTTAGCATATGTAGGGACTTGTATGGCATCCAGCAGAGGTATGTTGACATATAATTTCTGAATTACCTCCATGAATTTACTAAACTGCTCATCTGTTTGTTGTGGCCTTCTATTTCTATGAGGGAATGGTAGATTGTATCCTAAAATTCTTGTCTCATTTCATGATCATGTAGTGGTTCAGGTGATATCCCTTCAGGAATGTTGCTTTCTTCTACCACTGGTGGTTCTACTACGGGTCTTCTCGCACCTTTCAGATAGGGGGATCCTTGGTGGATCTTCCTCCTCTTGTAGTGATAGCATTTATCATCTCTGGGGTAGCCACAATTGGTGGCACTATCTGCCCCCGCTTCTGCATTACTTTCCCATTGAACTGATGCTGCTTTTGAATTACTTCTGAGATTAATTCCAAATTCCCATGAATATCCTTGAAGATTTTGTCATTGATTGCGAATCTCTTATTGATATCTTCATTCATTTTTATCTGCTGTATGACTAAATCTCTCAAGGTAGGTTGCTTGGTAAAACTACCTGGATTTATTCCTTGGTTAACTGGCCGTTGTCTCTAATTTGGCTGATATGGGACCTTCCTGACGGCGGGATTATATGCTGCTTCAATCGCCATCTGGTCTTCCTTATACTTGGCCCTCTGGTCAAGCCAGCTGAGCAAGTCATCCATTTTGGTAGACAATGCATTTACTTCTTCTATTGCTTCTTCACTTTGATGATAATGTTGAATGTTCTCTTAGGACCAGCTTTGATTATCTGATATTTTCCCCATAAGTTTCTTAGCTTTCCCAAGAGTGAGCGATAAAAATGATCCTTTAGCAGTGGCATCTAGGTGCTCATGTGTCTTCTGGGTTAATCCATGATAAAATCCTTGCATGAGTAACCATTCTTCCATTCCATGATGAGGACAATCTTGAATGTATCCTTGCAAACATTCCCATGCTTCTGAAATGGTTTCTGTCTTCTGCTGCTGAAAGTCGGTAATCTTTTCTCTTAAGGAATTTGTCTTGCCTATTCAGAAGAATTTTGCTAGAAAGGCCTTGGAACACTTTTCCCACGTGTCGATGTCTTCTTTACTGACATAAAACCATTGCTTCACTCTTCCCACTAGAGAGAATGGAAAGAGGTGAAGTAGTATGATATCTTGATTAACTCCTTCTATGACAATAGTGCTTCCAATCTCCATGAAGTTTTGTAAATGTGCACTTGCATCTTCATGTACCTTTCCACTGAAGTGGATAGCTTGCACCATGTTGATGAGGCTTGGCTTTAGCTCAAACTCGAGATTCCCAGTTGCTAGCATTGGACCCATGCGAATGTTCTCCACTGCTGGAGCAGAGAACTCCAACAAGGTCTTTTCAGCCATAGCTTCAAGTCTTGGTGATGAGCTTCCTTCTTGATTGATTCGATTCTAATGATGTAGAGTTGAGTGCCCTGTATAAAATACAGACATAAAAAACAAACAGGGGTGAATCTGCCAAAGTAGAGGTGACTGACAATAATCACTCATTTCCTAAGTATCTTCTTAAGCAATTTGTCTCAAAAAGTTTATTCCTTCCCTAGCAACGGCGCTAGAAATGCTTGTTGACACTTCTAACACCACTTCAGCTAAGTTTTCATCCCTAGCATGGTGCCAGAAGTGTTGGTATAAAAACTGCTCCTCCAAAAGATTAAACAAAGGATCCGCAAGCGTACAGATTGAATACCATCGTAGCACTTCACCGAGAAGTATTCCAGGTATCGTAATTTATATTTAGCTCAAGGGAAAGAACTAAGGACTTAAACAATGAGATAAACTTGCAAAACACGACTACTTATGAGTGGTTGATTATCAAGTCACTTACTTTGGCAGAGGGGTAGACCATAATAGATAAATAAGATAAAGTGTAGAGCTCAGGATAATAAAGCACACAGAGATTAGAGATAGACTACTCAACATAAGATAGGTCAACGTCTGACTAGTGCAAGAAATAAAACTCCTATATAGCTTCTAATCTACTATGTCATTCATCTACTCTAATGCTACACTATCATATATAGCACAAAAGATTCTTCATCTATGTATAAGGATCATTGCTATAAAAAGCTAAGACAAAGCAGGACTTCCAACGCAATTTTGATACTACGAGTCCTATCAACGGGGGATGGATTATAGAAGACTCAATAGAACTGTCACTTCCATGATCTACCACACGACCCGGCCAATAGGGAGCATTTGCAGGTAAACGGCATCTAAACACCAAGCTTACATGAAATCTACCACCTAACCCTCCCGCGAAGAGAGCTAAGCGCTTTGCAAACATATACATAAACTCATCATAAATCATAACTATATCAAATGTAGAACTAGAATAAACTAGGAACATAATAAATAGAAACATAATGCAATTAGAATAAAGTCTTAAGAAAAGATACAAGATAATACCAATCCTTGATGATGAAGATCCGGAATTCTGAGCACAGGCGCCCGATTCTTCCTCTATCTAGTCTAAACCTATGTAGTACTTGAAGATTTGGAGTAGCTATTCTAATTCTCTGGTGGAGAGATCCCTAAAACCCTAGCTCTTCTGATGGCTACCTCTAGAAAGAATTCTTCAATATGAATTAGGGTTTCTCCTGGGGTCAGGGGCCTTGTTTATATAGCCCTCTAGGATACACCATAGCCCTTGGATCAAACCAACCTAAACTTGTGGCTTAGATTACTCCTCAAGGTCGGTTGGGGCAGGATCCGTGAGACTGCCCCTGATTGGGCTAGGTGGCTGGGCGGCCACCCACGTGGCCTGGGCGGCCGCCCACTGGTCTCTACCATGTGGGCCTAGCTTCACAGGGTTTCCTTCTCAAGTCTTCTAGATTGTTCTTGAGTTGCTGGACGGGGTATTCTCTCTATGTAAACCTGACATGTGGACCACTTTTGTTTGTTTTCTGATAACCCCCTGTAGAAACAGACATTCACCAAAACTCATGGAAATTGTTAGTGAAAGCCCTAAGTCTGTGGTGATGTTCATTCATACCCCCTTTTCTCTCTTTAGTTGACATATAAAATTGATGGTTAACAACCGTCAACAGTGAACTGCAATCAAATCTTGGATCATAACCCATCGGGTACTAATGCCTCTAAAAATGTTGTTAAGGATGACTGTATGCTGCAATGTCCAATTATTAGTACCATAGTCTTCAAGGATCCACATTGAAAACTTGCGTTGTTTGCGAGGACCATCAACGAGACATACACAAAAGTGACCCTGATATTGATGCAGGGTAGGCCGATTATTATTACCAGTAGGCGAATGTCGGTGTTTTGACCCCGGGGGCCAACACCAATGAGTGAATTTGTAATTGTGTGCTCCCTAATCTAGATGGTGATGCAAGAAGCATAGAGATTTATCCTGGTTCGGGCAAGAGAAGGCCCTAATCCAGCAGGGGGGTGATCTTTGTTATCTTGCACTGAAGTGCTGTACAGGGGTGAGTACAAGCATGAGAAAGGTGAGTGAGCTAGGGCTTTGTGTATCGGGCGCTGCTAGCTCTCCAACGGCCTATCGTTCTCCTTTTCAGCTAAGGGCCTGGTGCCTCCTTTTATAGACGAAGGAGGGGCACAGGAGTACATGCATTAGGGCGGACATAGCTGCTGACGCATGAAGGTAGATGCCGATCAAGTCGAAGTTGCTGTAGAGGCGTGCGTTATGTACGACGGGTCCTGTAGCGATGTGCCTGGAGATGACACAGTTGTCCTTCTCAAGCATAGTGATGACGCCGTCAAGGGTCGGTCATAATCCGGCGCCCATGCTTAGACGTGCAGATCCCTGTAGCCGTCACGTCGGGAGTTATTGAAGTGTTGACTGGCGCTGTTAGAGTCTGACTCAAGGGGGAGATCGAGGAAGTCAAGGCCCTGGACAATATGGGTATGCCTAGGAAAAGCGGAGGAGCTATCAATAATTGCATCTTTGAGGGGGTGCCAAACGGGCCACAATGCACAGCATGGTGTTACACTGTAGTACCATTGTGGCGCATGGGCAGTAAAAGTGGGATTTAACCGGTGCTCTGTCCACTGTTACCATTGTGGCGCCCATACGGCTGGGTGGTTTGGCGAGGGCAGGTAAAACGCATTGAATGTGCCCAGAATCCATACAGGAGGCTGGCGGTTCGAGGGGCATCCCATGCTTCGTGGGTCTCCATTCACTCGGAGGGAGTTCCATCATCGAGTGTCTCCGCTCGCTCGGGCGGACCTCCGTCTTCGAGGGGTGGCTCAAGCTGTACTCCCGATAGGCTTGCTTCCTCCTTGTGTAGTGCTCGTAGGGTGGGCCGTAACGTGGGCCGTTGTTACCAGTTGGTGGGCCAGCCTTCGGAGCTTTGGCTCGCAGGGTTATGGAGCTCGATGGAGGATTTTGAGGTGTGATTTAAGGCACTAATCATCGGGGATTAACTCCTTGTGTTGAGGGTTAAGGGTACCCCTTTCCTTGGTACCCGACAGTAGCCCCTGAGCCACAGAATGAGTGCTGGCACTCGAGCTGGGGATCAACAGTTGAATAGAAGAGTTCGTTCATAACTTTCATGGGGGACGCACGAGCGTCCCCCGTGGGGGTAGCCCCTGAGGCCTCAAAGGAGTGGGGAGACTCCTCCGAGGGCTAGAAGTGATTTTTGTTGTGAGGCGCTCATCCAATAACTATAACCAACACTCCTATCGGGCTGGAATAACATGAACTGGAGTCGTAGCATCTTATCGAGGATTGGCTCGAGTCATTGAGCCCCCAGGTGAGTTTGACCCTCTTTCATCGAGGGGTGCCGGGCATAGTCAAGCCCCCAAGCCTCGTGCAGCTAGGGCTTTGCTAGCCTCGACGTTCATCTCACGAGTCCTTTTGATCAGATGTGAGGTGAGAGGCATCGAGCTACCCATGATTTGGGTGAGCTTCAAAGTTTTTTGTGAGCTGGTAACGGGAGGTCCAAGTGAGGACCCGAGCCCCATTCGATAGGGGTTGGCTGGTGGCCCTGAGGCTTTCTCAAAGCATATGCATAGGAAGTACGGATACCATCTCCATTCGATAGGATTTGGTGGCTCGATGCCTCCCTTTGAGGGGATTCCATGAAATTTCCATGCATTTTGCCTTGGATATGTTCGCAGGGGTATTGAGAGTTCATTCTCGAGCTAGGCCTCGTGCGGGCCCCCTTCGATCATCCCTGACTTGGGTGCTCGAGGGTGGCTATCGAACCCTGGGTAAGGGCCAGCCTTCGATCCCTCGATGCTTGTCGTGGGGCCGGAGCCCCTTTTCCTTCTCGCGGAAGGCTTCGGCAATGGTCGCTTCTGCGTTTCCACCCGTTGGGCACGTCTTTTGATGTGTCAGCCAAAACGGCGTGGTAGTGGCAGGCCCGGGCAACGGCTAATTGATCGTGCGGTGATGCGTGTTGCCGTTGCAGGATTCGAGAGGGCGGTTAGGTGAAATGCATTAAATGCGGGGATTTACCTTTCCCTTCACCAGATCCGCCCATTGCTCTGCCTGGATATAAAACCAAAGGAGGAGGAACTTGCCCGTTCTTATTCACCCTTTCTCGCCTCCACCGCCGCCGTTAGAGCTCTCAAATTCCTGCATGCCCATGTGAAAAGAGGGTGAGATTAGTGCTTCTTAGCCACAATAGGGAATCTTCCCGGCCGTCCGTCCGCCGAGGAGATCCGTGCCGTCATCGCCGCCACTGCATTTGCCGAGCCTCCGTGCATCGCCCGCCGCCGTTATGGTGCCTTCACCTCCCGCCATCCTGCTGCCGAAGCTGTGGTCCTCGATGACCGTGACGCGGAGGAAGCTGCTGGACTTGGAGGACGAGGGACTCCTCCTCCCATCTCCGATGAGAATCGGCCGGAGTGGAGGGTACTGCCGCAAGCGCACTGGGAGCCGCATCCGTCGGAGGGCTATGTGGTGAGCTTCCCTAAGTTTCACCGGCACGGGCTCGGGCTGCCCCCTAGCCAGTTTATGCGGGCGATCCTCCACCGCTTTGACATCGAGCTATAGCACCTCTCCCCCAACGCCGTCTCCACGGCCGCTATCTTTGCGGCCGTCTGTGAAGGGTACCTGGGGATCGATCCCCACTGGAGATGTTCCTCCACATCTACCGTGGGGAATGGTTCAACGCCCCAGTCGAAGAGGAAAAGAGGCAAATGGTCCGTACTGGCTCCTTCAACCTTGTGCGAAAGACCGGGCAGAGGGTGCAAGTGTCGCGCGAGTACATCCCCGGCACCTTGAGTACCAACCATGCGAGGTGGGATGTGGAGTGGTTCTACCTCCACAACGATGGGGGGTATTACCCGCCGTACATAGGCCATCTCATCACCGGCCGGCCGGACCATTGGATGCATGGTGTTGTCTGGGACCTGCAGCCTCAGTTGAGGCCTCTGGCGGACGCAATGCGCACCCTTCAAGAGGCGGGCCTCAAGGCGTCAATTGTCGTTTCAGCCTTCCACCTCCGGAGGGTGCTTCCTCGGATGGAGCGTCCATGGCGCATCGACCAGATGATGACCGACGTGGAGCTCGAGGTGCCAACAGGTGCCAGATGTCCGCCGAGGACCTTCCTGTTGAGGTGGTTGTGGCTCGAGTGACGAGTGCGGTCACAGGCACCTTCATGGCGCAGGATGTCGCAAGCGTGCCGATGCAGCCCGACGAGGGACACCTCGACCTGGTGAGTGTCTCGAGTTTCTTATCTTGAATTTCATTCCCCTTTCTTTCCCTGTGTTCTCACGCATGCGTCTGTGTGCTTTCGCGCAGGGGAGGATCAACTGCCGGCTGTCACCGCCCCCCATGCGAGAGGACACCCCCGAACAGCAGATGAGATACTTTCACTCCCAGCAGGTCAAGAAGAAGAAGGACGAGAAGAAGAAGAAGGATAAGGAGCTCCTCGAACGCGAAAAGCGTGAGAAGCATCGCTAGGAGCAGAGGCGTGAGGGGCTCCGGGAGGAGGAATCCCTCGACGAGGATGAAGATGAGGAGGATGATGGCGATGATGAGGAGGGAGTAGCGGGGCTCCTTGACCGCTACTTCTCTGGTATCCCCCGCCCTGACCGTTTTTGGTGCAAGACGACATATTGGAGAAGTCGGCCCCACACTCGTCGAGGTCGGCCTCGATGTAACACCTTTGGTGTTATATTAACTAAAATCTGCCATGTCATCATATGCACTGCAAAGCATTCATGATTAGGTCAACCTTGATGTGCATTAACTAAAATAAGTTTACATTTCATAGGTTGATTGTGTTTCTGGAATGTGTGGTCACATGAAATAATAAAATCCTACTTTCGAATGTCATCTCAAATGCTTAGTTTATATTCTATGTACTTGAGGTGTAAACTATGTTTATACTAGTGTCAAGCATAGTGTATAAATCTAAGTCCAACCCTAAAAATGATTTCCATATTTGAAGTTGAATTTGGATTTCAAAGCTTATTCCCAAGTCCTGTAATTCAAATTTAAATTCAAATTGGAAAGCTATAAAATGTTTTTCGAAAGTCAACTTGATCAACCAAGGCTGTCATTGGGTCATTGACCTAAAAATATCCTTGGATGATGTATGTGATCACTAATAACCAACAAATTAAATTAGAAACTAAGTCGAGTTTGAATTCGGTTTTAAAAACCCTTTATTTCAAAGACTAGTTTTATCCCCTTTTCTATAATCCAAAATTTATAAGGAATTTGGGGATACTCTAAAAATATAGTTTGTAGATCTTGACAAGAGCTACAAAGTTGGTATTCAAAGTTTTTCAAGTTTCCAAAAAGAATTTCAAATAAATTTGAAAATACAATTTTCTAGCATTTGTCCTTTTTTGATTTTAAAACCATAATTCAAAAATTATGAATAATTTGGGAAAACTTTGTATATTAAAAAGGTTTGGTTTGAAAATTTAAACATTTCATAGTTTTGAATATTTTCAAGTTTTATTGAAAAATCAAAAGTAATTTCAAATGTTTGTTTCTAGGGTTTTATTCCCCTTTTGAATTTGAATTCACATTTCAAAATCCAAATAGAATTTGAGGATGCCAGTTAAATGAAAAGTGTAGCTCTTGGAAAGTTATGCAAATGATATTTTTGGAGATTTTCAAGTTCTTATATAAATTTTGGAGTAATTTGTAATTTCAAATGAATGGCATTTCTATAATTATTGCGAACAGCACCTAACCCTATCGTCGGCCGCCATCGCCGGCTTCTCAAGCTGCGCCGCCGTCCACCGCTGTGCAGGCCGCACATGCCATGGCCACCAGCTCACCTGGGCGCTCGAAGCATCCCCGCCGCGTGTCCGCAGCTCGCACCCCTCCCCTGCCCTATTTATACGCGCGGTCGATCGCCGTCGTCTTCTTTTCTTCTTTCTGCTCACTGCTAACGACCTCGCTCCCAAATTTTCCACCACCGAGGGTACCCAGCCTTCATTTTCTCCTTCATAAGCTCCGCCTCATTCTTGCGCTCAGTTTGAGCTAGCCCGTGCTCGCTCTCCCCGCCCGAGTCGCCCGCGCATCGTCGTCTTCCTCGCGGCCGGTCGCCGAGCCGCCGCGACCTCTCTCGCCGTCGACCGCCGCCAAAGGTGAAAATATATTGCCTTCAACCCCTCTATCCTCTCATCCATCTTCTCCTGCTCCTCATGCACACCGTGGTTTGCTCTCTGGTGCACAGGACACACCGGAACGCCGTCATTTTCACCGAAGCACCGCCGCCGCCATCAGCGCCACCGACTGCAGCTCGCCTCCGAACGTTTTCCATCCAACTAGCGTGCGCACTAGAACCGCGGTGAGCTCCTGCGTCTACCCATGCCTTCAATTTCACTCATCTCGCGTCATGGAGTCTGACCGCCTTGACTCGCCGCCGGCGTGACCTTGCCGCTCCGTCGCGTGCGTAGCCATTGCGGCTGGGGGCCAAATTGAGCCTCATCTTGTTGCCCGTTAGGCTCATGTGGATGTATAGATCGTAACTCTGCACTCGCCGTCACCGGAGAAGCTCCGGTGAGCTCTCCCGCCGGGCCACCGCGTCGCCGGGCCGCCATGGCCGCCGGCGTGGGTGCCGCCGCCACCCCGCCGTGTCATTTACCACCCTGATCGACTCCCCGTGCCAAGCTGAGCCCGATGGTTCAAGTTCGGTCGCCGGAGACCTTGCCGTCGGCGAGTAATCGCCGGTCAACCGCCGGCGGACCGTCGGTCAGCGCGGGAGCACTGTGCTCTTTTTTCTTTTTCTATTTTCAGAAAATGATTTAAATGCTGTTTTCTTTGAAAAATCATAGTAATTCATGTATAGCTCCAAAAATTCTAAAAATTTTTTTGTATGTTCTTTATGATGTCATCTAGCTAGGAAAAATATGAGATGCCAAATTTGAGCACTTTTTGCATAAGTTAAAATTAGCACTTTTAATTAAAAATGGACCTTCAATGATTTTTCATAAATAAAATAATTAGCTTTTAATTCTAAAATTTGTTTTGCCATCTAATTAGGCCAAGAGCTTTTCAAAATAAAATTTTGAGCTTAATTAGACAACTTTAATTTTTATGCCTTTATTTTATGCTTTTAAATAAATAATTAACCCCTTTAATTAAGTTAATCATTATAGGATTTGTTTGACTTTGGGATTGATTGATGACCTTGGGTCATTAACCCTAATGACCTTTGGCACTTTAATTAATTGTTTGCGCTTACCTAGATCATATCATTAGGGCTTAATTAACGTTATTTCATGTGTTTAATAACTTTCTTAAATAATGTAGTTAACCCTAATGAACTTAGTAAGTATGTTTTGGTTGGCTTGCAACTTTATCGTGAGGAAAGTTGTACTTAAGCCATTAATTTGATCATGCATCCATCGAACATCATGATTACTATTCCATCATGTTGAAGCATATCATTATATCGTATAGTTTCCGATAACGAAGAGTTTAACGTTGTCGCCCAGATCTGAAGGAAGAGCAAACTCACGGGATTGAAGTTGATCTAGAGCTCGAGACAATCTACCCCGAACATCAAGGCAAGCCCCGAATGCATTTAAACCCTATTCTATTTTTTATAAAAGTTTTACCGCTCCAATTATGATATGTTGCATTAAGTAATAGGAGTTGAGTGAAAACCCACCAACTGCATTACCTGTCTTATATCCATAATTCCTTGTTACCTGTTCTATAATATGCATAGTAATGCTTAGCCCTGCTTAATTAATCAAGTATTCTGAGATAAAAGAATGAAAAGATGAGTTTGGTTTTATCTGTTGGAATCATGCTTTTAGTTAATGAATCGAGTCCGGACGGCTAACTTGCATTGGGAATGGAGTCCCTCTGTAGTGTTTCCATCTATTGATGCCCTAGGTCCCGTGTCAATGGTGAACTGGTGACATCAAGAAATTAGAAAATCCACATGCATGAAGTGATATACTAATGGTTGTAGCCGGGTATATCATGGAGTGACTTATAGTGGCCCAGAGTCCCCACATATGTCATAGTGTGTTATACCGTGGGTTTAAGTTCCCATGTATATCAGTGCACTGGGTTGAAGTGCTCACGTGTATCATGTGGTGATATATGGCTGTGGTTGTTATCCCGGTATATCGGTTCACCTGCTATGCTTAGGAGTTAGAGTCTCCTGCATATCAGTAACCTAGGTCCTAGCTGAGTATGAAAATGGATTCGAATCGTCGTTTCTTCTCAGAGAAGAAGACTCAATCGGTGTTCATCGTCGTAGTAACAACTTGAATAATGAGTAAGGTTTAAGAAGAAAGTTGGTTGGTAATTTTGATCTTGAACAAAACAGTTTTTCTTCCTTTCAAGCTTTTTTGTAAAATTTCTTATTTTCTGCAAGCCTTACCTTGTCCCTCTAGCCTGCATTTCTTGAGTCTTCACCCCTCTTTTTTGTCGGGTCAGTCTTGTTGAATGCTTTTGTACTCAGGGTTTGTTGAACCCTTGTTGCAGGTGAGCATCATGGGCAGGAATGCTTCGCATCCTGCTGCATGACTGTCATCGAGGAAAGTGACGACGAATAGGATATCTCGCTCTTGGGCAGAGCATATAATCAAGGGCGATGTAATAAGTTATATGGTTATTCCACTGCTATATGGTCTGTAATAATCCATCTTATGGTTTGTAAAAGGTTTGTAAACTTATATTATTGTAATCATTCTGCTCTTTTACTCTGATGTATATTATTTATATAAAACTATTGTAATACTACAATGTCTCTTTGTAATGAATGATCCTGCTCGAAGAATCATGGAAGATTCGGGATTTACCCGACAGACCTTTTAAGTTTTATGGAACACATTCATGGTTATTTAGAGTCTGTTTAGACAATAATCATGCGTGTGGGCCATAGGATTTAGGAGGTTCTGCCACACTTGACACGTCGCCAGGAGGAGCAGTCCGCTGGCATTGTCTCGAGGGGAGGATCGTCCTCTCACAGTGCGTGCGATGGGACTCCACCTGCCTCGACACGGGAGACCCGGTCCTAGGCTCAGGTGCAGCGGGCTGAGATCAGACAACGGCCTTGACCAGCCAAGAAGGCATAAGGGGTTCATCGGAAGCCTCCGGTGGCTCCAGTCCCGGGAAGGGCCTTGCCTCGAGCGGGGGTTCAAAGCCCCCGAGCGGCTCGAGGGGAACTCGGAGGACCTCCTTTGGGTAAGTTTTGATAACTATGAGTGTTTTTTGCTGCTTTTTCTTCCTAGTGGGTCCTGCTAAGCATTCCTGCTCATTCTCCTCTTTGCGTAGGTCCAAACGCCCCATCGCAGAGGCGAGCCCCATGGAGGCCAAACGGCTCAAGGTGACCGTGGCCACGAAGATGGCAGCTGCAGCTCCAGGTGTAGCTTTGGTGGCCCTCTCGCCTCAGGACGTGAGATGGTTGTCTCTGACTCACGATGCCATAGTTTGATGCAGGCTTAAGGGTGCTGCTTCTACTGTAGGGTCGAGCAACTCGGGGCCGTGACTGGCGGTGGCGTCGGGCAGGAGTCCATGGCTTCCGCTTCGGGCCAATCTGAAGCTGCTCCTGCTACACTCGAGGGGGAGCCCTGAGGGTCGTGTACCGAGGATGGCAGAGGAGCCCATCGACCTCGAGGATGAGGGGGCCTTAGCCCAGTCTCCTCCCACAGAGGAGCAGCCCACTGAGAAGTGGAAGTCATGGCCAGCGGGGCTGCATGAGGTGGAGATGAAGCAGAAGCAAGAGCAGGAGCAGAAGGACCTACGGATGAAGGAGGAGGAGCGGCTGCAAAAGCAGTCGCAGGAGAAGGAGGATCAGCCGGAGTGGCTGGAAAGAGAGGGGTCGGCTATGGGCCGGCCCGAGTAGCAAGAGTCAGAGCGGTTGGTGTCGAGCCAGCTGCGGCAAGAGCGGCAGCAATAGCAGGAGCCGCAGTCACAGCAGCTGGGGCAGCAGCCGCAGCAACAGCAGGAGCAGCAGCCGCAGCAGCAGCAGCCGCAGCAGCAACCACAGCAGCCGCAGCAGGCATCGACGAAGGGTGCGGGGCCCTTAGACTCGTTGGTCCAGCAACGGGTCGATACATTGGTGGGGGCAGAGGCCTCGAGGCTCCCAGATCAATGGGAGTCCGTGACCATCATGCAGGAGCTGCTGGAAGCATTGGAGGCGCCGCTACCGCCACAGGCGCAACTCGAGGAGGCGTGGGACGTGATGCGGGAGGTGTCGACGGTGCCGTCCTCACCCCAAGCACAGCTCAAGGGGGTGCAGCTGCCTTCGAGCCAACCAGAGGACGTGGAGATGGTGGACGCTCCAGCGCGAGAAGATGTCACACCGGGAGAGGTGTCAGTGCCCGCGCTTGGCCAGTCGATGCTGCCGCCAATCGTGCCGTCGGAGGACTCGGCGGGCTCGAGCCTGTAGCTACGGGTGGAGGAGGTGGCTACCGTCGGCCCCTTGGTGCTTCAACGTCGAGAGGAGGAGAGGAAGGCCCTTTGGCTTGGCAAGGGGCTTCCCTCTTCTGGGCCCGACAAGGCTGCGACCGCGATGGTGATGTCGGGCATCTCCGACCTGGCGGAGTGCTATGGCGTTTTGCGTTAAGTGGCTGAGGGCATCAGGGCCTCGGCGCAGGCCTGGGTCGAGATGGCCCTCCCAAAAATGAGTAGGGAGCGCATCGTCCTCCACGAGCCCAGCGACTCCCTCGCCCCTGGGTTCAAAATAGACGACCCGACGGAGAAGGGGCGCTGGGTGGACATCGAGGAGGACAAGTCGTGGCTGAAGCATACCCTAGAGCTAGCCGTCGAGATCGTTAATGGGAGTCTCAATCAGAACCTTGGGGCAAGTTTTTCTCTGAGTACATCTAACTTTTGCCCTTCTCTTGTTCCGGATGTGTTCATGACCTTTCAGCTCTTTTTGTTTTCCAGGATGTGAGGAGGCGCTCCTGCTCCAAGTCTCGCTTCCTCCAGGATACACAAAGCAGCTGAGAGGAAGTGAGACGTCAACTCGTGGCCGGCCGGATTGCCATAGCCAAAGTGGCTCAAGCTGAGGAGGAGGCGAAGTGGGCCAAGGAGGAGGTTGCCATGGTCAAGGTGGAAAGTGAGAAGGCCAAAGAGTATGCCGCCGCACTCAAGGAGGACACCGTCTTAGCTTGAGTCGAGGCAAACCAGGCCAAGGTAGCGCTTTAGGAGGCCAAGGCAGATGCTGAGAAGGCACAGAGTGATGGTGCCAAGGCCTCGGAGGAGGCTCGGAAGGCCCTCAAGCGCGTCGCAACGCTTGAGAAAGAAGCCCAAGATGCCGCGGAGCGCATCAAGGGACTCGAGGCCAACCTTGCCCAAGTCTCTAGGGTGCACGACGCCCTCACCATCACTACCGACGCGAAGAAGAAGCGTGCTGAGGCTCTGGTGGCTGAGGTCAAGCAGCTGAAGGCGGCCCTCATAGACAAGGAGCAGTCCATCCACATAGCCGGCCAGGCCATGGAGACCCTCCGGGTGGAGAAGGCTGATGCCCTCGCTACTTTTTGGGTGATGAAGAAGGAGCAGGATGAGGTCCAGAAGGAGCTCAATGACATGAATGGTGGCTACGAGGCCCTTAAGATTCACTGCAATGGTGAGATCCACTGTTCCCTTTTGGTTTCTTGGTTTTGTGGTTTTGAGGTGCCATAACTAACTCTTGTCCTGGTTGCCAGGCTTCGAGAATGAGCTGCTTTCCTCCCAACTTCTGCCAAGGCGCTACAAGAGGGCCTTCAGATCAAGCAAGGGCTGATCGAACGGCTTCATGCCACGATCGACGGCCTCTGTGAGACCTGGGAGATCCCGCCCATCAAGGAGATCGAGGGTGAGGGATTCGGAACCACACCCATTACCCGGTTGTGTCATCTGGCGCCACCCTAAGGGGTCGTGTGAAGGAGGCGCTTCACATTGGCGTGAAGCGCGCGTTGGCAGTAGTTTGCTCCGGCTTCACCTTTGACATGAAGGTCATTGCAAAGGGCTTCACCTACGACATCTCCAAGACCGATGAGGAGAACAAAGAGCAGTGCCAGCGCCTAATGGATGATGCCAAGAAGCCGAGGAAGAAGCTAGCAAAGTTGTTCGAAGTCGAAGTCCTCCCCCTGTTGAAGGTGACGAAGACGTTGGTGACGACGATGACGACGACGACGGTGATGACAGTGACGGCCTATGAGCCAAATCTATGCGGAGAGGCCCATGTAAATAGATTAGCTTTTGTGACCTTGTGACATCATGGCCCAGGGGGCTTTAAAACATCATGCATGCTTATCATGTGCTTTTGTTGTTTTATCTTGAGCTTCTTTACTTCTTTTTGTCTGAGTTTTACCCTTTGATTTGAGTTTTTGACACTGACTCGTATCCTTCGAGGGGGGAGTGAGTGGGGGTACCATAGCCTAGAGGTTTAGGAGAGCTCCCGGCTCGACATTCCTCGACCCTTAAGGGGTTCGAGGTGTTTCCTACTTAATCACAGAGCGTGCTCGAGACGTGAAAGAAGAGAGGAGCGTCGAGTTTCGAAAAAAGTTCAAGTTTTCGAGGGATTTAGGGGGGTTCCCCCCTGTTAGCCCCCCAGGGAGCCTTGACTCTTGCAGGAGCAAAGTCGAGGGTACCTTAGCATTTGAACAAATAAAAATACTAGAAACAAAGCTTTTTAGTCATTCATGATGCAAAATATGTACATACTATGTAAATGTACAAGGCCTCGAGGCCCTAGGGGTAAAAGTGATGTAGTTGTTTGATGTTCCAAGCATTGGTGAAGGTCTCGCCCTTGTTGTTCACTAGCTTGTAGGTTCCTGGCTTCAGCACCTCAGCTACGGTGTATGGGCCTTCCCACGGTGGAGTTAACTTGTGGCGCCCTTTGTTGCTTTGCCATCGACGGAGCATGAGATCACTGACTTGGAGGTCCCTCTCGCACATGTGCTTGTCGTGGTAGTGTCGAAACTTCTGCTGGTACCTTGCTGAGTGGAGGAGAGCCATGTCATGGGCCTCCTCGAGCTGATCGACGGCGTTGGCAAGGGACTCTTCGTTGGTCTGCTCGTTGTAGGCCTTCAGTCGAGGGAACCCATACTCGAGGCATGTGGGGAGGACAGCCTCAGATCCGTAGACCAAGAAGAATGGGGTAAACCCTGTGGCTCAACTAGGCGTTGTCCTTAAGCTCCATAGGACCGAGGGTAACTCCGCGGCCTACTTCTTCCCATACTTCTTCAATCGATTGTAAATTCTTGGCTTGAGGCCTTGTAGGATCATGCCGTTCGCACGCTCGACCTGGCCATAGGTTCGAGGATGGGTGACTGCTAACCAATTCACACGAATGTGGTGATGGTTGTAGAAGTCCAAGAACTTCTTACTGATGAACTGCGTGCCATTGTCAGTGATGATGACATTCGGGACCCCGAAGCTGTGGATGATGTCAGTGATGAACTCGACCGCTCGTTCGGAGCGGATGTTGCCAATGGGCCGGCCTTGATCCACTTGGTGAACTTGTCAACGACTACGAGCAGGTGTGTGTATCCCCTGGTTGTCTTCTTGAGGGGCCCTACGAGATCAAGTCCCTAGATCGTGAATGGCCAGGTGATGGGAATCATCTGCAGGGCGTGTGCTGGGAGATGCATTTGCTTGGTGTAGAACTGGCACCCCTCACATGAACGAACGATGTTGATGGCATCAGAGATAGCGGTTGGCCAGTAAAAGCCTTGCCTAAAAGCATTGCCAACGAGGGTCCTCGGCGCCGTGTGGTGGCCGCAAGCCCCTGAGTGTATGTCCTCGAGGAGCTTCCTACCTTCCTCGATGGTGATGCAGCGTTGCAGGACCCCCGATGGGCTTCGTCGATACAGCTCCTTCTCGTTGCCGTAGATGACGTAGGATTTGGCTCGTCGGGCCATCCGGTGAGCCTCGGTTCGATCCTCTGGTAGTTCCCCTCGAATAAGGCAATTGAGGAAAGGGGTGCGCCAGTCCGACAGCGTTCTTGACAAAGAGGGTGACCCCTCGATCTCCATGACCTCGGCCCTGCTTGAGGGGGCCTTGGTGGAGGGGGTGGGGTCTGTCGGTTGAGCGGTGTCAGCCCTCGAGCCCAAGTCGATGGAGGGCTCGAGGAGGTTCCTCGAGAAGACGTCTGGTGGGATAGTACCTCGAGAGGATGTGATCTTGGCCAGCTCGTCCACAGCCTCGTTGTAGCGTTGAGCGATGTGGTTCAGCCCAAGTCCATGGAACCTGTCCTCCAGTTTGCGCACCTCGTTGTAGTAGGCTTCCATCTTGGGGTCATGGCAGCTCAAGGCCTTCATCACTTGGTCGATGACGAGTTGCGAGTCACCTCAAACTTTGAGGCATTGAACCCCGAGCTTGAGAGCGATGCGTAGGCCATTGATGAGTGCCTCGTACTCCATGACATTATTGGTGGCAGCGAAGTGGATGCGAATGACATAGCGCATATGGACTCTGAGGGGTGAGATGAAGAGCAAGCCTGCGCCTACCCCCGTCTTCATGAGTGACCCATCAAAGTACATTGTCCACAACTCGACTTGGATTTGTGCAAGTGGCAGCTGGGTGTCGGTCCACTCAGCAATGAAATACACCAATACCAGAGACTTGATGGCCTTGCGCAGTGCGTAGGTGATAGTCTCACCCATGAGCTCAACCGACCACTTTGCGATTCTCCCTGCAGCCTCTCGATTTTGGATGATCTCCCCCAGGGGGAAGGATGACACCATGGTGACTGGGTGGCTGAGGAAGTAATGCTATAGCTTGCGGCGCGTAAGGACGATGGCATAAAGCAACTTCTGGATCTGCGGATAACGGATTTTAGTCTTTGAGAGTACCTCGTTGATGAAGTAAACCAGCCGTTGGACGGGCAGGGCATGACCTTTGAGGTCTTGAATTGGCCCCATCCGCGTAACAGTCAAGACTTTCTCAGGATTGGCCTCAATTCCGTGCTGCGAGATGATGTATCCTAGGAGCATGCCACAAGGCACACCAAAGACACATTTCTCAGGGTTAAGCTTGATGTTCTTGGCCCGGAGGCACCCAAACGCGATCTTGAGATCATCGATGAGGTTGTCGAACTTTTTTGACTTGACCATGATGTCATTGATGTATGCTCGACCGTGTTGCCTATGTGCTCACCAAAAACATGGAGCATGCACCACTGATATGTCGCCCCGGCGTTTCAAAAGCTGAAGGGCATGGTGACGTAGCAGTACATGTCGAAAGGGGTGATAAAGGAAGTCACGAGCTGGTCGGACTCCATCTTGATTTGGTGGTAACTGGAGTAAGCATCAAGAAAAGACAAAGTTTCACATCCCGCGGTGGAATCAACGATTTGATCAATGCGTGGTAAAGGAAATGGAACTTTAGGACATGCTTTATTTAAACTAGTATAATCAACGCACATCCGTATTTTTCGATTCTTTTTCTTAACTAGTACAGGATTGGCTAACCACTTGGGATGATGAACCTCCTTGATGAATCCAGCCTTCTCGAGCTGTGGACCCCCTCACCGATGATCTTGCGCTTCTCCTCGTCGAAGCGGCGCAAGCGTTGCTTCACCGGTCTGGACCCGGGCCGAATCTCCAAGGCGTGCTTGGCGACTTTCCTCGGTATGCCAGGCATGTCCAAAGGACTCCACGCAAACATGTTAGTGTTTGTGCGGAGAAAGTCAATGAGCACTGCTTCCTATTTGTCGCTGAGGGTGGCGCTGACAGTCTGCGCCCTCTCGTTGGAGCTGCTCGGGTCGAGGAGGATCTTCTTGGTGTTCTCTACGGGCTTGAAGCTTCCCGCATGACACTTGGGGTGGGGGGCCTCTTCGCAGAAACCCTCGAGCATGGCTGCAAGCATGGCAGTGTCCTCGACGGCTTCCCCATTCTTGACACACTCGATGTCGCACGCATACGCATGCTCGAAGGAGGAGCCGACGGTGATGACACCCTTGGGCCCTGGTATCTTTAGCTTGAGGTAGGTGTAGTTGGGGATGGCCATGAACTGTGTGTAGCCCGGCCTACCGATGATGGCGTGGTAGGTGCCGTGGAACCCGACCACGTCGAAGGTGAGGGTCTCCTTCCTGAAGTTTGCCGGGGTGCCGAAGTAGAAGGGGAGGTCGATGCGGCCGACGGGTAGGGCCTTCTTCCTCGGCACGATTCCATGGAAACCCCCAGCACTGGGTTGTAGCTGCGACCTTTTGATACCCAACAGGTCAAGGGTCTCGAGGTATATGATGTTGAGGCTGCTGCCACCGTCCATGAGCACCTTCGAGAGGTGGGTGTTGATGATAACGGGGTCGACGACGAGCGGGTAGACTCCGAGGTTGACGACGCGGTCCGGATGGTCATCACGGACGAATGTGATGGGTGCATTAGACCAGTCGAGGTAGTGAGGGGTGGCGACCTTGATGGAGAAGACCTCTCGACGCTCCCTCTTGCGCTGTCGTGGCGTGAGGTTGGTCGAGGGGCCACCGTAGATCATGTAACAATCGTGGACCAGGGGGAACTTCTCTTCCTCCTTATCGCCGCCCTCATCTTCACCCTTGCCACCACCTTGGTCCTTCTTCTTGTTGCCCTTCTTGACGCCGAGGTGCTCGAAGTGGCCCCGAAAAATGCGACAATCCTTGAGCTTGTGGTTTGCCCCTCCCTTATGGTAAGGGCAGGGCTCTTCGAGCATCTAGTCGAAGATGGCTCCTTCTGGGGGCCTCGAGGCTTCTTGCGCTCGGCTGCGCAATGAGGTCGTCGCCCTCGGCCTCACGCTTGCCTGGTTGGCCCTTCTTCTTCTTCTTGTTATTGTCCTACTTCGAGCCCTTGCTGGGGCCTTCATCGTCAGCTGCCAGGGCCTTCCCCTTGCTGCTCTTGTTGCCGAAGAAAGCCTCGATGGCCTCCTCGTCAGCTGCATAGTTGGCGACTACATCCATGAGCTTGTCGACAGTCTTGGGTCGATTACGTCCCAACTCTCGGACTAAGTCCTGGCAGGTGGTGCCAGCGATGAACGCCATGATGACGTCAAGGTCAGAGAGATGCGGAAGCTCGGTGCGCAGCTTGGAGAAGCGTCAGGCGAAGTCACGCAGGGACTCCCCTAGTTGCTGCTTGCAGTTGCATAGTTCCCAGGTGTTGCCAGCGCATGTAGGTTCCCTTGAAGTTCCCCTCGAAGATCCAAACCAGTTCAGACTAGTTATGGATTTGGTTTGGGGGAGGTCCTCGAGCCACCTGTGCGCAGAGTCAGAGAGGTACAGGGGGAGCTGGCGTAAGATTGCTCGATCATCGCACGCTCCACCAGCCTGACATGCCAACTGAAAGTTGGCCGACCAGAGCTCAGGCTTGGTTTCCCTGTTGTACATGACAATGCTCGTGGGGTTTTCTCTTCTCCAGTGGCCTGCTGTGGATGGTCCGGCTGAAGACCCTCGGGCCTGGCGGCTTGAGGGTGCACCGGTCCTCGTCGCTGTCGTAGTTCCTCCCATGAAGGGTGTTGTAGCCTCAATCCTCAGCATCCCTGTGCTTGCGTCATCGGTTTTTGTTGATGTCGTGTCGTGTGTCTTGCGGGGCACGGTTGTCGATGAGGCAGTCTCAAGCTGGGATCCTCTTCGCCTGAGGGGTTTCCCCCTGGTGGACCAAGGCCTCCCTTTCGTGGCAGCAAGGCCCGGCCACATGTTCCAAGGCTGCCGCCCACCGTCTTGAGGCTAAGCTTTTAGCTTGCTGCACCATGGTGACTTCAAGGAGTCCCTCGACCTCCTTTTGTATCCGTCGAGCTTGAGGGTTGGATGCTGCGGGCATGTTACGCAAAAGCATGGTTGCCGCAATGAGGTTTTGGCTGGCTCGAGCGTACCGGTTGATGATGGGTTGTGCAGGCGCACCATCCTCTATGATCAGACGGTTCACCTCTCGAGCTCTGGCCTGAGCCCTTCCGCTGGGTGGGGGCATGCGCTCCTGCTCAAGGACTTTCTCAAGCTGGCACAGGCACTCTCGGTCAGCATCGAGCTTGGCCTTCACCTCTTGGAGTTGCGCCAGTTGCGCATCTCGATCATCCGCGCAGAGTTGCATGTCTCGGGCGTGGCTGCTGGGGGTTCTTCATGATCTCCCACGGTGAGAGCTCCTCCTGTGGCCATGGCAGTGGCTGCATTGTTTGCTGTAGGATCGAGGGTCTCCTTGCTAGAGGCGACTCTGTCCTCGATGTTGAGGCACTCACGGGTAGGATCCTAGTGGTTGGTGTCAGAATCATTGAGGATGCAATAGAGGTTGGGGAACTATCCCCGTGCTTCTTCCTCCAGCTGCTGTCGTAAGGTGCCGAGGGTGTATTTCTTCCTAGGGCTGGGCGCTCTCGAGAAGCCCAAGTCCACGAAAGTCGACATGACCATCTTTAAGTTTGCCATGCACACAGGAGGAGACCTGGATGATCCTCGGGTTCGCCCATACTTGAGCACACGTGGTGGACAAAGATTTGGCGGCGCTGTCGAGGCCGAACAGGAACTGTCGATGGTGCTCGAACAGCCTGTGCGGAAGCAGGTTTGGCGGAGTCGGCGGTGCACGCGCCAACGAAGCTTCGCTGGGCTCCTTCGGCGAGCGCATGATGAAGGTGAAGTCAGGGTTGCCGTAGAGCACCTCCGGCTTCCCCTCTGTTTTCGGGCTCGGGTCGGATATCTCCCCAACAAGGGGCTCCTGATCACCGAGAACGAGCTGAAGGAAGTCGGCGGGCGCGAACCCAGATGTGCGCTGATGATGACGATGGCACCGCTCGTGCCTCCTCCTGGCGGCGGCATGGTGGCGAGAGCGACGAATGGCCCCCTCAGGGCGCAGGGGCTCAATGTGGCCTCCGCTAGGATCTCTGACTGAGAGCAAGGTCATGTCGTAGCTACGGCCGAGGGACATGAACTCCAGGCTCCCAAACCAGATCACCGTACCACGTGGAAGTGACGAAGTGGGGTCAGCCATCCAGAAAAATGGCGGGAAATTGGTGTGACACGCGGTACCCCTACCTGGCGTGCCAACTGTCGGTGTTTCGACCCCAGGGGCCAACACCAACGAGTGAATTTGTAATTGCATACTCCCTAATCCAGATGGTGATGCAAGAAGACATAGAGATTTATCCTGGTTCAGGCAAGAGAAGGCCCTAGTCCAGTGGGGGGATGATCTTTGTTATCTTGCATCGAAGTGCTGTACAGGGGTGAGTACAAGCGTGAGAAAGGAGAGTGAGCTAGGGCTTTGCGTATAAGGTGCTGCTAGCTCTCCAACGGCATACCATTCTCCTTTTCAGCTAATGGCCTAGCGCCTCCTTTTATAGATGAAGGAGGGGCACAGGAGTACATGCATTAGGGTGGACATAGCTGCTGACGCATGAAGTAGATGCCGATCAAGTCAAAGTTGTTGTAGAGGCGTGCGTTATGTACCACGGGTCCTGTAGCGACGTGCCTGGAGACAACGCGGTTGTCCTTCTCGGGCGTAGTGATGACGCCGTCGAGGGTCGGTGATAATCCGGCGCCCATGCTTAGAAGTGCAGATCCCTGTAGCCGTCACATCGGGAGTTATTGAAGTGTTGACTGGCACTGTTGGAGTCTGACTCGAGGGGGAGATCGAGGAAGTCGAGGCCCTGGACGATATGGGTACGCCCGGGAAAAGTGGAGGAGCTATCGGTAATTACGTCTTCGAGGGGGTGCCGAACAGGCCACAGTGCACAGCATGGTGTTACAGTGTAGTGCGGACCGTAGGATTCCCGGGCATGGGCAGTAAAAGTGGGATTTGACTGGTGCTCTGTCCACTGTTACCATTACGGTGCCCATACGGCTGGATGGTTTGGCGGGGGCAGGTAAAACGCATTGAATGCGCCCAGAATCCGTACAGGAGGTTGGCGGTTCGAGGGGCGTCCCGTGCTTCGAGGGTCTCCATTCGCTCGAAGAAAGTTCCGTCATCGAGGGTCTCTGCTCGCTCGGGCACCCTCCGTCTTCGAGGGGTGGCTCGAGCCATACTCCTGATAGGCTTGCTTCCTTCTTGCGTAGTGCTCGTCGGGTGGGCCGTAACGTGGGCCGTTGTGACCCGTTCGTGGGCCAGCCTTGGGAGCTTCGGCTCGTAGGGTTATGGAGCTCGATGGAGGATTTCAAGGTGTGATTTAAGGCGCTAATCGTCGGGGATTAACTCCTTGTGTCGAGGGTTAAGGGTACCCCTTTCCCTTGTACCCGACAGCGGAGCAATTTCTTTCCATGTGTTTCCATCCATATCCACAGCAATTATCACAGATGTTTCCTCGTCCCTTGCCTCATCCTTATTGCAAGAGTATCCCATATTGTGTAAAAAACCGTTAAGAAATACACCTCGTGTTCCACCATGCTCTATTTGAATACCCTTCCGCCATCCCGATTCCGTATTGAGCCATGTATTACTTTCAGACGAGTAGATCTCCAAAGCTTTTGCAAGTTGCAAATATTCAACGACATGGAAATGTGAGGAGACTGACGGATCGAAACACAATTGAGCCAACACAGCTAATGGAACATGACCCTCCAAAGATCGGGCACGATTATGAGGGCTATCCGGTAGTTCCTTATAATTCCGTGTGATTGGATTGCAGACCACCCAGCGATATCACATAGCAAAAGACCACAGGCATAGGACGAGGCTGTTGCAGCAATCTGAGATATCTACACAATCTGTTTGCAAGAAGTCAAAGTAGGGACGTTCATCGGTGAAGCTGGTGAAGTGTTGGGTGTTCTTCTTCCTATGGAAGAAGAAATCAATCACAGTCTGGTGGGCCCGCTTGTCATTGATGTCAGCGTTGTTGATGAGGCATTTCCAGTATCGATAGACCAATTTGCAGCGGAACAAGGAGGGGCCAGGGATACGACAGAGGATGTCGAGAAGGAGATCATCTGGGAGGCTGGCAAATGAGTCTGTCCTCTTGTTGGGGGCCTGCTCCATTTTGTCAGTGTGCAAGAGGCCTCAGCTTCCAAAGTTATGAGATAACTGAAGGAAGAAGAACATAATCCAAGAAAGATCCATCAGGGAAGTACATAACTTATACCAAATTGAAACTTTAACAACCATTAACAATTTCCATGTTACGAGGTCATCCAAATTTAGAGTAGCAGCACAAAGACATACAAGTCAGACTAGAATAGCAGTTAGATCAAGTCTAACCATCACACGTGCAGCTTAAAGATAAGTCGCACTGATTTGTTGCCTCCTAACAAATCTAATAGCCATGTGCTACAGGGACTACCAGAACCATTCCCCGTCCCGCATCTATCTAAAATTAAGGGATATGGCGGTATGCATCAAGGGTGATATGCCTAAGAGAAATCCCATCCCCAAGTCCTATAGTAGACCATGTTGACGCAAAATAGAAATGAAGAAACAAACAGTAAAAAGGGGAGAAAGGAGACCTGCGGATCAGTTTAACCTGCGTGCCATTGCTTTAACCTGCATGCCATTCGCTGCGGCCATAAGTTGCCGATCTGGCAGAGGAGTCCATCGCTTTAACCTGCGTGCCATCATATGAGGGAAGCCGCTCGTAAGATAGGTGGGGCCATGTTTTTTTATTGTAACGACTTTTTTAATTATTAGTTTTGTTTGTATGAACTTAATGTATCGATGATCGTGTGTTCCATTGCGTTTTATGTCATAGTTGTCGATACTCTATCGTACTCTGTCATACGCGTTCAAACATAAAGGGGTCGAACTTTCTTGTGTCCAACAGCATTTTCATTAAGAAAACTTGCTGTAATACCCCTCCGTCCCAAAATGCATGCAATTCTCGCTTTTCAAGGAAACAGTGTTTTCAAAATGCCAACAATTATATATTAAATATATAAATATTTATGCTAAATAATTAGTATCACTAAAAAGATCTTAAAGTCTAGTTTTTTAATAAATTTATTTTGAGATATAAATGTTAATATTTTTTGTTATAAACTTGGTCAAAGTTGACGCAGCTTGGGCGGCACGTTTCCCACAATTGCAAGCTTTTTGGGACAGAGGTAGTAATACCCTTGCCCGTGATCTGTGCTTGAACTTTACTAGTCTATTCCAAATTGTAGTTCATTTGACTTTTTTGACCCCAAATTTGATCACTCATCTTACTCAAAAATTTGTCTCAAATATCATTTCTTTTGCTGTGGCTTGCTTTACTAACAAAAGATCTTCCACAATGATTTAAATTTAACCATATTTGCACAAATTTTTTGAATAAGACGAGTGGTCAAAGTTAGAGTCAAAAAAGTCAAACAAACTACAATTTGGAATGGAGGGAGTATATTAAATTAAACTATGTCGTGCCACTAACACAGACAGACCAAAATCGTAACCGTCAGTGAGCACTCGGAAGACTGATTGCAAGGGCTTTCAAAACAGAAGCAGTCACACTTTGTCCTACGAGATCAAATATGGAGCCGTCGGACTTTCTTGCTTTCGCAGGAAAACTGAAGAGCTATGTATCACCCTTGAAGTTATAGAGCATGGCGAGACTTGATGTGTACGCTCAGGAGCTTCTAGAAGATGACCAAAACCATGGATTTGGTGCCACTGGCACGCTACCCTCCGCACCTGTGGAAACAGAATCATCGAACCGATCGGTACCAAGACGATCTGGGCTACTTGACGAAAGTCGTCGCCTCGTCAGACTCTGACGATGATCTGGGGACTCGATAGAAGTCATCACCTGATCAGACTTAGACTAGGAGGAGGGTGGCGAGACACACGACGGCGGGGGCAGCGGCGTCGATCGAAAGTTGCAGTTGGAGCTTTAGCAGTAGAAGTGCAATGACGGGAGCAATTGTAGTGTGTACTTTTGGTCTATTTTGCAAAGCCATCATGTACCCAGGATGGTTAGACTTGATTTAGCTGACTTGTATATGTATTTATGCCTCTACTCTTAATTCGGATGACCTATTGCTAACATGGAAATTGTTTAATGTTGTTAACTTCAGTGGTCTCATTGCATAGGATGCACGCCGAGGCCTATTGCATAATTGGTCCTAATAGATCAAATATGCAATGACGGTTGATGCAATATATGGGTGCATACTGTCCAGCCATTTATCTTTTGTGTACCATGGTAAAGTCCGACCATATCTCTTTTGTGTACCATGGGATAGTCCTCAAATGGGCCGTGTGATAATTGGGCCGACCCTGCTCTTGAGGGTCCTCCTTGTGTGGAACATATTGACCTATGTATTGGATATATCTCCCCTGAAAATGGGAAAATATCTGCCCATTGGGGATTTCGCTTAGAATTTGTAATGGTATTATTAGTGTGATGGTTAGACTTGATTTAGCCGAAATGAGCTCGTACCATGGAAATTGTTAATGGTTGTTAAAGTTGCATTTTGTTATGAGTCATGGACTTAACTGGTGGATCTTTGCTGCATTATTTTCTACTTCAGTGATCTCAATACCTGCTATGTTGTGTTGTTTAGCCGTAAGTTTAATTTGAATGGTTGGAGTTGATTTATCTAAAATTGTATTGGACTAATGGTTACAGCCACATTAACTGCTAATCTAGTTTGAGTTGTATATGTATCTATGTGCTACTAAACCTGGAACGAACCAAAAATTTTAGAACTTATTATATGATCATAATAATAATACAATCAAAACTGACATACCCATTACGCTTTGTCCTATGTGATCAATTATTTAGCGGTCGGACGTTCTGGCGTTCGCGGATATGAACTGCCAGGAGCCAACTTGCAAGATCAATTGACGGGACAGTCTGACCCTTTCCCTTCATGTATCATGGGGAAGTCCGGCCATACCTCTTTTGTGTAGCACTAGACAGTCCTTATACGGGCCTTGTGATAATTGGGTCATCCCCGCTCCTAAGGGACAAGTCGTGTGGATATATATCCCCTGAAAATGGGAAAAATATCTGCCCACCTTTGGACTTCCGCAGGCTGGGCGGCGGAGCTAGAGGCTGCGGTGGAGGATCCCCGGTGTGCTGTGCTGGCTCCGGTGTCTATTTGGAGGCAGGCAGCGGGGCTTTCCCGGCGGGGGTCAGCGGCATTACCGTCTGCATCGCTTGTATGCCGCGGCAATGGCAGAGGCGTCAGATCCGATCTGCAGGTCTCCTTTCTCCCCTTTCTATTCTTTGTTTCTTCAATTGGGTTTTGCCTCATCATGGATCTACTAAAGGCCTTCCAGTGTCCATTTGGAGGCAGGCGACGAGGCTTTCCTGGTGGGGAGCGGCGGCATTGGCATCCACGTCGCTTGTGTGCTGCGGCAGCGGCAGAGGCGTCAGATCCGATCCTCAGGTCTCCTTTCTCCCCTTTTTACTGTTTGTTTCTTCAATTGGGTTTTGCCTCATCATGGATCTACTAAAGGCCTTTCGAATTTTGCTTAGAATGAACACATTTGATGCATACCGTCATATCCTTAATTTTAGATATATGCAGGATAGTAATGGTTCTGGTAGTCCGTGCAGCTCATGGCTGTTGGACTGAATTTGTAATGGTATTATAAGTGTGGTGCTTAGATTTGATTTATCTTAAATGAGCTCGTACCATGGAAATTGTTAATGGTTGTTAAAGTTGCATTTTGGTATGAGCCGTGGACTTCACTGATGGATCTTTGTTCCATTATTTTCTACTTCAGTGATCTCAATACGTGCTATGTTGTGTTGTTAGCCGTAAGCTGAATTTGTAATGGTATTGTAAGTGTTACGGTTAGACTTGATTTAGCCAAAATTCTATTGACAGCAACAGTAACTGCTATTCTTGTTTGAGTTGTCTATGTCTATGTGCTTCTACTCTAGATGAGCTCGTAACATGGAAATTGTTGTATGTGTTAAAGTTGCATTTTGGTATAAGTTGTGGACTTAACTGATGGATCTTTGTTGCATTATTTTCTTCTTCATTCAGTTATCTCATTAATTAGGAATCTGTGGCCTCTTGCACACTGAAAAATGGAGCAGGCCCCCAACAAGAGGACGGACTCATTTGCCAGCCTCCCAGATGATCTCGTTCTCGACATCCTCCACCTTATCCCTGGCCCCTCCTTGTTTCGCTACAAATTGGTCTGTCGATACTGGAAACACCTCATCAACAACTCCAACATCAATGACAAGCTTGCCCGCCAGACTGTGATCGGTTTCTTCTTCGATAGGAAGAAGAACATTCAGCACTTCACCAGCTTCACCGATGAACATCCCTGCTTCAACTTCTTGCGCACAGATTGTGTAGATGTCTATGATTGCCGCAACGGCCTCGTCCTATGCCGGTGGTCTTTTGCTAAGGGATATCACTGGGTCGTCTGCAATCCAATCACAGGAAATTATAAGGAACTACTAGATAGCCCTTATAATCGTACCCTATCTTTGAATGGTTTTGTTCCATCGGATGGGTTGGCTCAGTTGTGTTTCGATCCGTCAGTCTCCTCGCATTTCCATGTCATTGAATATTGGGAAGGTGCAGAAACTTTGATGATCTACTTGTCTGAAACTAATACATGGCTCAGTATGGAATAGGGATGGCGGAAGGGTATACATATATGGCATGATGGAAGGCGAGGTGTATTTCTTAATGGTTTTCTACACAATATGGCGTCTGTTACAGCTATGGGACAACCTGTGATAATTGCTGTGGATATGGAGGGAAACACATGGAAGGAAATTGCTGCGCCTACTGGTGATGATGGGCTTGCCCTACCTGATTATCAGGATGGTAATCGTGGGCTTACCCTGCATCAATATCAGGGTCACTTGTGTGTATGTTTTGTTTATGGTCCTCGCAGACAACGCAACTTTTCAATGTGGATCCTTGAAGACTATGGTACTAATAATTGGACATTGCAGCATACAGTCTATTGGCGGTCCTTATCGATGATTTTATACCACCAATATTAATCCAAAAAGGGAGAAACTAAATACTTCTATGCACATATACTTTACTATTGACCAAATTCCACTTGTACTGGAAGTTGTGACACTTTATAGGAAATACACCAAGTACAAGGAATATTTGCACCAAAAGGCGCCATCCAGGAAAGCGTAAAATACCTAGGGGAAGACAAGCAGCCCAACTGAAGCATTTCTGGACCAAACCATGAATGTGGCTGTGATCCAGGTCCACTCCATGACCCACCTGCCAAAGGCGGTGCCGAACAGACCCGAAAGTGGGCTGGCCAGCGCAGTGGGGCGGCCGGCGCACTTCGGGGTCGGTTCGGGCCCAGCATTGGCGAGGCGGTTCAATCAATGCCCAGGAGGGTTGTGCGATGCTGGGTTTTCCCAAACTACCCTCAAACCACCTTCAGACTGCTATAAAAGTAGGGGAGGAGGCACTCTCTCAACACACACCAACACAAGAGCCTCTCTCCCTCACTTGTATCTTTTTAGTAGTTTTAGTTTGGTTAGTAGGAGCAAGGAGGAGCTACAATGTAGAGCTTGAGCATCTTGGAGATATTTGGTATGATCAATAAAATATTTTCATCCATGTCTTCATCTTGTTCTTGTTCCTCATTTATCATAGTTATGTTCTAGAACTAGAGCTAAGTTCTTGCACGTGTAGAACTTTAAGCTTATTCTTTCATACATACATGTTTAGACCTAGAGCTATGTTGAGGTGATGAGTTCTTTTCTAATTTAGTCTTGGTCAAAATTGGTTTAGGGATCGATGCCGTCCTTGTGGTGGAATGCTCTGGTAGAAGGAGCCCAGGGACAGGTATGCCTTGATATCGCGCTAGAGTAGTAGTTGATAGCTTAGACGTGGTGTCTAGGCTTGAGGCTGCCATCGATTGCACCTTTCACGTACGGTTGAGGTGGTAGGCGGCAGGAGGTGACAGCCCTATTCGTCCTTTGTAATCCCCCACGTCCGGGTTTGGAGTAGAGCCGTAGACCGGCGTCGCTTGGCAGACCAAGCGTTATCCGGTGCCCGAAGTAGATCAACAGCGAACAGACTTTCTTGCCTTAGAATCTCTGACCCTATATAACAAGCATGTTTTGTATGATCATCTGCTTATTAACATAACTATATAGGAATGCTTGCTCCAGTTTAGGTTGTTCTTTATTCTTTCTTTTATCTTTATCCTTGAGTTTGGCTCGAGTGTGTGTCAAGTTATCCAAATACCTATCATGTTTACCCCTGTTATGAACTTTGGTCTATTATGCGATCATGTTATCTTGTCTATGTCCCTATTATACTCTTTTATACCATGCCTTCCTTTGGGAAAATATAAATAATGATACCCTAAATAGTTCCGGGTGAAATGCTACGACAGTATTTTCGTGCGCTTGCGAACTTGTTCTGTGAATGCTACAGAATACCTTTAGGTGTTTCTTAGTGTTGTTGCTAAGGACTTTGCAATCCTGGCAATGACGTTAAGAAACGCCAACACAGATGACCTTAAAAAATTTTTAGAAGCTTTAGTAGCCCATGGGTTATGATCCACGAGTTGATTGCAGTTCACCTTGAATGGAATTTGGTTTTCTTAGTTGGGTGTAAAGGAGACTGAATCATCGCATATGACATGACCGTAGAAAAGTTCATGTCATCCCTACCAGACTCTTTGAGTATCGTAGATGTTGGAAAGTGCGCTACCAAGCATCCGGATATGTTCCATATGTTCCCTTGTTATCCGATTCACTACAGCCATAAGTAGCAGATCTGGCAGCCTAGGTACCATCATATGAGGAAAGTCGCTTGCAAGAAAGGTGGGGCCATGCTTCAAAATTTTCGTAATATTGACCCTCTTTCTCCTTCAAAATTGTTGTAAATAGTCATCATGGTTATCTATGTTTCTAACATATGGAAGAAGCTGAGCTCGTGTACTGACTGTTAGTGTGGTTGTTAGACTTGATTTAGCTCAATTTGTAATGGTATTGTAAGTGTGATGGTTAGACATGATTTAGCTGAAATTGTAATGGTTAAACTGCTCCATTAAATGCTATCCAAGTTTTTGTTATATATCTATGTGCTGCTATTCCAAATTTTGATGAGCTCGTACCACGAAAAATGTTAGTGGCTGTTAAAGCTTCTTTTCTTCGGATATACGTACGCAATAGCATTTCACCCCATGGTTCCTCGATCTGTTCTTCATAACGACGTGGTGAGATTTGCTCCTCGCTGCAATGTGCAGCTAGCAGATAGGCGAATGATATTTTGTATCAGTGCATACTGATTGATACGATAATCAAAATTGATAAACCCATTATTATTTGTCCTACGAGGTCAATTATGTACCGGTCGGACTTTCTACGTTAGCAGATATGAACAGCCAGGAGACAACACTTGGGACTTGGGATAGTCCTCTTTCGTGTACCATGGGAAAGTCCGATGCTATCTCTATCGTGCGCGCCCAGGACCTTCTGGAAGACGACCAGAACCAAGGATGAAGAAACATGAAAATGTTTTGAGAACTAGTTTAGAAACCTGGGTTTTTGCGTGCACCACTCTTTTCTGGGAGCAGTTAATGGAGCTGTAACCATCACAATTTCAGCTAAATCATGTCTAACTGTCACACTTATAATACAATTAAAAATTCAGCTAAATCAAGTCTAACAATCACACTAACAGTCAGTACACGAGCTCAGCTTCTTCCATATGTTACAGACATAGATAACCAGGATGACTATTACAACAATTTTGAAGGAGAAACGGGGTCACTATTACAACAATTTTGAAGCATGACCCCACCTTTCTTACAAGCTACTTCCCTCATATGATGGTACGTAGGTTTAAAGTGATGGACTCCTCTGCCAGATTTACAACTTATGGCTGCAGTGAATCGAATAACAAGGGAACATATGGAAGATAGTAGGCTAGTCGGTACCATACTTCCTGTGTTATCCGACGTCTACGATACTCAAAGAGTCTAGTAGGGATGACATGAACTTTTCTGCGGTCCATATCATATGCGATGATTCGATTTTCATTATGCCCAACTAAGAAAACCAAATTCCATTCGGGGTGAAATGCAATCAATGTGTGGGTCATAACCTTGCTAGCGGGGATGGCCCAATTATCACTCGGCCCATTTAAGGACTGTCCCATGATACACAAATGAGAAATGGCCGGACTATCCCTCGCCGTCCCATCCCACGTGGTGCAGCGCAGGAACCCTAATCTCGCACGGGAAAGGATGGCGGGAGACGGCCCCATCCCGCGCATAAAAGGCGCGCGCCCTGGTGGAGTTAGGGTTACCGCCCCCATTTCTTTACCCCTCTCTGGCTGGAGATCTCCAGTGAGCTATCGGTTCCCTTCTCTTCACCGGTTTCTCGCCGGTGTCTTCTTCCGTCGACGGAGCCTTGCTGGTTCTCCGGTGTCTTCGCTGGTATACCTCGCCTTACCCCTATCGCTGTACCCCAATTTCTTTACATGTTGCATGGTGCGATGTTCTCTAGGGTTCATGTTTCGCTATTGTACCCCTAGATCTGTGCTTTTTTGATGGAAATGAGGTCATGGTATGCATAGATCTGTTCGTGTTGGTTGATTTCGATTGAGATTTGTTGAGTACTCGTGATGTTCCAGGTGTTTGTGCCTGTTCATATTCTGAGCTCATTGCCATCTGTCTATGATTGATCTGCCCTGTTATGATGCAAAGTTGGTTGTGCTATGCACTGAGCAATGATGTACTTTTTAAAAGAAAACATGAGACAGATTGCATTTTGCAATGATGGTTCAGTTGAGGACAACTTGTATGCATTTTGCACTGAGCAATGATGTCTTTTTAAAAAAATGAGGCAAATGGCAATTTGCAATGATGTTGTGATCTATACAATCTATTCCTATGCTGCTGCTTCAGTTCATGACACAATTTGGGCACTTGTATACTAGGAATGGCAGGGACGGGTGACCACATCCAGCTCATTGATGATGCTGAGCTCCTTGGGGATGCCAATGGTGCTCCTGTTGGTGAGGTTGATCTGGAAGCACCTGCACCCCCAACTTAGAATGGCCCTATGCACTGGACCCCTGTGATGTCCACCTTCATGCTTAGGAGGTTCCATGTCCTTACCATCTAGGGAGTGAAAACTGACAAGGGGGTTTTGAGTGTCCATATGCTGCAAGCCAAAGAACAACTGAAGATAAGCCATATATCTGAGGCTAAGCATTGCTATGTCATTCGTTTTTCTATTTGGATTACTTCTTTTCTCAAATTTGAGGCCTATTGCTTGACTTGTTTGACCTTTGGAAATGAAATTGAGCCTATCAGTTTCATTTCCATACAAATGCATGGAGGTTTGATTTTTGGGTTCTCTTTCATTTGCAAAGGTCTGGTTTTATGGGCAATGATAATTTACAACTCCTGTCTTTGTTTGCCAATGATGAGTGCAATGGCAGGTTATGGAGAAGGAAAGAACTTGATCATCATCTTTGGGCTACGATGCAGTGGACATGTGTTCAGATGTTCCTTTTTT
>CM041631.1:31068497-31088842 GCA_023333625.1 Bothriochloa decipiens
TTTTTTCATGTAGTTCATCGGATCATCAAGAGTTTGCAAGCCTCAGAAACTGCTCTACCATTTGGATTGCCTGATGGCTGATGCTGTAAAGCCTCTCAGCAACTGCAGTTCCGATTGGCGTGCCTGATGCCTGCGGCTGCAAATCGATGCCTGATGACTGCGGTTGCAAAGTCTTGGTGATTTTATGGCCTCCATGATGCATAATATGGGTTAAATTGTCCGAAGATGATATGATATACAACTCATTATCTGAGGCAATGTTTTGTTCAAATTTGTTCTTCAATTCGCTTGTTCACTTGCCTGCATTTCTGGCGCCAATTGTGTCTCCTTTCAAAACTGGTGGTGGTAAAGTCACCAAACCATACATGGGTGCTCACATCGCCACGCATCCAGGCACACCAAACAAAAGACCCTGTATAAGTCTGTGCAAAGAAATCATTCAAACGGTAACCAAACACACACCGTCGTGAGATGTATCATCTCATCAGTGTCAATCACGAGCACTTGCACGGTTTTAGCCTGTCTGAAACTAGCCTGGACGGCCTCTCCATCCCAGCCCAGACTCATTCAGGCAACCAATCGCACCCTTAGTGTCTAATATATAAAGGCTCCAAGGGGACGAGAACACACATAGCCACTTTAGCGTAGCGGCAAAGACCTTCACTTCTTTAGTGCCAGGTCTCAGGTTCAAATCCTAGAGAACCCAATGTTTTTGGGGAATTCAACATCGGTCGAAGAAGGGTGGTTCCACATCTATGGTCCCTAGTTGGGGGTCCCACATGTCAGTTGACGAAGGTTGACCTCTCAGGAACGGAGATGGGTGCCTAATGGCGGGTCCCTTCTAACTAACACGCTGATCCCACACATCGGATGAGGGGTCCCACATGTCATTGACGAAGGTTGACCCCACATGAACGGAGATGGGTCCCCTGTGGCGGGTCCCATCCAACTTACACACTGATCCCACACGTCTGATGGAAAAGGTTCCCAGACGGGTCCCATATGTCAGCCGTCGAAGTATGGGGTGGGTTGGGTCCCATGCGGCGGGTCCCTTCTAACTGACACACTGATCCCACTCGTCGGATGGAGTACGGTCCTAGATGGGTCCCACATGTCGGTCAGTGAAGTGGCGCCCATTCGGAACGGATGAGTTACGGCAGGTCGCATAACGTCTGACGGAGAAGTGTCCGGCTGAGTGATGGGCGGGTCTGACGACTAACGGCGGATGGAAGTATGAGTGAAGGTGGCTCTCCCACAGCCAAACGGCGCCAGCTCCTGTAGCAAAATGGTTTCAGTGACGAAGTGTCTTGTCACAACCCGAGGATATACATGAAACCGTCACAATCCAGCGATGAACAGTGCTGCGAACGCCCCTGTGACGATTCCGTCGGGGTTTCCGTGACCATTTCCCGTGACCTTTATGAAATAGGTCATGGAAAACAAAATTATCACGGAGTTCCATGACCAAAACGACCAAAACGTCATGGAAACTACTCTTCGGTGACCATAACAGATTCATCATAAGAATTTTCATTATGGTAGGTCAAATCTCTACTAGTGTGGGTCCCAGCGGCCAGTACCCCCGATGTCAGCACGTCAGGCGGCACCTCGAATGCGCGTTTGAGTTCCACCAGATAACAGCACGCGCGGTTGATCCTCCTGGGGATGACAGCGGAGCCCTCGGACGCCTGTCGACCGGCGACCAGGAACTATATGCGTCGACAGATGGAAGTTTGGAATCGATCCACTAGCTGATCCATGTCGGATGGCCCTAGCGAACGGGCGCCGGGATTTCACTCAAACCACCCGTTAACAGCTCACCAAACACCCCATTTCGATCCATCGAGGAAAAATTGAGGGAAGTTCACCTCCGAATCTCGACCGAATCGAGATGCGTGGAGGAATTTTAGCATGATAAGCCCAGGCTCACGCTCGACGAAACTACTCGACAACGAATAGTAGACACTCGGGGGCTCGATAACCACCTCCGAGCACGAAATTAAATAAAGATAAAATAAATGCAGGGCGAATTTAAGAAGGCGACGAGTAGGTAAGGCAAAAGTTGCTTCCATTTAGCACATAACTTGATTACAAATAGACCAAAAGCGCGCCTCCGAGGCTGGTTAAGGTAATTACAGACTCCACTCGACAAAAAGGTAAAAACGACTACCCTAACTAAACTTCTTAAACCTAATACTACGACTGACTTAGCCTGACACGAGGAAGTGCAGAGGCGGCTTCGTATGCCCCCTGCACCTCCATCCTCGCCGCCAGAGCTTTTGTCCGCACCCACGGCCTCTGGTGGCATCGCCATCACGGCCGAGAAGATCGCCACGCTCGTGAAGGCGGCCAACATCACCGACCTCGCCGCCGGTACGGCCCGCATCTTCACCGCCAGTAGTGACGTCAAGGTGTCTTCCACCCGCGCTCCCTGGATGGAGCGACGGCCACGACGCCGGACGAACACGGGTGGGGATGTCACGAAGGCGCTCGATGAGCATCGTGCCACTGGCGCTCGACGAGCATCGCGCCACTGGCGCCCACCGAATCGGCGGCCGCCCACGCTGCCGGACCAATCTGGGCCATCTCTGCCTCTAGTGCCGCAACGTGGTTGGTGGCGGCCGTGACTCGGGCATGCAGCACGCCCAAGGTATGCCCGGACTCCATGATGGCGTCGTGAACGGCGTCGATGATCTCCCACAAGACCTCAGGGTAACAAATCTGATGAAGATTCGCCCCCAGCGCGGACAGCACCGCCGGAAGCGAATTGGCTTCGGGAGTAAACTCCCCGGCCACTGCCCGAGCTGCGGCAGCTCGAACCTCCAAAGGTGACGGACTAGCCGCCGGCGCCGGAAGAGACGGCAGCGCCACATGACGGCGGCGCGAAAGGCGCTCCGTGCCAGGACTCTCCCTCGACGACAGGCCCTGGCTAGCGACGCGCCTCCTACTACTCATACGAAACTGGTGAAGCAAAGGGGAAGAAGCAGACGGAAGATAAGATGAACACCAACGCACCCTCTGGTCCTCTTTAAATAGACCTGGCCAAGAAGGGGAACCGGCTCAGCCCGACGCGCGGTGGGTCCGCACCCACTCACCTACCCGCCTTAATGAGGTCGGCCGCAGGAAATGGAAGGGGTTCGGCTACTCTCCGCTTGCGAAACGCAACACCCGTCGGGACGAACGCCCAGCCACGGCGTGGCGCCCGAGAAGATAGCTGGCAAGAACGCCATTAGACATGACTAATCGGAGCCCGCGCCTCGCCCCGCGCGACGCTGATCCACGCTGACCTCAGGTTCGTACTCGAAACGTGACGAGGCGGCCAAGTAAGTGACCCGACGCGGCCGGACGGAACCACGCCGTCCCTCACACGCCTTGCAGGATCATGATGACCTCAAAGCTGTCCCCGGCGTGTCAAAAATGGTCACGTGGCGCGGTAAACGCAGGCCCCTCCCTCCGTCACGTCCCATTGGAATTATGACCACCGGCCCTCGTGCCTCATGGGCCGGACGGAGCACGGGGGATTTGGGATTAGGGTTCGCAGGGCGACCCACCAACCAAAGGCGGTTCGCGAAATCCGCCTTGAGCATCGACGCGAGCACTCGTGGCAGTGCCAAAGCACGACGAACGCACGGAGATCCGAGATGATGATCCCCGTAACACAAGATCAGGAAATGACGAGCGAAGTTACAGGAATGGACTCGATAAGCGTGAAATCCAAACAGGTCCAGTTACAAGATAATAGGCACGATGGCCTAATTACAAAAGGAGGGACGAACGATGGCCTACTCGTCATCCTCGACTGGGACCATGGTGGCGATGGTGCTAGCGGCAATCGTAAGGCTCCCCACGAGCTCCAAATGGGCATCCACGCCCTGGCCGTCGGGGAAGCCTGACACTCCGTGAAGATCGACGCCAGTGTGAGACTGAGCAACCGCGAGCACCGCTGCTGCGCCATGGAACGCGGCGCGCTCCACGGCGCTCACCGAGAGCGCCGGAACTTGCTGAAGGCGAGCGACGAGAGACTCCCCACGAGCATGCAAGGCATTGGCGGTAGCCTCAGCGGCAGGACGAAGGGCCAGCAGCTCCCGCTCTAGCTCTGAAGAAAGTGGCCGCGAACAGTCAGTAGGAAATCAACGACGACGCGAACTGAGGCAAGTCGATGGCGGCGAGACTTACCCACGCCGCGGCCATCGGCGTCCGCCAGCTGTTCGCGTAGTTGCTCTCAGACGCGCGCCGCCTCCGTCAGCGCTTCGCCCGCCGTCTCCATCATCGCCCAAAGAACTTCAGGATCACGGTCGGCGCGCAGCCCCTCCCGGGGCGCTCCAAACAACTCCTCAAGCGGATCGACCGCCGGAACGGACGACGACGCGGGGGCTGCCGAAGCCGCTGCCGCTCCCGGCGCCGCGGGAGACGACGAACCCGGAGCGCTCTCCACCCCAGCCCGAAAGTTCTCAGGAGCCAATGCGGGGGCCGGAGGAGTGGACGGAGCTATCCTGAAGACAGAAGAAATAAAGTCAAGAGTAAGAACGGCAAAACGACCGAGATCGTGAAAAATCGAGAATGACGACGTAGGCGAAGAACAAACCTCCCTTCGGATGAGACCCGGCGGCGGAGCGACCGCTCATCCGAGGAACGGCTGCTGCCGGAGCCATCACCTATGGGGCGCTTGCCACGATCCATCACGGAGGATGGAAGAAAGGCTACGGCGGCGCTGGAACGGGCGAGGAAGAAGACAGAGTAACTTCCCTATTTACCTCCGGTAAATGAGCAGGGTAATCCAGCGAAAACCGTCAATATAAGCCGCGCAAATGCGTCGAAAGCTGAACGGGCGCGAAGACCAGCGGGCCCCGCTCACGCCGCACCGGAGCCAACAAGGACACAGGGCAGGCGAGATCCTCCCACGTGGACGCAGCTCAACTAAATAGGCGCAGATTAAAAGCCCAACCGATTAAGAAAATCGCTCGTAGGCTCGGGGGCTACTGTCCGAGGCCTATAATCGAGATGGCCCGACCCACAGGCTGACACCCATCGGTGGGCCGCGAATGAGCAAGGCCCACGAAATAAGGCAGGCCGCCGTCCGCTAGAAGAAGAAAGGCCGATGAAGTAGGCAGGGGCGACCCGTCTCGGCCGATGAGAGGCGAGGCCGATGAACTCTTCGCTTCGCCCGACGTGCGAGGTCGGAAGAAATATCGGTCCGAGGGATAAGCACGATGAGGACTCCCTCGCAGCGGGGTAGTACGACCGGCCGGGCCGTAGAAGTTGACTCCGTGAAGGAATCTAGAAGACAGAGATAGCGTAGCTGCGGATCTAGCGGGTCGGTGGCCCGGACCCCTACCAGAGGGTGTATCCATATCACCCACCCACGCACGCCCTGCCTGGCTGCAAAAGGAATGATGAGCCCAGCAAGGAGATGCCTGACCGATGCCAGGAGTCGAAGGACGACGACCGTACGCGCCGACGACGGAGAAGAGACCGGCCCCTACTACGACCCAGGGTACCCGGACATGATGGCGTACGACGAACCCGGGGACCCCCAAGGAAACCATCCACGATGACGACACGCCACAAGCTACTACCTAGAACATATGTACGATGGACCCTGCCTTTGCTCTATAAAAGGGGAGGCCACACCATTCTTTAGAACAACTGAACAACTCCTAGGTTCAACAACACACGTTCAGACCTCAATTCACCAATTCAGCGAGTCCCACGCACTCAGTAGACACACATTCACTCACCGCGCCGAGGCTTGAGCTTCACTCTCCCTCGCCATGCTTGTACTCCGCAGACTTTGATCACATAATCAATAACAAGAGCCTCAGCTCGAACTGGATGTAGGGATCGTTCTGCCCGAACCAGTATAAACCCCTGCGTCTAACCATCTGAGCTTGCCTAAGCACGTCCTCGTGAACAAATTCATTGCCGGTGTTGATTCTCAACGCCGACAAGCGATCTGAGGATGAGTCTACAAACACGATCTGATCGACTACGTTGCCGGGAGAAGACTTGTACCACTACTACCTCAACATCGCAGGTGTCATGGCAGCACCTTCTCTTAGAAATCCTAGTAGACATGGCTAATATCTAGAATTACTAGTGCTTTACTTTTATGCAATGCTTACACCTGAGATAGGTTTGCATGGTAGATTATTACTTGATAGCCCTACCTTGTTGTAACCTTTCACCTGCTTACCTGTTGTTATGTTAGCCACATGCTTATCTGCTATATATATATACAATTCACTCGCTTACATTTTGATGCGATGTGATGAACCCTAGGGGGTTCTGGCAGGGATGTCAGGCTTGATGTGTGTGTTGATGGATCAGATCGGTATGTGAGCTGATGGTGTTGTATCTGACTTTGGGGTGAAACTTACGGCAGGGTGTAGGGTGAGGGTTGAGTCGATCGAGCTAGGATCTACGACGAGCTTTTGGAGTGAGTCTTGCCGTGGGATGAACCTGGACATCCCTGCGAAACTGACCTGTGGCAGGTCCATGAAGTGTTGAGAAGGAGAATCCTAGGGTGTAAGCCTCTGAGGGGTGGAACCCAGGATGAAGGTGCCGTGGTAGCACGTTAAAGAACAACCCTGATGAAGACATTCTGGCTTGATCACACTTAAGAACTGTTATGCTGGTATTTGGATCATAGGAATCCTTTGCATTCCGCAAGCTCTCTGTGATGGGGAGACGACTGGACTACTTGGTAGAGTGATGCCATTACTGCAGGTTGTGAGGGTGGGCGGTAGGATGAGAGTTTCCCATACCGTCCTAGATGCTGGTACTACTTGGAGGGGCCCGGTACTACGCTTTCCCAGTCTCAACTTGCCCGAGACACGTTTTCGGAGTTTCCAGGGTTAAGTGGCATGATGGTATCGCTCTAGTTAAGCAAGCAGCCAAAATCTGCCTAGGAGAGTTGACGCGCCTATGACGGCTATCTTGTGGTATGTGAAACCTCTGCAGAGTGTATGGTTGATCGATCGATACATATGCCGACTCATCGACTATGGACCTTCCTTGTGTTCTGTTTTTCGGCCTAGTGAGTGGAGTGTTCTACCTCCCCCGAGAGTTGCTTCCGGTCGTGAGCCCTAGGTTGGGGGCTGCGGGCCGCTGAGACAGGCTGAGAGGGAGTTGGCCTAGTTGACCTGAGAGTGAGTCTGGTTGGTGATGGTGGTGGTGATGTGGTGATGGATCTAGGATGGATGGTGTAACAGCCCCAAATGGGCCAGTGGGCCCAATTCGCGATATGGGCCGATGTACTGTAGCAGGGGGGACAGTGGGCCGAGTACTGTAGCAGCCCGGCACTGTAGCTGTCCGACTGTAGCAGTCCGTTACTGTAGCACCGAATCGGACCGGGCCTGTGTTCGAGTTACTGTAGCACGGGTACTGTTCACTGTAGCATCGCGAAATACTGTAGCAATCCAGGTTTAGTACCGTATCGTGAATCCTGAGGTCGCCCAGCCAGCTTAAATACCAGGGCCAAGGACGCGTATTAACCTTCGGTTAACCGTTTTGAACGAAGCGAGGACGAAAGTTCAAGCGGGTTTTTACGCAGGCGGGACCCGCTCCTCGGTAGAGTGGGCCTGGGCCGTGTGCCGGGACTGGGTTGTTACAGATGGTATGGTGGTTGAAGGTGTGTGTGTGGGATAGGAACGTGTTAAAACTTGACTTATTGTTATAAACTTGATTACTTTTTGCATGCATAGGAAACCCACCGCCAAACTATAGGATCGCCAGATCCCTTTGTTTGTTTCCACTAAAGCTCATCTGTGCTAACCATGGCCTACACACATCTGGCGGTATGCAGATTTACCTGTTTCACAGTGATATTGGAAATAGAAGGATTAGGAGGTCTCGTGTCTACGCTCAAGATGGTTGATGAAGATCCTTTCGCGAATGTTCTCTTACTTTCGCAACTGTTCTGGATGCTTGTACTCTGATGATCCGCTATGTGGCGATGTAATAAATAATGTAAGCCCTATTATTGTACTCCTTTATCTAGTTTCGATGTATGGATTTGATTATCAACTATTATATAATAATGTAATAGATTATATTTTCACATTATTATTCATTCTGTGGATTTTTCCTTCGTAGAAAATTTGAGGATGTTTCACGTTTGTCTTTGGGAGGCCATGGATGGGATCCAGTTGAACAAAGCAGTCGAGGACTCCATTAGTTGGAGATGGACGACTGACGGGGAATACACCGCAAAGAGCGCCTACCTAGCACAATTCACAGGTCAGTTTTGCAAGATCAAAGTCACGCCAATCTGGAGAGCCCACGCCGAGTCAAAGTGTCAGTTCTTTGCCTGGACACTGCTACATAATAAAATCCTCACGGCAAACAATCTTAGCAAGAGGGGTTGGACAGATGGCACAGACTGCAGGATCTGCGGGAGCGGGTTAGAAACGCCAAGACACTTATGTAAAGACTGTCCGTTCGCCATTCAGGTCTGGGACACGCTGGTGCAATGGTTCCAACTAAACGCCATCCAAACAGTAAATAAGTCAGGCTCCATTCATGCATATTGGTGGCGATGCAGACGCAAAGTGCCCAAGAATGAGAGAAGACAGCTGGACGGAATCCTTATATATTTTTGGTGGAATATATGGAAAAAAAGGAATAGAAGACATTTTCAACAAAGGCAACTCTCACCTATCCAAGTTGCAAGCTTATGTAAGGAGGACATCACGCAGTATAGGTTGGCTATGACGCCGAACAGAGGAGTAGAGTCTCAGTAGTTTTGTTTTTTCGAGTTTTTTCCTGTCAGGTAGCTTCAGTGGTTGTTCCAATAGCGTTCAGGCTTCCGTAATTTCGTTTTCGTTCTTTTGGTGGCGCTTTAGTTGTTCCCCTTTCGCCCCATTGGGTTGTAAATGTTTCTGTAAATTGTTTTTCTTTCTATCGTCTAATAAAACTGTAGCAAAGCTTTTGCCGTCCTTTCTAAAATATAAACAAGACATAATGTATATGTACGTCAAGGGGACCTGGAGACTGATTTCAGGCAGTGACATCAAATGTGTAGTACTTCTTGAGTGGGTTTGTTGGAGTGTAAATATCTCACAATTTTGTGCTTAGTTGTTTCTGTTTTGCTAATTTGTATCAAATGAGTACAGCTTCTAAGAATAGGCTTTTGAAAACAGCCAGGAGATTGATTTGATTGTCCAGCACAAATTCAGTTCGAGTTATGATTGAAATTGCAGATTATCTGAGAATAACACTTCTAATATTATTATTGGGTACTGATGAGAAATCCTGAGAGCCTACCAAAACAACTGATAAAACAACTTCTTTACACTTTTTAGCTCTTCTTTACATCAAAATCACTCAGTGAACAACTAATTTGTTGTGTATTTGGTACAGGGTTTGAAAAGATCGCAACAACACAACCAGTCAGTGTTGTTCATGCAATGTCAGGATGTTGATGATTTTGCAAGAAAATTACCAAGCAACATCAACTGCTGTTTCAAGGCTGGGGTGATTTTCTCTAAAACTTTTATTGCTAAAATTACTTCAATCATTAGGAACTTTTGATGGGTGGGTATTCAGGACGAAAATTCCTCTGCTCCTTTTCACTTTCGCTCCTGGGAGGATATTTGCAGACCCAAAAAGAATAGGGGTCTTGGCATTAGATATATTCTTAAAATCAATCATAGTTTACTAATTATTTCTGCTTGGAAAACAATCACTGAACATAATGCCTTTCTGTCAGCTGTAATCAAAGCTAACTATTATCCTGGCTCTACTTTTTGGACTGCCAGCAACACTAATTCTAAAGTTGCTTTCTGGTCGTCCATTCTTGAAGTGAAGGATATCTCTTCCATAAACATTGTATTGTCCATATCCATAGAGGCAACTCTAGTATTTGGTCTACGCCTTGGTGTACTGTTTGGAATTCTATCCATGACCACATCAACTTACCTGTCACAGTAAAAAGGCTTTGATTCCTCAGAATCAAACTTGGAACACTAACCTATACATATCTCAGATTTTTTTATGATGAAGCTGCTCAGGTCTATCACTCAACTCCTATGGTTCCTTCGGGCTCTCATGACATAGTAAGATGGAAGCCAGCAAAAAAAGGTTCGATCACAACTAAAGAAGTTTTCACTCTGCTTAATAATCAGATACAGGTACAGCTCACAGATCAAGGAGCTAGAGGCGAGAGTCTGGAGACACGAAACACTCACTCCATGCATCAAAACCTTTGCATGGAGGCTTATTAGAAGGGCCCTAGCTATTGGTGCCAGATCTGGGAATTTCTCCACTAAAAATAGTAAATATTGTGCAACTTGCAATTTGATTGAAAATGACTCTCATCTCTTTTTTTCCCATTGCACTTTTGCTAGAGCTGTTTGGTTCTCTGCTTCGCCTCCTTTGCTCACCTCAGGTCTACCGCAGGAACAAGATGTTGTTCAAAAAACATATCGATAATTATCAATCAAAACACTTCGGATGAAGACTTTCAAAAGGATTTTAATTACACTCTGCTATATCTGGAAAGCGAGAAAAATAAAAAATGTTCTGTCATGCAGGTTCATTTTAGTGGCTGCTGATATCAAGTTAACAGTACTCACAGAAAAAATAAATGCTGATCAAGAAAAACATGAAAAATATCACTTCAACATGCACAGGTTGTCAAAACCACTTAGAGGAGAACAGAAACAGTCATCTAAGAAGGGTTGACACCCAGTCAACTCAAACAAACCTAATGCAGGAGATCCAAGCATCAGGCTACAATAGATGTCAAGACAGGCATGCAACCATTGCAAGGATGGTGGCCCAAGGATGGTTGTTGCCAGCCTTTGGAATTGGTCACCGGTTGGTCCTATTGAGGTTCGTCCTCAATGGGAAAATGGAGCAACTAACAACATCAGTCCCATGACAACATTTGCCTACTTCAACAAGGTATAAATTCTTCTTTTGCAGGTCACAAAGGAGAAAGGAGGATCCACAATGACAATCAGATGGGCTTCGCTTCAGTCTTAAACCTTCCAAGACAACCCCATTAGAAAATGTTATTACCAGCTACTTTGCCCAGTATAAGATGCTACATCGATGCTTCCATCAACCCGGACACTCATTTGCAGGTTGCAACAGCAGGTTTGGGGGTTTTCATCATCAACACCCACACAGGAGCTACATCGACTATCTACGTTAAAGCAATCCGAAGAAGCTGCAACTCAGTGTTAATGGCTGAAGTGGCTGCTTTTGCTCTTGGAGATAAACTTCTCAATGCACTTCAAGTGCATCGGCCCTTCTTTCTTTCAGAGAGTCAACAACTAGTAACCTTCTTCAATGGTAAAGATCATTCTAATCCTCAGTGAGATATCAATCGCTTCACTCAGAGTTTCACCAATAATGTTGCAGCAACTGAAGGAAGAATCTTAAAGATTAACAGGAAAATCAACACCGCTGCTCATATACTAGCTAATCAAGCGCATAATCACATCGGTAGGACTTTGCATGAGCCTATTGTCACTTGTACGAATCATCTCCATGTAAGCCATAAACTCTGTATTGGGTGATTCTTTCACCCTCATAGCGGCATCCTGTTGCTAATTTATAAAGTTCTACTCATTATCAGAAAAAAGGCAGGGGTGATCAGAAATGACAGGACCAAAAGATAACTGATGTGTAAGATGAAATATATTGTACATGGTCTGACATGACAATGTACAATGTAAGTTTCTGTAAATGAAATACATATAGCGCGTTGGTTGTTTTTTAAAATCTGGAATGTGATGTCTATGTTAAAAAGATTGTTTCATTTCTTCAGGTTACTGTGATTGTTTTTGTGACAAAAGAATTGTTTGTCTAATAAAAGAAATGGTTCTCTGATAAAACGAATGGATCTGCAGTACAGTTCTCTGATAAAAGGAATGGTTAGTGTCTCGGTAGATACTGTATCAGAGGGGTGCAAATCGATCACAATATACCAGGTGTTCCTGCATAGTGCCTGTTGCACGCTTACCAGGCAAATTCAGGTGATGGAGATCGGGGACAAACAATCTCACCAGATCAGATTCACGAATGGGTTATCAAATATTCATCTCATCTCCCACATCATGATCGAGTGTGCACATCTCAGATCCAAGTGTGATCTGGAGCTGCTTCAATAGAATTTCCACATTTAACATTGTACAAAACTTAAGTACCGCATTCAACTGATGTCAAGTGTACCAGCAACAAATTAAAAGGAAACATGTAAAGAAATTAGAGAAACTCTTGCAGTTCAATATCCAAATACTTAATGCCAATCATCAATAATAAAACAGAAGTTCTTAGTTCTCCCCAAGCTAAGGCTCCTATCAGTTCCCTACAGTTCTGGGGCTTCGTCCTCCAGAGCTGCCATTGCCAGTATCCTCTCCCGTGCTTCCCATGTCAGAGCCCATGCCTCCACTGCCGCTAACACTGCCACTGTCACTGCCAATGAAGTAAGAGCCGCAACTCTAAACTCTTGTCGCAAAATCAGATCAGGTGTCTCTGTGCTATTGTATTTGAAGAGCCACACTTCACACCTTTTCTCCCTTTTGGCAGCATCAGAGCTTTTCAGACCCCAATCATGAATCAGACCATTGAATTCATGCAGAGTTACTGACATTTCATCTCTCACATTGGTTACGAACTTTTCCTGGACTGGTCCAAATCTTTGAGCTTCCGAGAATATAAGTGCTGAGGCCCTGATCACACGGAGTCCGTCTTTTCTTTCTATCCTAGCATTTTGAGGAGTAAACTTACGAACGATGTGGTAAAATATATTCCAAGGACTGTGGACCTATGTAAATATCAGAGCTGCAACAACAGCAAGTTAGTGTTTTGTAAGCACTAAATAAATAAATAACTCAACTGGTATGCACTCACATTGATTTATATCCAGATTCATAAGCGATATCATGGTATGCGAAAAATGAAGGGATGTCCTCATTTGAAAACTTATACCATGGTTTGCTACTGTTAGTATCCTCATCTCTCAACAGAAACCGGAAAGCAACAACATAGACATTTGTGTCTCTGAAGAGTTGTTGCGCTCTGTTCCCTGTTCCTGGAGCCACCACCTCAACAATGTGAAAAGTAGAGAGGTCCTCGGCTGGGCGAGAGTGAGAGTCAGGGTATACAACCTCGGCCGGAGTGACAGGCCTATCACTAATGGTAGTGGCAGCAATTTCACAGTAGTAGGACCACCTCTTTGGAAACAGCCTCTTGAAGCTTGTTGCCCCTGCATCCATCCCTATGCGGAAAACCCTGATGTCCTACATAAAAAATGGAAGATTCATTATGCGCTGAGATAAAAAATAGATTCATTATGTGCAAAGAAGTTTATGTTCCAATTTGTAACCATGTATTCCTTTTTCACAACTACATCTGGACCCTTCAACTGCATTTGGCATTTCACCATTCTAATGAATGAGGGCGCCTGTATATATACCAGCAATTTTCTCTCACACTATCAAAGATGACTTTTCCATTCTCCTCACGAAACACATGGACCATTAACAACGAAGCAACAAATTCTTCTTTGGTGCAAACATACAAGGTACTACTTTATTTTCTAAGCATGTACTGTTATCTTATCTAACATCTATGATTTTGTATCCTTATACATCTCTATATTCTCAGCTAACAATAATGGTAACTCCTGTATGCTTACAAGTGAGGGTTAAGCCTAGTGCTAATTACCTCAATGTATCTAGTTATCTATTTACTAATTACTGTCTAGTCATTTTCATATGCCGTGGCACCCAAATAGGATCTGCTTTAGGCCCTATTCGGTTTTGGGGGGTTGACCCCAGGAATAATTTTTAGCTGGATTCGTTACTTCAATTTGTATAACAACCTGAATAATTCCGGCCTAGAACAGTTCATTCCAGAGAAAGCAAACAAGGCCTTATGCAGTTAGAATATTCTCTGGGTCGTTGAGGACCATCTTGTATCCCGAGTAAACTCACTCTTGCCTACATAATGCAACAAGTAGCTATGGCAAAGTAGCCCACTGGCAGTATCAAAATCTCAATTCCCCACTTGTGTGTGTTCTGTGTGCTAACAATTGGTACCGGAGCCTTAGGTTGAGAGAGAGCAGAGGCCATGTCCACCAAGCCTGCGCACTACGCCGCCACCGCCGCCATGATCTCCAACGCCCGAGGAGGCGCCGTGGTAGGCAAGCAGCAGCAGCGGTGCAGGCTGCAGCGAGGCTTCGTGAGGATCTGGGGAGCGAATACTACTGCCGTGCTTTTCGAGGATCTGGGGAGGAATAGGGCGGAGCGGAGCCCTCGCTGGCACCGTGACCAGTCGCCTTCGCCAATGCGGGAAGCGGAGGCCATCACGGGTCCCCGTGGATCTACAAGGACTCCGACGCGGGCACTCCATGGCTGATGCTAACGAGGATAAACTACCACAAGGTGGCACTGCTCATGAATGTCAAGATGCCGGCGCGCTAGCTCTGGGAGCCATCGAGGACGGCACAATCGAGTTCCACGATGATCGGCGGGCACTCGACGCCATCATCGCCGGTGTTCCTCAAGAGATGGGCATTCCCCTTAGTGACAAGGACACAACCAAGGAGGCATGGGACGCCATTAAGACAACGTGCATCATCATGGATCAAGTTCAACAGGCGACTATCAGCGACTTCGGTGCGGTGGGAGAACCTCGCCTTCCGGCCCGATGAGCAAGTCAAGGATTTCACCATCAGGATCTCCACTTTGATGCAGCAAATGGCCTACTATGGTAAGTTGGTAACAAGGATCTCTTGGAGCCTCATGTGGTGAAGTTCCTGCACGCCGTGCCGATACTCCCAGCTTGTGATCACGATCGAGATGCACCTCCATTTTGAGGACCTATTACCATTGAGCAGGTGACTGGGAGGCTGAAGGCGGTAGATGACCTAGACGAGGAGCCCCTCACCGAGACCTTCACCGTCAGTGTGAAGCTAATGTACAAGCAAAGGAGTGCTCGACAAAGGGAAAAGAAGTGGGGTCTGACTCTAGCTTGTCCTCGTCCAAGGATCGACCCCGGCACCCGTGCGGTAGCAAGAAGACGAAGCCGAACGGGGATCGCGATGGTGTAGATAAAGTAGGCACCATCGGCGACAAACATTGGGAGAACTGCGATGTTACCTGCCTCAACTACAACCGCGCTGGCCACTAGGCACGGATTGTCCCATCCTCGACGTGAATGGGGAGGCAAGCGCGGTGGCAACCGCAGAGGCCAGTGTGGAACGCGGCGGTGCGTGCACTAACGCGACTCATGTCGCAGAAGTAAAGGACAACGAGGCTTCTCAATTCCTCGCCCATGGCTTCCTCGAGTTGGATGCAGAGGAGGGAAACATGGCATGCACCTTCTCCACCAACCTCAACATCGACGAACCACGAGCCCGCGTCTTCCTCAACACCAATGCTGATAAGGAGAAGCTCAACGGCTGGTACCTCAACAGCAGCGCCACCCACCATATGACTGGTCGTCGTGGAGCTCTTTGCTGACCTCAACACCAACGTTTGTAGATTGGTCCGGTTTAGCAACGCATCAAGGTGAAGGTCCAGCATGTCGGCTCAATCATGTTCGAGGGAAGACCGACGAGCAGCATGTCCTCCACGGCTTCTACTACATCTTGCCTCAACTCCATCATGATCCTAGGCCAGCTCGATGAAGGAGAGACGAAGATGGAGATCGACAAGGGCGTGCTGCAGATTTGGGATCGGCATGGGCGGGCGCTCGCCAAGGTTTGCCACGGTCCAAACTGCCTCTACATCCTTCACCTTGAGCCAGTGTGTTCTCTCTGCCTCAGTGCGTGCAAGGAGAAAAAAGCTTGGCGCTGGCACGAGCGGTTCGGCCACCTCCACTTCGAGGCGCTCCACAAAGCTCGTCAAGGAAGGGAAGGTGTGGTTTTTAATGTCGGAGATCAACCATGTTGAGCAAATCTACGACACTTGCATCATCGCAAAGCAGAAGAGGCGCCCCTTCCCTCGCGAAACCCTGTACCATGCGCAGGAGCAGCTGGAGCTGGTACACAGCGACCTCTGTGGGCTGGTGTCGCTGATCCAGGCGGGCGACACATTCCTCCTGCTGGTGCATGACATGTCTCGGTTCATGTGGGCCGTCCTTCTGCCGACCAAGGACACCATCATTTAGGTACATGCTACGGCAGAGAAGGAAAGCGTCTGCAAGCTCTAGGTGCTGCGTACCGACAATGGCGGCAAGTTCACTATTCCTGAGTTCGTCACCTACTGCGCCGATCAAGGGATCAAGTGCCACTCCTTTGCCCCTTAGTCCCCTCTGTAGAATGGCGTCGTTGAGCGCCAAAGTCAGACCGGGCCTAGTCACTGCTGAAGCAAAGGAGGATGCCGGCCAAGTTTTAGGGGGAGGCTATGATGACGGTGGTACACCTGCTCAACCGCTCACCCACTCGCAGCTTGCAGGGCAAGACCCCTATGAGGCCTAGCATGGATGCACGCCAGCGGTCGCCCATCTCAAGACCTTTGGTTATGCCGCCTATACTAAGGAGTTGAACCAACTTGGGAGACTTGCGTGTTCATCGGGTATGCGGTGGGAGCGAAGGTGTACCACATCCTAGACCCGATGGCACAATGCGTCAAGATTCCCGCAACGTCATCTTCGACAAGGTTCATGGCCTATAGGAGTAGGGAGAGAGCAGAGCATGTCTTCGGCAGTGAGTGGACCGTCTTCACCATCGTCACCCACTTCCCCACCACCGTCGCGCTCTGCATCACCAAATCCTGGGAGCCCAAACTGACATCGGCACTAGCGGCTACTCCTCCAAAGCCATAGCTAGCGACACTACCACCGTCAACTTCCCCTACACCGACTACTTCACCTACATCGTGTTCCGGTAATCGATGGTAGGGGAGCACAACATATAAGGCGGGCAGTCCTCACCTATCAGACTAGTCTTCTGGGTTGAGAAGGCCTATGACCTTGATATGTTGTGGTCAAGTGGACCCAGGGGAGCGGCACCAGCATGGGCTGGGCTGGCTCCAAGGAACCTAAGGGCACTGGCAAATGGGCCATGCCCGGTTCTAACATATGGTATCAGCTCTTGGGCCGGGTCCGGAGCCCAAAACAATCCCTGGGCAGTCAAAGGTGGCACGTACCACCGATGTGTGACTAAGGGGGGAATGTTGGGGTGAGTCCCACATAGGTAATCGATGGTGGGGGAGCACAACATATAAGGCGGGGCAGTCCTCACCTATCAAACTAGTCTTTTGGGTTGACAAGGCCCATGACCTTGATATGTGTTGGTTAAGTGGACCCAGGGGAGCGGACCAGCAATGGGCTGGGCCGGCTCCAAGGAACCTGAGGGCACCGGCAAATGGGTCAGGCCCGTTCCAACACACCGCCACCACCAGTGCCTGGGGGCCAAGTGGAGTACGCCACCCCCTATGTGGACGATGAAGACTAGCTAGACGCCTACCTCGATGATACGCCTACCTCAATGATGAGCCCCTGGTCTACCGGACGGTCACCAAAATCATTAGTGACCAGCCCACTCTCCACTACTACCGTGTCTCTTCACCCTACTCCACCTAACGCACGCCGACAAACCTCCCAACTATGGGTGAGGCTCAAGGAGATTCGCCATAGCAAGCTACAATAGAGTAGAATATTCATGCCATGGAGCAGAACCACAACTAGGAGCTGGTGCTTCTTCCCGCCGGCCACTGCCCATCTCCTTGAAATGGGTTTACAAGCTCAAGAAACATGAGCTTGGTGCGGTGATCAAGCATAAAGCAAGGCTCATGGTGCGCGGCTTCATCCAGAAGGAAGGAGTCGACTATGACGACGTGTTTGCTCTAGTGGCGCGGATGGAATCCTTCTATGTACTCCTCGCGCTGCGGCTCAAGAGGGTTGGCATGTCCATCACATGAATGTTAAATCAGCCTTCTTCAATGGCGACCTCAAGAAGGAGGTGTACGTGCAGCAACCACCCAGCTTTGTCGTCACCGGAGAGGAAGGGAAGCTCGACTGCCTCCGCAAGGCCCTCTACGGCCTGCAGACCCGTGCGCCTGGAACACAAAGATGGACAACAACCTGAAGGAGATAGGCTTCCAGCAGAGTGCTTATGAGGCGGCGATGTACCGGCAGGGAGCGAATGCTCTGTCCTACTCGTTAGTGTCTACGTCGATGATCTAATCATCACCGAAGCAATGGGGCAAGAAGTGGAGGCATTCAAGGCAAGGATGAAGGAGATCTTCGACATGAGCGACCTCAGCCTCCTGAGCTTCTACCTCGGTGTCGAGGTGCTCCAAGATGCCAAGTGCATCACCCTCCACCAGACACACTACGCCAAGCAGATCCTGGAGCTCGGTGGAATGGTTGGCTGCAACCCTACCCACACTCCGATAGAGGAACAGTAGAGGCTGAGCAGGCACAGAACGGTAGAGGAGGTCAATCCAACTCACTACCGGCGGCTCATCGGCTCTGTGCTACCTGGTGCACACTCACCCGGACTTGGCGCTCACCTCCAGGATTGTGAGTCGCTTCATGGAGCGACTGATGATGGAGCACCAGTAGGCTGTCAAGCGCGTGCTCTGATATGTCATAGACGCCCTCAACTATGGCCTTCACTTCACCAAGGTGCCTAGCGCAGCACGCTTCGTCGACTATTGTTGCAGCGACCTTTCCGGCAACATAGACACGAGCAAGAGCTTGTGCATGAGCCTCTTCTTCCTTGGCGATTGCTTGGTCAGCAGACAATCGGTCAAGCAGAAAGTGGTGGCTCTATCAAGCTGTGAAGGAGTACATCACCAGCACTACTGCAGCAACCCAAGCTTTGTGGCTGTCAAGACTCCTTGCAGAGCTCCTTGGCAGGCATGTCGAGGTGGTAGAACTGAAGGTGGATAGCAAGTCTGCCCTTGCTCTTGCCAAGAATCCATTTTTCCACGAAAGGAGCAAGCACATCAGGACTAATTACCACTTCATCCGAAGCTGAAGATGAAACATCAAGGCTGATGACATCCCCACTACTGATCAGCTTGCAGACATTCTGACCAAATCTCTGGGCAAGGCCATGTTTCAAGAGATGAGGGAGAGGATAGGTCTGAAGAGATCACCTCCATGGGGTACTTGTTTGGTTCATGCCCTAGATGAGTTGCCTGAACACAGTACACACCTGTGAACTGCCTGATATAGGTTACAGAATTGCTTGGTCAGACATATCTCAAATTCATGGTAGTGTTTGGTTCAAGCCCTGAAAACACGCCTGTATAGTGAGAAGTGGCAAACAGTGTTCGGTTTAGAAGTTGCCTGTATTTGCAATCAGAAAAATGTGTTCTTTTGCAATGATTACAGCCGGGCAAGTTAGACAAGAACACAGGCAAAGAATTTTCGACACCTGGAGCACAGGCAAAAACGGTTTCATCCAAGCATTTTAGGTGAGGGCTCTAACCAAACAAATAATTTGTACCATGGCATTCTCCTCCCCCTAAAATGGCCACTGGGATGATCAGTCACAGATCTCTGTCCCTTTGCTGCTGGAACTAATTTGGCCAGAAGATACCCAGGCAAAACGAGACTAGAGATGAACTTAATTTTAATGCAGGCAAGATAAACACAAGATCGCCTGCAAAGGATCAAAAAGCACTATTGTGGATGATTCACAAATCTGTCCCTTTGCTGCTGGAGCAAATTTTGCCTAAAAACTCTAAAAAAAAAAAATCTTAGCATCCCCAAACCGGTTGGTCCGCCTAAAGATGCACAGGCAAAGCCGAAACTAGAAAAGAATCTAATTTTAATATTCTATATTCAACAACGCAAGATGAACACAAATTGCCTAGGCAAAGTCCGAAAGCACTCATACTCAAAAGGTGCATTTTTTTCTGTAGGTTATTACGTACCTCTGCACTCCGCTGTAGCTGTCGCCGCATCCTTACTTGTAGCAAGCCGCCGACCTCCTCGATTAGATCCTGTTGGCGAAGATCTCTGATTTTTTTCTCCAGTTCCTCGTCGACCATGGACGCCGGGCGCTCGCCACCTCCATCGCTATTCCCAGCCTCTCCGCTCGTTCCTTCCATCGCCTCAAGCTGACGCAGGCAAGACGAACCTTGCAATTGCAACCTCTGTACGGTAATTGGTGCTCGGCTCGCCGCCGCAGCACTGGCTTCTTGGAAACCCCCCTACTCTAAACCCCACTCCACCCCACTCCCCTACCTCTGTCTTGTCATTCGTGCTCGCTCGACGCTCCGTCCCTGCGGGTGCTCTGTTTTGTGCCTCCGGCGTTGGGGGTGCTGGGCCGCCTTGGATATTGGGCCGACTACATTGGGAGGAGTGCGTCGTTGTACTGTGTTGTAATAATAATAATAATAATAATAATAATAATAATAATAATAATAATA
>CM041631.1:31088852-31102327 GCA_023333625.1 Bothriochloa decipiens
TAATAATAATAATAATAATAATAATAATAATAATAATAATAATAATAATAATAATAATAAATCTAAAAAATTAATAATTAATGAGTGAAGACAGATATACGTGAAGTAAAGAAAAGGAAACAATTCGAACCTGAAGAGTAGTACATAATACTCTATTTTGTTCCAAATTGACTATCATTTTCGATTTTCTGGCCTTAAATTTAACTTAATTTATATAATACATGTAACGTTTATATCTCTATATAAATTTGTTAAAAAACTAGATTCAAATATCTTTCTAATGATACTAATTATGTATTATAAATATTAATACTTTTTAATATATAATTGCCAGCGGTTGTTTCTCGGGAAGCGCAAGCGACAAACATTTTGAAACAGAGGGAGTAAGTATTATTAAGACACGTTAAAAACTGCTGCTCCAGTATTACACGGCAGGTCTAAATGTTTTATAGAGGTTTGCTTCTAGTTTTGTGCGCACGGGGCTGAGTCCCATGGCGAAAGTTGTGTCCCTTGGACCGGTGATGGCAACGTCTTCAGGTGTTGTATTCTTTCTTTGAAGCGTTTATCGATCAGTACTCTCTTCCCCTTGCGCCCATGCTCTTCCTAGGTGTAGTGCCTTGACCTTCTTGTTAGGTGACGATGGCGCTAATGGCGTCGTATTTCTCCTTGAAGGTGTTGCTTTTGGGAGCCTGTATTTGTCAGCTTATGATGGCCGCCACCATTGTGGCGAGGAAGGTGGAGGCCTAGCTGAGGATTTCATGTCTTCAGTGCCCACTATGGCAGAAGGTGGTCGGGAGAAGAGTGTTGACGCGGTGATTGTGGCCAGCAAGTTGTGTTGCCGAGATGACCTGCATGGTGTGGCAGCGGTGGTATTCCGACGCAAGAGGTTCTCTGACCGGCAACCAGAGGTTGTGTGTGTAGTCGTATAGAACTTATGCTTTGATGAGATAGCTAGGCTAGTCATGTTGCTTTGTAGTGTTGATGTTTGTAATAAGGAATAACTAAATGCATTTTTCGACACAAAGGCTGAGATATTTTTAATATATTATTTTTTCTAAAAAGTTTCTTGGAGTGAACTTTGTAGAGCTCTATCAAATGGTTAAAATATAAATATATTTGGATTCTCATGGGGGAGCTGACAGCGGCGGATGTAGCATAGGTGCATAGGGTTGTAACTTGTTTTTAGAAACACTAAGTCTATATACCTTCCCCGAAAAATAGCCATCTCTTGAGCTAAATTACTCAATCAGGAGCGACAATAACCTGCAACCTTACTTGCAACACTAAAACCCCTTTCTTAAAAGATATCGTTTGGACAAAATTTAAGTTAAACATTGAGAATATAAATTGTAAAAAACTTTTAAATTATTGAGTTTGGAGATGTGACAACCATATATAAATAGATTTTCTTGAAATATACTTTTAAAACAATATACATATACTATGTTCCAGTAAATGTTTTTATAAAATATTAGAAGTTAAAGTTATGTTTTAAAAATCGTGTCACTGTCCAAAAAACGACATCTTTTAAGAAAATCGAAGGAGCTTACTATAGATCTTTCTTGTAAAGCTCGGGAATCCAATTGTCGATTTACAGATACGGTTGGTTAGAGGCGGCTGGTCGAACCACCCCTACAAAGCATGTACAGCCGTCCCTACGAATCCTTTTTGTGTAGGAGTGCAAAGTGAACTCGTGTTGACCATGACCACGCTTGTACCATCGTATGTTGCCACATGTCCGCTTCTCCGTGTTGATGTGCCTCCCACGATGAGCAAAGCCAATATACTTCATGGCGTCCGGGCTTCTCTTATGTTCTATTCAATAGAATAGAAAGGGAAATTATATAGTAATTCAATTTCTATTCTACTAGAAATTGTGAGTAAAAAGAAAGTTGTATACATAAGAAATTTGGAATTTCTTAAACGAAGCTATTCACACCATATCGTACATTTTTCATTTATACTGTTTGGTGAAAAATTTTATGTTCCTTTTCTTTGCGTGAAAAAAAGAAGTTGAATTAGACTGTTTGGTTGCAAAACGGTACCGGTAACGTAAATGGAACCTTTACTCCGCTGGAATGGTAAAGGAATAGTGAAATGTTTGGTCCGGCCACGGTAGACGGGACAATGAAATGGTTTGCCGATCGATGCTGACATAATGGACGTACCGAACCGTGGGATCGATTATCCTAGATCCCCCCATCAGTTTACGTCCATAAATGTTCAAACCAAAGAGGACCTAAGATGCTGCATGGTAATTAAGACAGGTACTGACTTAGATACACACTAAATTATAGAAAAGCTTACAAGCTAAATTTGAGAATTCTGTAGTCTGTATGACAAGTCAAACAACATCAAGTCATTCAAACACAAAATGTGCGGAACAAAAAAAAAAAAACTACCCCTCTTTAATCCTGTCAACCACCTGCACTTCATCATCATCTTCAACCACCGAGGAAGCCACCACATCCTTCATCACCGCATATGAACTTGAATTGCGGGTTTCTGCAGTTGCTGAAGGTACAGGAGCGCAGTCTTGCCTTGTGTCTCATCTTGTTCCAAGGTGGAGACCATCGTCACCTCATCAGTGTTCACGTCCATCATCTTGTGCTGTTTCTGGGGTTTCTGCTCAGCTGGGCTTTTATCATTTGCTGTCAACTCCACTTTAATCTCTTTGGGTGGAGTGTGAACATCTGCGTCCGTGGCTGCCACTCTAGCAGCATGCAGAATCTGAAGCCTGTAGTCAGTTTCTGGTCGGCGGCACACCTTCCTCAGTGGAACAATTTCCTATAAATTTGAAGGACTTTTGAGTATGATGCAGTCTCATTTCAAGTTTAATAAACTCAAAGTGAAGTAATTATCCTAAGATACTATTTACATTCATAATGTGGTAGTTTAGTACAAAAAGCAACCCAAATTGTGATAACAGGATGCAGCTTGAAATAAGAGTATATATGGAGTAATACAGTAAATTCCATGGTAGGACAGTAGGTTATTACCTAATTTAAGACTTTTCTTTTAAATTTCTGTAAGCAATCAACAATTATTGCACAAGGTTATCGAGTGCACTGCTTGAGCACATATTAACTTGCTCTTGCACGTCCAGGAATCAAAATTTGTTGTGCCTAATTGAAATAACTGTACAACTTCATGAACATACACTGCAATTTAATCCAAATAAACAGTGTGTCATTCGTGGAGGGAATAATAACTTCAGGGCATCAACGCCAAAAGAGAGGGTGCGGACCAACCATACATGCCGAGTCTATAAGATGAAAGGAAATTTAAATTCCAGCTCAGCAACATGCTTTACTGCAATACTTAACACTTTAACAGACAATGCATGGAAAACACCAAAGCATGTGGAAATGTACCTCAGAAGAATCATGATCATAGTGAACAAGAAATCTACAACGGCAGCCTCTAACATCATGCCTTCTTTGAGCATCAAGGACATGAGCATCAAAATAGAGAGCCTGCTCTTTACCTTCCTGAAAAATATAGCACAGAAATATTTATTAATGTGTGACATCTAATTAACTGGAGGAAATCAGCAAAGAACAATGTCAGATGAAAAACAGATGAGTCCTATGCCCAGATTTACTTACAGCGTGAGACCCAAATGATTACAAATACAAAATAGTAACTCTTGTTGAAACCTTTCTGAATAGTCAATAAGTTCACTGCTAGGTTTCATTCATTTAGCAGTGGTCTTCATGCACATTCAACCTCTGCTTATTGTTTGTCCGCAAGCAATCGAATATTTGGCGACAGTTTTTCACATGTTTTTTATGATCATTTATCAAGTTCATGACATATTTCATGACAAAACTGATAAATTAATCAGGAAACACAAAATAAGAAATTTCATGGTTGTGCCTATCGGCTCTACCATTGTGGGCCATTAACTATGCAATGACAGCAGCGATGCAACATGAAGAAAAAGTAGGTGCTGGTGGAGGCTGCCAGAGCCTTGTTATTGACAAGTTCAAAGGTGGCATCTACACAAAGTAGCTAGAATATTCACCTCATGCACGGAGATAGTAGACTACTAGTATATTGTAATGACAATGTGACCACCAATCAGTAACAGGAGCAAATGGCAGATTTTCAAGGAACTCATTTTTCATAATCAATTTTACGTGCACAGTTACAAGCAAAAAAGGGAAGATACAATAGTTTAGGGAGATAAATCTCTGACCCAAAACGTTACAAGACAAATTCAGAAAATAAGAATCCAACAAAGGAACTATTTTGAAAACACTGGGATGTCAGATTATTATTGCTTCTAAAGGTGGAAAGAAAAGCCATCCTTTGGATAGTTTATAAGAGCTCAACAATTACAAATTTATAATACAAAATCTCAGTTACACAGAAAATTCAAAGTCGCTGATGCTAAGAAAGAAAATTTAATATGACGACACCTGAAAACAAAGAATGAGGTCCCCAGGAAGCGCAGCAACACATTCTGTGGCCTCGCATGGAAGAGAACGTTGTCGCACACATTTGCGAACGTTGATCCATTCATCTTCCTCTGCCCCAAATCCAGAAAAACGAACCCACACTTCCTGAAACATAAAAAATTATGCATAGATTAACCAAGTTTGTATTTTTCATGTGCAGTAACACCAATGCAATGTAACAGTAAAACTTTACACAAACATATGGCATTTCAGAAAAATTGCTGACATATCACAGTTTGCATGTCAAAAACACAAAGGTTTAGAAATTCACGCTTTTATACATAAGGAAGCATCATTTTCTCACATCTCCAGCCACGGTCAAATTTTAGAATGATCAGTACTAAGGCGGAATACTTTTTGGAAAAAAAAAAAGAGTATGCACATGTCTCTAGCATGATCAATGATAGCTGGAGTTCAGCTATTGTGGCATTTTTTTTTTTTGAAAATGGTACAGCAGGGGAAGCCCCCATTGTAAGCTTTTATATTAGTAAAATAAAAAAAATCTGTGCAAGGCACACAGCTCTACAAGCAAACAACAAACAGCAAAATCTAGAAGCCTAAGAGAGGCAAAGAAACTAGGCTAGGGAATCTATACATAAAAGGAAAGCAGGGCGCTTAGCGTCACAAATCCTATGGGCAGATCCTATGGGCCTGAAATAGAGCTTCCTCACTAAAGCTGAACTTTGAAAAATCTAAGGAAGGACGACCCTGATCAAAGATGAACTTATTTCTTTGTTTCCAAATCTGCCACACCACAATGGTGAAGATCTCCATATAGTAAGCATTCAGAAATTGTTGCTTGGCTTGTATCAACATCTGGAAGAAATCACTTGTAAAAATTTCATTGGATGCCCAGGTGATGCCAACAAGCTCGGTTCAAGGTGCAGCTGAAGAACAAGTGAAAAGCAGTTTCTTCTACATTGCTATTGCAGAGAACACAATTATAATTGTTCCCTTCCACCTTATTTTTTTTCTCTTTAAAATGTTTCTTGTATTTAGCCTGTCCATAAAGTAACCAGGAGAAAACTCTGAGTTTATTGGAGAACTTAGAATCCCATACCTAAATAAAAGGAGCTGGTGGCTGGGCGTTTCTGTATGGGAAGTTATAAAATTTAGAAGATGTGTAGACGTTACTCCCCAAAATAAAGCGCCAAGAGTCTTTTGTGCCATGGTGCACTTGTATTGTTTGAATGTAATCTTGGAGATTTTGATACTCCTGAAAGGCTTGTTCAGATAGAGGAAGGTGAAACCGTGACGCCAAATTGTTATTCAGCACGAATTGACTATTGTGCCATATGGTTTTGCTTGCTACATGATAGAGATGGTTCACTGGAGGACAAAATAGTTTCCATCAAGTGTGGAGTCATGCATAAAACATTTAATTTGGGCTTGGTGGTGGGGGCGTGTGTGTTAAGGGGGGGGGGGTGTTACAAAAGGGTTTTGCAATTGAAAAGCATAAAAAAGGTGATACTATCAACTCCATTTTGTCGTGATAATCAGCCTTATCCCCAATGGAGTAGTCCTATAAATTCCCAATAATCTTGTACCCAAGATTAAGCCTATGGATTGACTCCATCGTAATGCTACCTCGGCGGCCTCCTGCAGCATCTATCCTTAACAGCATCCAGATACTATCCCAAACATGAAACATTCCTAGTAAAGCTTTGGATTTCAGTTGTGCAATCAATTAGGAGACCATAACATTGGCATGTTTGAACACAATACAGTGGAAGTATTGAAGCAGACTATCACTAACTAGAATAACTTAGTGCAGATCTCCTTTAAAATCCAATCCTAATGTAAAAAAGAGAGGCAACAACAGAATCATATATAACTTTACTATAAGAATACTTTTTTTTCTTTTTGCGAAACAAGAATCTGCTTTCTAGAAATGTTTTTATTATATAGCGACTTCAAAAATAAAAGGGCGTGCCCCGTGTAGAGAGCTCCTGCTCTGTGCGGGGTCTAGGGAAGGATCCGTGGCAAGGACAAGCCTTACCCTTGCCTGTGCAATGCGAGGAGACCATGACTCGAACCCAAGACCTTCCAGTCACAGGCGGTAAGACTTTACTGCTTGCACCAGGCCCGCCCTTCAATAGTGATTACAATAATATTCAATTAAATTCCAAGGTCATTACCGGGTCACCGGATTCAAACAACCTTTGTGACAGAAAGGCAGCAACATCATATCTGCAACATATAAGGTTGTCATGCATGTAAGAATATAAATGATTTAAAAGAAAAGGAAAATAGAAACAGGAGAGACAATTTCTAGGGTAAGCAGGAAAGCAGAAAATAATTCTGTTGCCAATGAAAGTGCTTATAAACCTACAGTGAACGAATTAAAATATACATTTATGGTTCTCTAAGTGCGCCGCTAATGAGTCACATACCACATAACAAATAACTTTAGACAAGCATTCCTTAAAATTTTCTCTTCCCCTTCTTTTCTTTCAAACATTTTGCTATGGACATAATGTAACTTCTTCCAATGCTTTCAGAAAAGTTTCTGCATGAGGGCCCCTCTTGTTACTTTCAGATTTTCTTTGACTTGCAACATTGGGCACAAGAGCAAGAGTAAATATATCTTTATCAAAAGTTAAAATACGATAACACATCACTGTAGAGGGAAGGGAACAATTAAAGAAGTATGAGATATGATAATATGATAATATTATGGTACCATGCACCATCACAAGCTGACTTGGCCTCAAACTCAACTGAGACACCTTCCACAGGGTTCTTCCCTGATTGTTAACAAAGGTAATAACAATCAGAGGAAAAATGGACATCATAACCAATGATGATTTAATGGCAATGTTTATATCCAATGCACAAAACTAAAATCACTGGTACAACTAAATCCCTGTTTGCAGGCCCCAGTTCCACGATCACATATTCTTGGAGTAGGGAATGCCCAGCTCAAAAAAATTATTTGATATGGAGCTTTACCAAACAGGCCTTTAATAATCTAATGTACAGAAGCAGTGAAGCGGCACATGATAAGCATGCCCTCATAATCAACAATTTAAGAGGCATTGACAGTTGAGATTATGGTGGCCAGTAGCCTTGTACGTAGGGCAGGTTGCAGCCAGAAGAAACCCCCCAGGCTCATCATGCATAAATATTTGTGGCTGTTCACCAATATAATGGATAACAAACACTTCGTGGGCTTTGCAGATGGAAAAAATATGCTGCATGGAACATGCACAACAGTTGGCTTGCTTGCCCGGTATCATGCAATACTGGTCAACTAATGTGTGTTGTGGGTGGGGTGGGGTGGGGTGGGGGGTGGGGGGGTGGGGGGGGGGGGGTTGGGGCGGGGGCTACAAAATAGAGGCCATAGCAAAAAAAAACCAGGGTTAACTAAAACCCCCTGCCTCCTGCTCGCACGAGAGGAATCGAGACATCGGTGGCCTCTGCGCGTGTTGAAGACTGTCCTTGCATGGTTTACAGAAAGGGCCTCCAATTTTCTGAATAAACTCGCAATCCCATCTAGCCAGCCTGTGCAATGCACGTGTTGACATATTTTGCATCCCTACCCCTCATCTTCAACAACAGAAAATTCCAGTTTTCCATTGATTTTGCGCAAACAACCCCAGAGCCGATTTTGCAGAGAAAGCCCATCTGTAAACTTAGCTCCCCTCAGTCCGCCCTCCCTCTCCTTTTCTATTTTCTCAGCTCGCTAGTATGCCGCTGCTCGCTGAAGACATAAAACCCTTGGGCTTGGGGCGACGCAAACATCTGTGGCTGGCAGTGCGAGCACAGTGGGGTGGCGCAAGCAACCGAGGCACGCCAGAATTGAAGTTGGAGCGATGGATCCACCAGGTGCTCCCCTACTCCAAACTCTCCATCCTCTTCCCCTTCCCCTCCTTTACGTCCCTCAATATATCTGCATGCTTGAATCCATTATTGTTTACTAGATCTGCGAGGAGGGTTGGTATTTCCATTGTGTTTTCGGTACATCATGACATCTTTGCATCATATCGATGAATGGTTGTCAAATGGCTCATACGTGATCTTGTGGTTTCTCTCAATCATTTCCTCTCTACCTCCTCCGTTGCTAAGTCTTTATCTTTTTGTCGGTTTCCCTTCTCCTCCAGGAGCAGCCACATCTATCATTTATGGCAAAGCGGTGCCGAGTGCCAGCTGCTGCAGTGTGGGGTGGATCCAGTTGGTGCTACGGAGACAAGCAGTGGCAGCCACCTCCTCTACACGCTGCCCCTTGGCCCAGAGCTAAGCCACCAAAAATGATACCTCTACCTGAATGTGTCTTTGTGATTCTTGCTATTAATAATTACAGTTATTGACTCGCATTGTTATTTCTGTAAAAACATGCTTTTGATACATGAATTAGTATATGATGAGCAAGATCACATCTCTGCTTTGGTATTCAGACATGTCCTAAAAGCAATTGACTATGGTAGCAGGATTGTAAAAGCATGCTCTATTATTTGTTTAACTATATAATCAACTGCTGATATAAAATAGCAAAGATGTTGATTCTTTTAATATACAAACCAGGAAATGGAACATTCTTTAGATGAGACTGATATAGCAGCTCTATTGGTTCACTTAGTTAGCTCAACTGGGAAATTGTTATTCTGAAATGAAACTCTAATATATAGAAGCTCTATACTTCGGAATTTAAATTTGCTGATTTGATCCTGATATATTTCTCAAAACTCAGTGACATGGCAAAGTTACTATCCATTTTTTTCTGGAAGGCTGATACTCCTTTTTAATATCCACCTACTATCTCACACATCAAGTCGCAAAAAGAAAATAAATTCTTTGATAAATATTCAGCTACTGTTTGAATGTTAACCTGAGATAGAAAAGTTGAAACTTGGTGACCTTACATGTGTATCTAATTTTCTTGGTCCCTGTTAACCTGCAATGGGATAGAAAAATTGAACTTGGTAGTGACCTTACATGTGTATCTGATTCTCTTCGCCCCTCTAAACATCATAACTTCTGACCTCTAATGTACAGTGCAGCCAAAAACAGCTACGAGCTGAATAAGGTCATGATGGTTTTGCCTCTACCAATTGCAGCAGTGTCGATCGACATGTAACTGGAACCTCATTTACAACCGAACTTCACTGATCTTTTTAATTTGTTTGTAGCATTATATGTCTACTTTAATAATCACCTGGCCTCCGCACATTATGTGTGGGTATGGCTTGGCGCTGAAATCCCTTCCCTAGACCCCGCACAGCGCGGTAGCCTACGGCACTGGGTACGTCCTTTTGTAGCATTATATATCTACTTTAATAATCACAGTATATTTGGTTTGACATTCTAAGCTGTTATAGTGTCCGGTAGTCGTGAATTCCGATTGTGAACAGTAATTGTTGGGGAACAACTTTGACACATAAACACCTTTTTTCTGAACTTTGGAGATAGTAAATTCATTACAAAAGTTTGAGATGCCGACATAACCAGCGAAGATGACAAAAATACTTCACTGCGATTACATGCGACTTCTCTTGTATATTTTTATATATTTCAGGACTTCGCTTGTATATTTTTACATATTTCAGGTCAATCGGTGAAGATGACTTCGCTATATGAGAGGATGACGTCATCATTTCGCTGCGCTGAATACGAACATCGCATATATGCTGTCACATGTTTCAGGATGCATGACGAAGTCCACTAGAAACACTTCTGTCGGCGTTCGGGACCCGGGGGCGTCCTAAGCCAACGAGTAATCGTATGTGTGTGTAACCCGTCCGGATGGGTGATGCAAGAAGAACACAGCGATTTATCCTGGTTCGGGCAAAGAAGGGCCCTACGTCCAGCGGGGGGGAGAAGATTTGTATTATCTTGCACCTAAGTGCTTGTACAGGGGCAAATACAAGCGAAAGAGAGAATTCGAGGGGGGTCGAATACAGAGCGAAGGAGTTATTCGGAGTCTAGGAGTCTGCCTAGGCGTATGTTTGGTTGTCGTGGGATCGTTGTCTCGTCTGAGTTCGTTGTCTCTTGTCTTCTTTTTTGTTTTCTTCTCTGTTTTCCCCCCTCACGTCCAGCGCCCTGGCGCCTCCTTTTATAGACGAAGGAGGGGCACAGGTGTACACGTATTTCGAGCTCTCATGACACTGATGACGTACGACGTTGAGGCCGATCATGTCGATGCTGCTGTAGTGATGTACGTCGGTATGGGAGGCCCTGCTGCCGTCGCATCGGGAGTTGTTGGAGTTCAGCTCGAGGGTTCGCTCGATGAGGCCGAGGGGCGACGGTCGAGGGTCCTGGCCGGAGCCGAGGGGGTCGTCGAGGTGGTCGAGCTTCGCTGGATAAGACCGAATCCCGGAAAACACGGTAAACAGGTTAGTTTATACGTTTCGAGACGGTGCAGGTCGTGGCACAGCGCTCGGTATGGCGCAACAGCGTAATATGACATGCGGGATTCTGGGGCATGGGCAGTGAAAGTAGAATTGACCGCCACGTCCGTGACTGTTACCGCAACTGTGGCCATACGGTTAGGCGGGGGTAGATAGGTCGCATTAAATGCGCGCGGATTCGTACGGGGGAGTTGGTGGCCGAGGGGCGCACTCTCCTCGAGGGCCGCCCATTCGCCAGGCGGAGTTCCGTCCTCGAGGGGGGCTCGTTCGCTGGGCGAAGTTACGTCCTCGAGGGACGGCTCGTTCGCTGGACGAAGTTACGTCCTCGAGGGACGGCTCGTTCGCTGGACGAAGTTCCGTCCTCGAGGGGTAGGTCGAATCGTACCCTCGCGTATACAGTACCTGTCCGTTCGGTATCCTCTCGAGCGAGCGTTGGTTTCGGGCCGCCGTTGTTCGTTCGCGGGCCGGTCCGATACATCTCAGCCTTTGGGCCTTCGTACGTTAGCGCGGGAGATTATCGGAGGGTTCACGATGCTGATTTTGCGGGGCTTTAGTTTGTTAAGCAAGGGGTCTGGGATACCTGTTTCCAGGGTATCGACACTAGCCCCCGAGCCCCTGCGCGAGTGATGTCACTCGGGGAGGGGGTCAGGAATTTTTAGGAAAGAGACGTGATTCAGATTTTTTCGCGGGGGGCGCGCGAGCGACCCCCGCGGGGGTAGCCCCCGAGGCCTCGTAGGAGTCGAAAGACTCCTGTGAGGGCTTTATTTTATATTTAGTTAAGGGTTCTCGTCCAGTCGGCTATAGGCCTGAACTGGAGTCGCAGCGTTTTACCGAGGGGAGCCCCCGGGGAATTTTTCGACCCTCTTTCGTCGAGGGGCGCCGGACACAGGCGAGCCCCCGAGCCTCGTGCGGCTGGGGCGTTGCTGGCCTCGGCATTCTTCTCACGAGTCCTTTCGATCGGATGTGAGGCGAGAAGCATCGGACTACCCCCGCTAGGGCGAGCCGCGAAGATCTCAGTGAGCTGGTAACGGGAAAATCCAAGCGAGAGCCCGTTCCTCGTTCGATAGAGGTCGGCAGGTGGCCCGGAGGCGGTCTCATTAAAGCAAAACGCAATGGTCCTATGGATTCCGATTCCATTCGATAGGTCTCGGCGGCTCGATGCCTCCCTTCGGGGGGATTCCATAAGGTCCGTAGCGTTTCGCCTTGGATGCGTCCAAAGGGGTCTCGAGAGTTCGTTCTCGAGCATGGCCTCGTGTTGGCTCCCCCTTGGTCACCCCTGACTCGGGTGCTCGAGGGCGGCTGTCGAACCCTGTTCGTGGGGTCAGCCTTCGCTCCTTCGAGACTTAGGGCCGGAGCCCGGTTTTGATGCTCAAGGGCGGTCGTTAAGCCCTCACACGAGGACCGGCCTTCGCTCCCTCGAGGCTTTGCGATAGGGTCAGAACCCGTTTTCTCCTCTCGCGGAAATCTCTGTCGACGGGTAATCATTTTCTTTCGGCGCTCGCCCTCACTCGAGGACCGGCCTTCGTTCCCTCGAGACTTCGAGGCGGGGTCAGAGCCCGCTCTTTTACGGTGCTCAAGGGCGGTCGTTAAGCCCTCACTCGAGGACCGGCCTTCGCTCCCTCGAGGCTTCGAGACGGTGTCGGAGCCCGCTCTTTTTGCGGTGCTCAAGGGCGGTCGTTAAGCCCTCACTCGAGGACCGGCCTTCGCTCCCTCGAGGCTTCGAGGCGGGGTCAGAGCCCGCTCTTTTACGGTGCTCAAGGGCGGTCGTTAAGCCCTCACACGAGGACCGGCCTTCGCTCCCTCGAGGCTTCGAGGCGGTGTCGGAGTTCGCTCTTTTTGCGGTGCTCAAGGGTGGTCGTTAAGCCCTCACTCGAGGACCGGCCTTCGCTCCCTCGAGACTTCGAGGCGGTGTCGGAGTCCGCTCTTTTTGCGGTGCTCAAGGGCGGTCGTTAAGCCCTCACACGAGGACCGGCCTTCGCTCCCTCGAGGCTTCGAGGCGGGGTCCGAGCCCGCTCTTTTACGGTGCTCAAGGGCGGTCGTTAAGCCCTCACTCGAGGACCGGCCTTCGCTCCCTCGAGACTTCGAGGGCCTGGGCCCGTATCCCGTATCGTGGGAAGATCCGCCTTCGGATAACTCCTCCTGTCCATCACGCGTGCCTTTTTGCGCAGAAGCCGGAGCGGTGCGCTAGTGGATGGTTCCTGTAGTTACAGCGTATTTCGAGGAGGGTAACTGTCAGTTCTCGTTTTTCAAGAAAAGATTTTGAAACGGCGCAACCGTAATATCACGGGAGTCGGAACGGCGCGGTCGTGGTCGGTGCAAAGAGCGATTGGCGGACACGCGTCTTGGACCGATCGAGGCAGCCGACGAGCCTGGGGTCGAGTCGTGACGAGGATGAGGTGCCCTTTCGTGCTGTCGCCGATGACGATGAAGGCCTATGAGCAAGAGCTGGGCATGAGGGCCCGTGTAATTAGGACTTCGACTCGTGTTGACGTGGCCACGAGGGCCTCGAAACATGATGCTTATATGCATTTCGAATGCTTTCGAGTTCGAGTCTGCCATTCCTATCTTGCTCGAGTTGAGTTTTTACGCAGTCTTCCTGGCCCATGATTGTGCCCTTCGGTGTGGGGTGCGAGTGGAGGTACCGTAGCCCTGAGGCGTAGGCGAT
>CM041631.1:31107239-31136107 GCA_023333625.1 Bothriochloa decipiens
GTTTGTTAAGCAAGGGGTCTGGGATACCTGTTTCCAGGGTATCGACAACTTCGCCACGCACCTGATGATCAGCAAAGCGGTTGTAGCATCTTCGCATGAGGAAATAATAAGGTTGATGTCATGTCAAGAAATCGGTGTTGGGCTCAAAGTTGCTTGAGGAGACAAAAGGAAAGGGGCGAAGCGTGTTTCACCACTTCGCTCAATACAGCTAGATGTATAGAAAATGCCATAATAAGTTTGTAAGATTCTTTGAATGACGAAGCCAGGGAGCCTATAAATACCCCCTGGAATGTATGTTTTGGGACAGAATGAAATTCAATTGCAATCAGCATATTGTTTTTACCTCACTTACTTGAGAGTAATCTCTATTACCCAACATCTGGCGCCGTCTGTTTGTGTGATCAAATACACCCACGACCACCACGCGGACACAAAATGGCAAGACCCAGCAGAAAAGCAACTTCGGTGGAGACAATGCAAACCAAGACAAAGACCCATTCCTTGAAGATGAGACAGAAACAGAAAACGGACATCCACAAGAAGATGAAGAAACTCAGAACGAAGAAAGAAGACTCCAAGAACTCGAAGAACAACTCATCGCCAAGAAAAAATAGCTGGAGGAAGCAAGAATGAGAACAAGAGAAAAATCTTTGAGGCAAAAAATTATAGAAGCAGAGGCTGAACTAAGAAAGATCAATGACGCAATAGAAAACGAGAGCGAAGTCATGATTCAAGATCCAAACTCAGCAAGCAAAAACACCAACAGAAAAGAAAACCAAAGTCAAATAGCAACAGTTGATACAGAGTCGCCTTTGTCAATTGACATTCAGCTAGCGAAGTGGCCAGCAAGCTTCAAATTTAATATCATCCCAACCTACAATGGCATGTCCGACCCAAGACAATTTCTTATGAGCTTCGAAGCTGCAGTGGCATCAAGCGGAGGAGATGCGAACACCCTAACGAAGTCGCTCATCATGGCAGTAAGAGGATCAGCGCAGCACTGGTACTCTTCGCTAAAACCAAGGTCAATAAAATCCTGGGATCAACTTCGCACAACCCTGCTCCTAGACTTTCAAGGCCTGCAAAGAGTTGAACTCACCAGCGACGATCTCTTCAACATCAAGCAGCAACCAAAAGAACCGTTGAGCCAGTACTACAAAAGATTTATACAAACAAAAGCTCAAATTTCAAACATACCATACGAAGTTGTCATCATTGCAGCAATCAAAGGACTGCGAGCAGGCCAACTTTCCTCAAACTTCAAAAGGAAAAGACCAACCACAGTTGAAAAACTATATGAAGAAATGAGAAAGTACTGTGAATCTGACGAAGACTATAGGAAAAAAACAGAAGAAGAAAACGGGGAAAGAAACAAGTCAAGAGCAAACAACAACTTCCAACACTTAAGAGTGACAAACACAGAGCGAAGGCCATTTTAGAGAATAAACCATATCAACAACTCAAGCGAAGTCAATTGCCAAGGTCTAAGCTTAAGCAATCTAAGAAACATCCAAAGCAACAGAAATTACAAGGAAAATTTTCAACAAAGGCCAAGCTATAACAACCAAAGTAGAAACTTTGAAAGGAAAATTTTGAGGCCCGAAGAAATGTACTGCATCATACGCGGCCACACATCGAAGATGTGCCCAAAAGTAAAGAAAGGCATTGAAGAAGCACAAGAAGAAATAGAGCAACTTCGCAGCTGAAAGTTATCAATCATCTAGCTCCCCAAAGAACAAGTTACCTGCCAATAACTTACCGTCAACACATGTTGCCGCCACCTCCGCCAATTTACAATTGCCAGCCGATAGCAATGTGCCAGCAAAGTCAATGGGGCCTAAGCCAGCAGCAAAGTTTTCACCCCGAAAGTTCAGTTACAAACAGCAACAACCAAACTCAACACAACAACTTCCCTCATCTAATATTTGAAGCGTCAACAAGCAACGGGAACGCAGTCATCCCAAGCAAAGGCAGAATCATGACAATCTTCGGAGGAAACAGCATGGAGCTCGACATAAGAAACGAAAGAAGAAATTATTTCATAAGAGTGAATTCCATAGCAATCGAAGGTTCGTTCAAGAAAACAAGATGGTCACACATGCCAATCACTTTCTCTGAACAAGACCTCAAACTCAAAGACTATCCGCATATGGACGCGATGGTCATAGAAGCAAACATCGAAGGCTGGGCAGTAACAAAAAATCCTAATAGATGGTGGCAGTTCAGGAGACATAATATTCACAAGAACCTTAGATGCAATGCAAATTGACAGAAAAACTTTGGGAAGAGCCGAGCACCCATTAGTTGCCTTCAGCGGAAAGAAAATAAATTCTATCGACAGAATTGTCTGCCAGTCTCATTTGGAACAGTGAATAACGCGAAAACAGAGCAAATAGCATTTGATGTTGTCGAAATACACAGCCAGTACAATGCAATCTTCGGAAGGGGAAGTTTAAATGCCTTCAAAGCAATAGTAAGCTACCCATACTTATGCATGAAGATGCCAGCAGTCAATGGCATCATAACCATCTTTGGCGATCAAACAGAGGCGAGAAACATAGAAAGAGATGCAAGTCCGGCTCTCAAAAACATCCACGTGATTCAATAAGAAGAAGATGATGAGCTTGAAACTGAAAACTCGAAGACACAAGAAAAAGCGAAACCTTGCGAAGACACAAAGAAAGTACCAATCGATCCAATGGTGCCAGAAAGATAAGTTATCATCGGCACAAATCTATCAAAAGAAGAAGAAGAAAAGATAATCCAAGTCCTGTGAAGTAACAAGGATATCTTCGCCTGGTCCGCACAAAACCTAGGAGGAGTAAGCAGGGATGTCATAGAACACAAGTTAAACGTCGACCCAAACTTCAGGCCGAAAAAGCAAAAACTCCGAAAGTTGTCAGAAGACAGAACACAAGTTGCAAAAGCCAAAGTCCAAAGACTGCAGATGCAAAAGTCATAAGAGAAGTTTAATTCACAACTTGGCTCACAAACATAGTAATGGTGCAGAAGAAAAACAAAAAGTGAAGAATATGCATAGACTTCACAGACCTCAACAAAGCATGCCGAAAAGACAATTTTCCATTACATAGAATAGACACTTTGGTAGATCAGGCAGCAGGAAGTGAAATGCTCAGCTTCCTTGACTGCTATTCAGGCTTCCATCAGATTTGGATAAAAAAAGAAGACGAAGAGTACGCAAGTTTCATTACACCATTCGGCACTTATTGTTACCAAAGAATGGCCGAGGGGCTTCGCAATGCAGGAACACCTTTCATTAGAATGACATCCACAATCCTCAAAGACCAAATACCAAGAAATCTGCTTGCGTATGTGGATGACTTAGTAGTAAGAGCAAAAAAAGAGAAGAACATGTCAAAGACCTACAAGAAACCTTCTCAAACCTTAGAAAAGCAAACCTAAAGCTGAACCCAGAAAAATGCACATTCGAAAATCAAACAAGCAAAATATTAGGGTGCATCGTATCCGCAAAAGGAATTGACCCGAACCCAGAGAAGGTGAAGGCAATACTGAATATGCAAGTCCCTAAAACATCAAAGACATTCAAAAGTTAACAGGAAGATTAGCTTCGTTAAACAGATTTATATCTAAATCAGCTGAGCGAAGCCTCCCAATATTTCAAGCACTAAAAGGGAAAAAGGAAAAAATCAACTGGGGTCAACCACAGCAAGAAGCTTTTGAAGAAATAAAAAAGCATTTATCCAATCCTACAACTTTAGCAACACTTGACCCAACAGCAGATCTACTGCTATATGTATCAGCAAACGAAAGTACGGTTAGTGCAGTATTGATACAAGAAGAAGAAGATGAACACTCAATAAGACAAGTTCCAGTATACTTCACATCCGAAGCCTTGTCTAGATCAAAAATATTCTATTCAGAAATTGAGAAAATCGCATATGCAGTACTTATGGCATCCAGAAAGTTGAAACACTACTTTCAAGCACACAAAATTAGAGTACCAAAAAATCAACCTCTCAAAGAAGTGCTACAAGGCTGTAAGTCCTCAGAAAGATTGGGAAAATGGGCTGCAGAATTGTCTCAATACTTCATCAAATTTGAGAAAAGAACAGCAATCAACTCTCAAGTATTGGCTGACTTCGTAGTGGATTGGACACCATCAAAGTACAATCAAGAAAGAATGGAACAGCCAGAATGGATAATCTATTGTGACGGTGCTTGGGGCTTCGCGGGTGCTGGAGCAGTAGCAATCACAACTTCACCTTCCGAAGTCAAGCTCAACTATGCGGCAAGACTAAACTTTTAGTGCACCAACAATATTGTAGAATATGAGGCAGTATTGTTGGGACTTCGCAAAGCAAGAGCAATGAAAATTTAAAAGTTAATAATCAAGACAGATTCCCAAGTTGTGGCTGGGTAGATAGAGAAAAATTACAAAGCAAGAGATCCAGAGCTAGCAAAGTATCTCCAATTATTGAGGGATCAAGAAAAACACTTCGCTAGATTCACAGTGAAGAGTATTTCAAGAAATGATAATACAGATGCAGACGAAATTGCAAAATCCACCGCCCAAAAGTTAGAGTTACCACCAGAGGTATTCTTCCAAACTATCACCAAAGCCTCAACAAAGAAAAAAGTACACATCATAGAAAGCGAAGACTGGAGAGCTCCAATCATCGCATTCCTCAAAGGATTCTACGAACCAGAAAACGAAGCTGATGAAATAAGAATGAAGCAAAAGACCAGAAGTTACAAAATCATCAACGAAGAACTGTACAAAGAAGGAGTTTGCCAACCATTACTAAAGTGCATCTCAAGAGAAGACGGGAAAAACTTGTTGAAAGAAATACATAAGGGAATCTGCGGACGTCATGCTGGGGCTAGATCAATAGTTGGAAAAGCTTTCAGACAAGGTTTTTCTGGCCAACTGCCCAAAGCGGCAGCAAAGAAATCATTCGAACTTGTCACAATTGCCAGATGGTAGGAAGTAAAGCTAATGCACCAGGAACAAACCTACAACCAATTGAACCAACTTGGCCACTTGCAAGATGGGGAATTGACATAATTGGAAAGCTACCTCCGGCCCAAGGCAACTACCAATACGCAATAGTTGCAGTTGAGTATTTCACCAAGTGGATTGAAGCGAAGCCAATCACCAACATGTCTTCTTATACAATGAAAAAATTCCTATGGTAAAACATCATACATAAATTTAAAGTCCCAAGACACATCACAGTAGACAATGGAACGCAATTTGACAGCGAAGACTTCAGGGAATATTGCCAGTCAATGGGAATCAAACTTTGTTTCGCATCAGTTAAACACCCACAGTCTAATGGAGCAGTCGAAAGGGCAAATGGAATAATCTGCACCGGAATTTCAAAGTGCTTAACAGACCTCAAAAAAGGAAAATGGGTCGACGAACTACCAAGAGTGATCTGGTCTCACAACACTTCAAAACCGAGGCCAACAGATTTTTTCCCATTCAAGTTACTTTATGGAGACGAAGCAATGACTTTCGAAGAAATAAAATACGAAGGTCCAAGAACAAATGTTCAAATGATCACAGAGGAAGACCAAGCAACAAGCAAAGATTTGCTCGAAGAAGAAAGAAACAAAGCACTTGAAAACATCAAGAAGTACTAATTTAAAACAAAGAAATGGTACAACAAAAAAGTCAAGCTAAGAGAGCTAGCACCAGGAGATTTTGTCCTCAAAAGAAAAAGAGACGAAGATACAGTCCGAAAATTCCAATAAAAATGGGAAGGGCCTTTCATCATCACAAGAACAAACAAAGAAGGTGTGTATCACCTAGCAAATCTCAAAGGTGAAGAACTCAGTCACACCTAGAACATAGAAGCATTTCGCAAATATTACCTGTAACCAAACTAGAAGAGTAGTTTTATTCTCTGCAAAGTAGAAGTTCCATTCCAAGCAACTTTACAATTCAAAAAGTGTAATCGAGCTACACTCTTTTTTCACTCAGGGGAAACCCTTCGCAGGGTGAGTGGTTTTTTAACGAGGCAGTCTCTTTGCAAATCTCATAAAATATAAATGAGAAAGTAGTGTCCCCAAAGATATGTATCTGCATTGCACAACCAAAAGAACAAAATGCCGAAGAGTATATCCAATATATATTCCCATATCGGCACAAAATTTTGCAAAAAATAAATTAGCATCAATATTTTATTAAATCTAAAAAGTGCTAACTTATCCAATTCAAAATTTACTAAGGCAAAATTTTTTGACTTTATTTCACTAAGGTGAAATGTTTCAGCTTCTAAGAAAGCGTACACGTCCACTTCGCTCAAAAAAGGAAGGGACGGCGTTTCAAAATTTGCTAAGGCAAATTTTTTGACTTTATTTCACTAAGGTGAAATGTTTCAGCTTCTAAGGAAGCGTACGCGTCCACTTCGCTCAAAAAAGGAAGGGACGACGTTTCAAAATTTGCTAAGGCAAATTTTTAGACTTTATTTCACTAAGGTGAAATTTTTCAGCTTCTAAAGAAGCGTACGCGTCCACTTCGCTCAAAAAAGGAAGGGACGGTGTTTCAAAATTTATTAAGGCAAATTTTTTGACTTTATTTCACTAAGGTGAAATGTTTCAGCTTCTAAGGAAGCGTATGCGTCCACTTCGCTCAAAAAAGAAAGGGACAGCGTTTCAAAATTTGCTAAGGCAAATTTCTTGACTTTATTTCACTAAGATGAAATATTTTTAAGTGTCCAAGCGAAGCCTACGCGCCCACTTCGAACGAAACAACAAGGGGCAGCATCACCAAACTGTTAAGGCAAATCTTTCAGCCTATTTTCTCCAAGAAGAAAATATTTCAAGCTTTCGACCGAAGTACATCCAACTACTTCGAATAAGGTAAACTTCTCAATTTTATATTCCCAAGCAAAGTACGTGCGCGGTATAATTCAAATTATTCATTTTGTGTCCATTCATACAAGCGAAGGAAAACTCTTAAGCTTCGCGATACAATAAAGAATGTTTACAATACAGTTTACCCAATTACAAAAATGCACTCACAAAACTAGTCATTTTGAGAACTAACTACTTCGGCAGCTTCATCAAGTATGTCACTCACAACTTCATTTACAATATCATCGGCTTCACGGCGCAAAAAGTCCTCGCAAATACTTGCCGGCGAAGCATTTGATCCAGATGACTACAAAATGAAGTTAAGAAAAAATCTAACCACAAACGATGAGTCAAATCTTTGTACAACAAACCTTACCTGTGCAAAACCCGTAAAATCAAAAATTCGACAGTTGGGGGGCCTGGCGCTATAGCATCGTGTATCCAAACCTATAAAAGGTTTGTAAGTCAAAGCACCCGAAAGAAAAAGTCCCAAGTTCAAAGCAACAAGAGCAAAAACTTACGGGCAAGAAAATCATCAATATCACAATCATCACATCTCGCACAAAAGTCATAAAACTCACTAGGCTCGAAAACGAAGTTATCCTTAGACATTAACAGCGGGGTAACGTCTTCGACATCCTGCACAGGCTCAGCATAAGGAACCTACGCAAGATGGACAAATAGTCAAACGGCTTCCATGTACATATCTTACAAAAATTGAGAACCTTTGTATCTTGAAACCCTCTTATCTCACAAAAGAAAAAGCTAGAGCCTAAAATCAACAGCCACTAACATCGCTTGGTCCAGCTTCGCTCCGACTCCTAGCCCTGGCCTCCTTCTTCGCCGCTTCTTCTGCCTCTTTCTGAGCCGCCTCCGCTGCCCTTGCAATTTGCTAACAAACAAAAAGAAAAAGTTAGATACAAAGAATAGGAAAAACCATAACAGGCCAAATACATCGCATACCTTCTGCAACTTCTCCCTGACCTTATTGAAACAATGAACTCGACCACCAGACCTCCAGTACTGCTCAAGATACTTGTTGCACAGTGTTTGTGTGGCCTTTGTCACGTTAGCCAAGTCTCCAACAGGAGGAAACTTATAGTTGTCATCGCAAAGCTGTGCAAACAAGGGATCTTGACTTTGTTTCATCAGATGAAACAAAGCGTGAGCAGAGCAGAAAACCCCTATATCAACTGTGGTCTTCATGACTTGGGACAAGTCTTCATATTGGCGACAAAGCCAGCTGAAAAAACTATCACGGTCACCAACGTCCCCGCACTTGTCTCCTGGCCTAGCTCCAAATTTGTCATAGCATTCGAAGCAGAGCTCCCAAATGCGATTGCAGTTATCAAAGAAAGACTTATCCCGTTCCTCAATCTTTCTTTCAAAGCATCTCATATTATCCCTCAGCTTTTCAATATCCTCTTTAAGTCTCTTGTTATCATCTTCTTTCTCTTCAACTCGAGCAAGAGCACTAATAAGTTTCCCCTCCAAAACGTTGTGAGCATCCACTGCATTAATTCTTTTCTTCTCTTTTTCGGCAAGTCGCTTCTTTAGATTTTTAATCTCAGCTTGATAATCGTGTTCGCGGAGAGCAAAGTTTTTCTCCTTTTCTTCCAAGCCCGCCCGCAAACCCCTCATCAAAAGAGAGCCCTTGTACATCATCGACAAGCCAGCATCAGCAACTTCAAGTAAAGGTTTCTTTGAAATCTCAAGTTCTGCATCAGGGACAGTAAAAGCCTCGTCTATACATTTTGACAGCTGAACCTCAGAAGTGCGAGGCATCATTCGAAGCTTGTCTGCCTCAATACCTATGAACTTGTAACTGTCAAGACCCAAACCTCTATCCTGACAGAACGCCAACCCACGCTCAAGGGCAGCAGAAACCTCTTTTTCACCATCAGTGGGGACAACAGGAGTAGCAGGATCTTGGATATCAAGCTTGCTCAAGTCAACTTTCTTCTGTGGAGAAGAGGGCGCATAAGAAAAGATCGTCTCTGCAGGAAAAATCAAAAATCAGCAAAGAAAGACAACTTAAAACCAAAAAGAAACGCGAAGCCACAATGCTCACCAGTAGAAACACGTTCACCCAAGTTGCATTCAACAACTTTTCCACTTTCAACATGGATAGTGGAGCTCGACAAATGCATCAAACGTTCATCGTTGCTCTCATCGTCAAAAACTTCATCATCACTTACGTCAAAGTCAAGGGTAAAAACCCTCGAACCGCAAACTTCCTTGGGTACATTGGATGCACCAACTTTGCTAACCCCAATTGTTGTGGGGCTTTCAAGTGAAGCAGGTTTCCCAACTCCCCCCTCATGAGACTCTACGGTAGGAGCCTCAGAGCCAAACTTTGGTGAAGCCGACCCAGCAGCTTTTTGCAAATCCCCAACTTGAGTCTCTTTCTCAGAGACCAAGCTAGCTCTTAGGACCAACCTCACCAACCCCACCAACAGAAACACCACGACCTTGCAAATTCTGCAAGTTTTCATCAAGAGGAGTAAGTAATAGTGGAGTTAAACCACTAGAAGAGAAACTCATACAAATTTTTCTCACCTCTCCCTCAACATCTCGAGAAACAGGAAAACCGACATCATCACCTTCACCACCACCTCTCACAACTTCAACATCACCTTCGCCACCAGCGCCAACACCAGAAGCAACATTCCCTTCAATATCCAAACTCTGGTCAAGAATAGCTTCAAGTTCTTCGCTATCAAGCAAAACAGAAGGACTTTGATTCTTCTTCAATTTTTTGGCAACAGTTTTGCTAGGACCAGCCTTCCGCTTCACACCTTTAGCAGCCTCCTTCTTCTGGCCTTGCTTCTTCTCGTGGCGATAAGCAGGAGGAGGCCATTCACCATACTCGACGTGCGCAACTTCAAAAAACTCTATTCAACCGCTTATATTCATCCCGAAGAATTTTATCAATATTGTTCTTTTCACTTTGCACATATTTCCCAAGTAGATCTTCGGCCCGATTTTCCACAGTCACAAAATCTTCATCAGAAGCGAAAGTCCGTGGGTGATGAAAATCATTGTCTGGAAACTTATAACTCATACCTCGAACATTCTTGGGATGAAAACGTTGAAACGACCATCCTTTCTTTAGCGGCAAAATTCTAGCAGCCGCATATTCTTCTACAAGATCTCTCGCACATTGCAGCGAAGCCGCGCACTTGTATGCCTTAACCGCAGTCTTTGAAATCATAGAAGAAGGAAGAGATGGAGACAACTCAAACTTTTCAATCTCCATTCTCGCAGCCATCGGATACCTCTTCACCATCTTCTTCGTAACAGAATCCCGCTCCTCTACCATGGGCACCTTATGATAAAACCAATATCTTGACCAATCTCCAGTGCCCCACTTGTTTCTAGTCGCTGGAGAGACTTGCACAGCATTGCGAGCCGTTTTGAAACTCGAACAAGCAAAATACTTGGTAATCAACCGCCCTTCAAGCATAAACTCTTTGAATTGGGTATGCATCTCAAAAAGTTCGCAGAATGCAGAAATATCAGCGTTGCACTCCAAAGACTTCACAGCCCAAACAAATTGTCCAGCCTAACTATACCGTTTGGTGTCAAATGATGCATTTGGATGTTAAAGGCCCTAAGCACATCTTCGACAAAATCCTGACAAGGGAAACAGAGACCAGCAGTGAATAGTTCCCGATAGACTATGCATTATTCAGGATGGGGCTTCGGGTTGCACTCCTCAGGATCAGGGATTCTCACTTGATCACGCTCAATAACCTTTAACCGAACTATCTCATCAAGATGAACCTTCTCAAACAAAGTTTTACCAAAAGTCAAGGTAAAACCCTCGTCATCTTTGACCAAATCTTTAACAGATGCATCGACATCATCGAGATTCTTGTTGTCTGAATCCACCGGCAAGCTATCATCATCAACCTTTGAGCTCTCTTGAGAGTGAACTTGATCTTGCAAATCCCGCGAAGACATCTATAGAATAAAAAATTTAGAAAAAACCCAAACAAAATCATAAAACATATAACCTAAACAAAACAAACCTTGCCGAAGTTTTCAAGCAAACTTCGCTTCAGAGCTCAAGAAAGGACGAACAAAAGCAGCAGATGTCAGCAAAAACTATCTCAAACTTTCGAGCTCAAGAAAAATTTTGCCAGAGTTTCCTGTCTTATGAAAACGACAGCTTCAGGGGGGAGGGCCTCGCTATTTATAGGCGACATCCGGTCAACTGGTCAAAACTAGCCGTTAAATTTAAAATTCAAACAGGCCAACTCCAAAGTTTGGACGGCGTTTGTTAGGCAAAGTTTGATATAAACTTCGCGGGGTAGGCCTTCGCCCGCGAGGGGCTGCTGTTGGGGAACAACTTTGACACACAAACACCTTTTTTCCAAACTTTGGAGATAGTAAATTCATTACAAACGTTTGAGATGCCGACATAACTAGCGAAGATGACAAAAATACTTCGCTGCGATTACATGCGACTTCGCTTGTATATTTTTACATATTTCAGGACTTCGCTTGTATATTTTTACATATTTCAGGTCAATCGGCGAAGATGACTTCGCTATATGAGAGGATGACGTCATCACTTCGCTGCGCTAAATACGAACATCGCATATATGCTGTCACATGTTTCAGGATGCATGGCGAAGTCCACCAGAAACACTTCGCCACGCACCTGATGATCAGCAAAGCGGTTGTAGCATCTTCGCATGAGGAAATAATAAGGTTGATGTCATGTCAAGAAATCGGTGTTGGGCTCAAAGTTGCTTGAGGAGACAAAGGGAAACGGGCGAAGTGTGTTTCACCACTTCGCTCAATACAGCTAGATATATAGGAAATGCCATAACAAGTTTATAAGATTCTTTGAATGACGAAGCCAGGGGGCCTATAAATACCCCCTGGAATATATGTTTTGGGACAGAATAAAATTCAATTGCAATCAGCATATTGTTTTTACCTCGCTTACTTGAGAGTAATCTCAATTACCCAACAGTAATGCATGGGTATGTTAATGTATGTCCGGATAAAACCATAAGGGTTAAGGTACACATGGATGTAGTGAATGATTATGTAATCTATGGCTAAATAGAACCATAGCGGCTGTGATGGCCATACAACTCACGTTTTATGTAAATTTTACATGATTTGTGCTAAGTATCTAATAATATGATATATTTGATCTGATGCTATGCTAATAGTGGTGAAAGTTGTGCTTAGCATCTTAGCAGTATCTATTGGTCATAAATTGATTTTCCTCAAATCATTGTAGGGCGGCAAAAGGGCGCCTGGTGTTCTATCGTCAATCAAATAATAGAGAATCGATTATTTCTAAGAAAAATGAGAAGTGTTAGCTTCTTCAAAGTAGTCAACTCACACCTCACAGGTCCTTATGAATCATGTAAATCCCTGAAATTAGGGTCCCCGATAATCATTAAGGTGATATGATAATCTCGATTACTTCAAATCATAAATCCTTTTGACACCACAATATTAAGTTCTGAAGCAAAACACTATAAAGTATTCTCCCACTCTATAACAAGTTCAAAACTAAAAGTTGTGATCAGAACTGCATGTATAAAGCGTGAAGGAAATTCAAAGCTATATGGGTCCAATCCAATTATAGAAGGCTTGATTGCAGAACTCATATTGCATATTCCATATCCAAAATTTATTTAGATATCCTAGGGAAAACTTTACCATATCAGAAGTTCACAATTAGTATAACTCATATTTGAATCTATGATTGCAGAACAGGAAGATTCAGAACAACAAAGAATCGAATGAACCTGTGAGCAATTATGTTGGATCAAAACAAGACAACAATTTGATTAAATGCTTGATATATCAAATCAAAATAAGACTTTATGAACACTTTGCTGAGATATCTTATAAAGATACAAAAATCAATAAATTCCAACAAGCTCGGTTGCCCTTCACTGCAATTTCAAAGATGAAAAAGTTCTTTCAGCAAGCATAAGCTAAATATTCGCCCTCTACAGGACTCCGTACTACAACAACAACAACAACAACATAGCCTTTTGTCCCAAGCAAGTTGGGGTAGGCTAGAGATGAAACCCAAAAGATGCATGAAAACAAAAAACACATAAATGGTATAAGAAAAAGATTACAGTTCAGGCACGTTAATTGCTAGTCTCCAAGCACTCCTATCCATAGCTAAATCCTTAGGGATATTCCACGCCTTAAGGTCTCTCTTAACCGACTCGTCCTAAGTCAGTTTAGGTCGACCTCTACCTCTCTTTACATTATCGACCTGCTTTAGAACCCCACTACGTACCGGTGCCTCAGGAGGCCTCCGTTGGACATGGTCAAACCATCTCAACCGGTGTTGAATCAATTTTTTCTCAATTGGTGCCACCCCAACCCTATCCCGAATATCGTCGTTCCAGACTCTATCCCTCCTTTTGTGCCCACAACACCATCGTAACATATGCATCTCTGCTACACTCAATTGCTGGATATGTTGCCTTTTTGTAGGCCAACATTCAGCACCGCATAACATCGCCGGACGAATCGCTGTCCTATAAAACTTACCTTTTAACTTCTGAGGCACCCTTCTGTCACAGAGGACGCCTGAAGCTTGACGCCATTTCAACCAACCGGCTGAAATTCTATGCCTAACATCTTCATCAATGTCACCATCCTTTTGTAGCATCGATCCTAAATACCGAAAAGTATCCTTCTTGGCCACCACTTGCCCATCGAGGCTAACGTCTTCCTCCTCATTCTTAGTCGCGCTGAAATCGCACCTCATGTACTCGATCTTGGTCCTACTAAGTCTAAACCTTTTCGACTCTAACGTGTGCCTTCATAGTTCTAACTTCCTATTAACCCCTGCCCTAGTCTCGTCCACTAGCACCACATCATCAGCAAAGAGTATACACCAAGGGATATCACCTTGTATGTCTCTTGTGACCTCATCCATCACCAAAGCAAATAAATAAGGGCTCAATGCCGACCCTTGATGTAGTCCTATTTTAATTGAAAAGTCACTGGTGTCGCCATCATATGTTCGGACACACGTCACCACATCCCTGTACATATCCTTGATGAGGGTGATGTACTTAGTTGGGACTTTGTGCTTTTCCAAGGCCCACCACATGACATTTCTCGGTACTTTGTCATATGCCTTCTCGAGGTCAATAAAGACCATGTGCAAGTCCTTCTTCTGCTCCCTATACCTCTCCATCAACTGTCGTAATAAGAAAATTGCCTCTATGGTCGACCTACCAGGCATAAACCCAAATTGGTTTTGGGTCACACATGTCACTCTTCTTAGGCGATGCTCGATAACCCTCTCCCAGAGCTTCATCGTATGGCTCATCAACTTAATCCCACGGTAATTAGTACAACTTTGAACATCTCCCTTGTTCTTGAAGATCGGTACTAATATACTTCTCTCCCATTCTTCAGGCATCTTGTTTGACCGGAAAATGAGGTTAAAAAGCTTAGTTAACCATACTATCGCTCTGGCACCTAGGCATCTTCACATCTCAATAGGGATACCGTCAGGGCCCATCTCTTTACCTCCCTTCATCCTCTTCAAAGCCTCCCCGATCTTTGCCCCCTGAAATCTCCTCACGAAACGTCTGTTGGTATCGTCAAATGAGTCATCCAACTCCAAGGTAGGACCCTCATTCTCCCCATTAAACAACTTGTCAAAGTACTCTCTCCACCTGTCCTTGATCTCCTCATCCCTCACCAAAAGTTGATCCATCCCATCCTTGATGCATTTGATTTGGTTGATGTCCCTCGTCTTCCTCTCGCGGATCCTAGCCATCCTATAAATGTCCTTCTCCCCTTCCTTCGTGCCTAGTCGCTGATAAAGGTCATCATACGCCTGACCTTTTGCTACACTCACCGCTCGTTTTGCAGCCCTCTTCGCTATTTTATAGCCCTCAATGTTGGCTGCACTCTTGTCATGATGGAGGCGCTTGAACCACTCCTTCTCCCTAATAGCCCTTTGCACCTCGTCATTCCACCACCAGGTGTCTTTCACTTCCCGTTTGCCTCCCCTACTCACTCCAAACACATCCGAAGCCACCTTCCGAACACATGTTGCCATCTTTAGCCAAATGTCATCTGCATCTTCTCCTTCTTCCCACGGCCCCTCATCTAGCATCCTCTCCTTAAATGTTTGCGCTGCTTCCCCCCTAAGCTTTCACCATTTTGTTCTCGCAATCTTGGCCCGATTGTCCCGATGGACACGTACCCGAAAGCGAAAATCCGCCACCACAAGCTTGTGTTGAGGGACAACACACTCCCCAGGTAACACCTTACAATCTAACCAAGCACGTCTATCCCCCCTCCTTGCAAGGATAAAGTCGATCTGACTCAGGTGTTGTCCGCTACGAAAGGTCACTGGGATTCCCTCTTCTTAAAGACGGTGTTCGCTATCAACAAATCGTAGGCCAACGCGAAGTTCAAAACATCCTCCCCCTCTTGATTTCTATTACCATACCCAAAACCCCCATGCACCCGCTCGAAACCTACATTAGTCGCACCCACATGGCCGTTGAAGTCTCCTCCTATGAAGAGTTTCTCGCTGATAGGCACAGTACTAACCATGCTATCGAGATCTTCCCAAAACTGCCTCTTGGTGCTCTCGCAAAGACCTACCTGTGGGGCATAGGCACTGATCACATTCAGAGCCAAATCTCCAACTACCAACCGGACTAGGATAATCCGGTCGCTTTGCCTCCGCACCTCAACTACTCCATCCTTAAGGCTCCTATCGATCAAGATGCCTACACCATTCCTACCCGATGTTGTCCCCGTGTACCAAAGTTTGTAGCCAGTATCCTCCACCTCCTTCGCCTTCTGGCCCTTCCATTTAGTCTCCAGAACGCATAGAATATTTACACGCCTCCTAATTGCTGTATCGACTAGCTCTCTTAACTTACCCGTTAGGGACCCTACATTCTAGCTACCTAGACGAATCCTAGTTGGCTCGGCTAGCTTTCTTACCCTTCGCACCCGTCAAGGGAAGTGCGAAGACCCTTGCTCATTTTTCACTACACCCGGGCACAGATGTAGCGCGTCACAAAGGTTGCGACAACCCGACCCTTGCTCATTTATCATCGTACCCGGATCACGATACGACACGCCACTAAGGGGATGACGACCCGGCCCTTGCACATTTGACACTACACCCGGGTTCCGATGTAGCGCGTCGCTAAGAGGGTTACGCCCTAACGAATCTCTTGTGGGTTTCATATCCATGAGAGTGGCTGGTTTTGAAATGTTGGCTAGCCGCACCTAACACACCCTCTTCCTTTATCCGGGCTTGGGACTGGCTATGTTGAAATGACTCAAGAAAGTCTTCCAATCAACATAAGCGAAGTTTATAGGACTCCGTACTTTAGGAAACAATTTAGGGTTTATAGACAAAAGATTGTATGGCAAGAATAAACAAAACTATTACCCTCCTGGCCAATTCCAGCATCTACAACAGAGCAAGCATGTGCATGGCATCGCTTTCATTGTCGTTGCTATACTACGAGTCTACGACCGCTGCAGACTCATAAATCAGGCCCCACATTGCAGCCACGTCTCTTTCCATTTCACCACACGGATCTAAGCATGCGAACATGAAGGGATTGCTATGCTCGAATTGGTGCCCATCAACTTCAAGAAGACAAGAATGCAGTTCCCCTAGGTCTTCTCTGATGCCTAGCTCTATGCAGTGGAGGAGGGAGGGAGGGGCTGAGGAGGGCCAGGCACCCCCTATGCTTGGTAAAATCTATTGTGTGCACAAATTTTCACCATGTATGTGAAAGAAAATTTTGATATCCCCCCCCCCCTATAATCCACCAGAGTACTTGGCCCCCCTTGTGCTTATTTTCTGGCTCCGCCCCTGGCTCTATGCATTCTATAGATTTCCAACGTCGCTGCTACCACCATATCTATAGAACTATATTGCTGCTGCCGCATACACCAGCCATGATGCCTCGCTATCCATCCTACAGATCTCTGCTGCAGCCACTATATCTATGACTTCCGCAGCCACATACACTGGCGCCCACATTCCACCTGCATCTCATGTCATTTTAGCACATAGATCTGAGCATGCAAAGATGAAAGAATTTCTCAGCTCAAACTGGTGCCCAAGGACTTTAAGAAGAAAAGAACATGATGCCCCTAGGTATTGCTTGATGCCTTGCGCAATCCATCTAACAAATCTTTGCCGCTGCCGCTGTATCTATGACTGCTAGGCCGCAAATACTGGGCCCCATGTTGCACCCACATCTCTTGCCATTTCAGCAATAGATTCTGAACATGCAAAGAATTGTCACCTCAAACTGGTGCCCACCCCAATGACATGGCCCTTGGTCTTCCCCGATGCCGGTATAAAAAAAAAGGTCTTTCCCGATGCCTCACGCGATCTCTGCAGCCATCACCATAGTGGGGACCAAATGAAGAGGATGCGGAATGCAGTGCCACTAGGGCTAGGGTGTGACGTCGTACAGGTTGTCGAAGTCCTGCATTCTCATTGGTGGGCCTTGCAGCAGCTGGGCCCCATAAATCACAACACACGTTGATTTTGCAGGTGCGGGCATGTTCATGAGGAGGAAAAAAACAGAAAACCTGGGTTGTGGCAATCTTTATTGCCCAACAAGGAAATACAAAGTACGGTGTGTCCTAAAGGCAGCCCAAGGGTCTGTTTGGCATGGCTCCAACTGCGGACAAAGTACCTCTACTCTAGAATTGAGTGGAGTTGGAGCTTTCATTTCGAAGTGTTTGGCTAGAATGACACTCTCAGCTCCAGAATGATGCTTTCTTGTGTGGATTGTCCGCTTTGCCCCTGAGTGGGATCCACCTGTCATCCACTTGGGTTGGGGTGTTTGGCTAGCTCCACTTGACTCTAGCTTAGAGTTCGGCTCTGGAGCCATGCCAAACACGCCCTAAAGTATATTTGAATTGTCATCCTTGCTTGAAACAAGTTGATCACACGGTACATATAAAATCAGGTTATCCCATCCCAATAGAGCATTTCAATGAATCACGCAATAATTAGTGGTGTCAGCAAGTGAAGCACATGAGGAAGAATCAATCACCTGCTGAGGAGCCTGAGTGGCCCTGAAGGCGGAGTCGTTGGCGGCGTGGTCGTGATGATCGGCCACCGAGGGCGTCATCTTAGCCGGCGGCCATGGCGCGGCCCAGGTGGTCTTGGCCCGGTGCGAGTAGCGCCTGGAACGAGTTCCACACCTGGGCCCAGTTTCACAGATCAGAGTCAGAAGCAACCCTAAAATCAAAATCAAAATCACCCCCACCCATAATAAAGGGCCGGTGGCGCCGGGGGGCAATTCGACTTGATTTGAGTGAAAAAAGGAAGCACGCACGAAGCAGGAGGAGGAGGGACCTGCTTGGGCTGGATGGTGACCCTGCCGGCGCGCTCGGGCGAGGCGGAGAACTTGTCGGCGAGGGTCTGGAGCACGCCGCGGGTGGGTATGCTGTTGTTGAGCTGCTGCAGGCGCGCCTCCATCTCCGCCACCTCGGACGGGAGGAAGCGGAACGCCGGCGCACCGGTGGTGCTCGGCGGACGACCCATCGGACAGGTGGTGCTCTGGGTCTGGGACGGCGAGGCGGAGGATGCGGCTGGTGAGATTAGATCGGCGGCGAATCAGGCGGCGGACAGGGGTGGGGAAAGTTGAAGTGTGAGGCAGCAGTCGTCGGTGGAGGGAGGGAGGCAGCCGGAGGCTCCGGTTCGATGCCAACGCTGCTGCTGCTGAACGGTGAAGGTCCTTCGCTCCTTGGTGGAATTTGGATTTGGATTGTGGATCGGTTTAATTCTCTCCCCTAGTCTCAAAATGGGCTCACAAGGTGGGCCGGAAATTGGCCCACGGGAAGGGAATGGAAGAAGCGAGCCCGCTTGGTTTTCATGTAATTCAGCCCGTTTGTGACGGCAACGATCAAATCAGCAGTATTTGTTTTTTCTATCTATCTCTCTCTCTCAAATCAGCAGTATTTTTTGCGCTTAAAACCATCCGAAATCAGTTGTAAAAAATATCAGCGGAACAGCCTAATATCTATGATGTGACCTTTCTGTATACGTCTGATTTAGCTGTTTTATTTATGTCTTTACACATTGCATGCTTAACCTTTTGGTCAATTTTCTTCATGATCGGCTATTTTAGAGCCACGTACCTCGGAGCTATTTGATGTCACACTGGTAGTTTCCAGAACTTGACGTTTGCTTTTTTCTTGTTAATTGTAGGTCAAATTGACTGGCAAGTCTATTTTCACCCGACGCCAGGCCGGGCGTTGAGGCTCAAGGGATCCACAGGCTCTCCTGCTTCACCAACGATCCTGTGTGTTGGTTATTACGATAACCGAACAACGAGGCACCTCCGTCCCGACGAAATGTGGTCGGAGGCGCCGGAACGAACGCACAAGAACCGAGATGGAAACACGCCCCTGAAATTAGGGCGACATGTCTCTCTCTTCTTTACTGCTCCATGGGCACTATTTATACAACACCGTATCTTTTACATTCCCATATTGCCCTTTCCTACCTACCACCTATGCTTAGCGTCTCCCGGCAGCCAGGGGCAGCTCCGTCTTCTCGCACGCAGACACCTTCGGTCCTCCTCATGGTCGACCGGTCATGGCCCACCGACGTCATCCCTGTCGCCTGCATTCGGTTGGACAGAACGCATTCGGCTTCGCACACACCTGCATTCAATCATAATCGTCAATCGCGTCTTTGACCCGAGTGAGCCGAAACCAAAACGAACCGCAATTGGTCGGATGGTTCCTCCGGAGAGAGACTTAGGCCCTCCGGGATTCTATTCTGCTATTCGGGTGGACACAACCTGAGCCACCCGAATAGCTTCTACGAGCAACCGATTTCCGGCGGAATGGCGAGCTATGGCAACCGAATGTCGGGGAGGGGGGGTGCCTAGATCCTGGCTATCCCTCAACAGTAGCCCCTCGGCGCATTCGCTGCCCGTCGCCTGGGCCGCGCATTCACCAAAAAGACATTCTACTGATTCACCACGCCGTCCCTGAGCTGAAATCGCCGTTTGAAAAGGTTTTTTTATACATTTAATGCAACGACGTGACAGGTGCACGCGCCCTTCGAGCACTGAGCGGTCGCCTGACACGGCGCAGGGCGGGAAAGCGAACCGACGCCTCCTCGGTTGCCGAGCCTCGCGCCCCTTCGCGCCCCGAGGGTTGGCCTAGTATATAAGGGCTCCCCCGTGGGCTTTATCTATTCGTGCTGTCGCTCTCCTCGAAGTCGCGTAGCATTCGGAGACCTTTTCGCGTTCGGATTCCGCTCGACAGTCGTCAAATCGGTAAGCGACCTCCCAGCTTTCCCTTTTGACTTGTATTTCGTTTTGGTCACGCGCTTTATGTAGCGTCAGGTGTTTTTGCGTGCGTCTGCCGTCTATTTTCTTATTTCTTCTTTTGTTTTCTTTATTTGTTTCCTTTAGTTCGGGGCGGAACGCTCTGTCGCCCATTCGGCTCGTGTTATGACTTCGGGCACACGGCTGTCAGCAGTTCAAGCAGCAGCGGTTCTGATTCAGCATCTACTTCTGGTTCGTCGTCCACTTCGGGTTCTGGTTCAAGGTCACTGAAACCAACCAGACCAATTCCAGCTGCCGAATCCTTTATTGATATCATGGATGAAGCCGGCTGTTCTCGGGCCGCCAATGAGGCTAGCAGTCTTGGGCCCGAACTGGCCGACGAGGATGTCAGCGAAGATATCGTTTACGATGACGCTGACGATGCTGGGGAAGCCTCCGCGGATGCTGAAGATGAGCAGCAATCCGAAACGGAGGACGCCCAGTCCCAGCCGAAGAAGGGGAAGAAGAAACCCTTTCAGCCTGTCTATATTCTTGGGGAATTTGCGGTGACCAATCTTCTGCTAGACGACTATCAGCGTACTGGTCTGATGAGCGCCGATACCAGGTTGAAGTGTCGTGCTCCGGGCATAGAGAAAATCCCCCGGCCCAAGCCTTTCGAAGCTGTGGTGTTTCGGGATTTCTTTGTAGCTGGGCTCCGGTGGAGCAGTTTTTCTGCGAGGTGTTGAGCTGTTTCAACCTGCAGATCAATCAGCTGACGCCGAATGCCATCTCACAGATGAGCGTGTTCGCCATGGCCCTCAAGATGATGGGATGCTAGCTTAGCGTTTCAGTGTTTTCGAAATTCTATGAGTCGCACGTTCGCGGGCGATATGGTAAGATCGCTACTACTGGCGAAAGGATCAGGGTAGAGCATGGCGGGTACAACTTTGTGCACAGCCGTGACAAAACTCTTCCTCAGCTCGCGCCGTACTATTGGAACAAATGGTCCGACTGGCAGAGGTACTGGTTTTATATTCGGATTTGCAGCGACGAGAAGGTGCAAGCTGCTCAAGAGAATGGTTTGCCGAAAGCCCATGTCCTCGTGACTCAGCTAACCACATTTGCGGGGCAACGCCAGGCTACCATCGGCTTGTACGGTGCGGAAGCTCAAGCGGCTGACGCCGCCTTTCGGGAAACATGCAATCACCCGCCAGAGTAGCAGAGACCTTTCAAGGAGATGGTTGCCCTGAATAGGTGGCCCTTGTGCAGCGAAGTTCATTTTGCAAACATCGTGGAGAAGAAACAATATCATGGCCCGATCTTAAGCTGAAGAGGCCCTCCCGGTTCTCAAGTGACGATGACTTTGTCGCGTGGGTGGAGAGACGGGCCAGTGATATCTACGGCCTTTACATCACGCGAGAGCACAAGGCACGACAACAACGCCTTGGTGCAACCTCGCGGCTGAACCGTCGATGCCATGGCCATTGTTTACCCGAACCACGCCGTCCGCAGCTGAAAAGGAAAGAAAGCGGCTGATCCCCCGAATCCAGCTTCGAACGCCACCGCTTTAGCAGAGTCACGCAAGCGGCGCAGAGGGGCTCGGTCTGCCTCCGAACCCGAGCCTGCGGATGTGCAGGTAGGTCGTGAACTAGCCGAAATGTCATGGCTCAAACCTATTCGGAGGACGAAAAAGGTTCGGTACGGTGGTAGACGTGACCACGGTGCCATTGATGTTGAGATGGTAGATAGCATTGTCATGTTCTGGTTTTGTGTTTTGCTTTGGTTTATGCTGCCGAATGAGCATCCTGATGCGTTGTTTGTTGTTGCTTCAGGTTTTGTCCAGCTCGGACCCACTTTCGGACGATATGGCCGGGAAGAAGCCGTCAAACCCTCGCGACATCCAGACCGTGGACTTGGAGCTGAGTGAGATTTACTTTGGAGGTAGCTGTCGCACCCCTGCTCCTCGCCAAGCCGAAAAGGCTCCTCGGCCCGACCAGAGAAAATGGCAAAGGACCGTCGCCGCTTCAGGCGATGGCTCGGGCAAGCCCGCCAGCACTTCGGCGTCTGCCGAACGGCGCTTGGGTAAGTCTCGCTTCTGTCCGGAACGAATTCGTATGACCAAGGAGATGACCGAGAAAGTGCTATTCGGTCATGGTACACTTTCTCTGGATGTTTCGGAGGGGGACTATGGTGAGATGAGGGTGTATTCGGGTTCTTCGTCCTCAGATGAAGGGAGTCCCAGACGAGATAAAGCTTATCTAGTTGCTCGTGCTTTAGGGGTCGACTCGGGTGCGTTGCTGGTGAGCAAGGTGGACTATCGGCAGGTCGGGATTTTGCCTACTCTAGAAGGCCTTAAGTTCGCCGATGCCTGCAGCCACGCATTCGCGGCGCCTATCACCGAGCGGGACCTCCTTGGGGTCGAGGACGAGGAGATGCTTGCCGCCATCGACTTTCACTCTATATCGGTGAGTAGCATCCAGAAATTTTAATTACCGCCTTTTTCGGTTTTGAATATCCTTCAGGCTGACTTGCTCGCTTGACTGCATATTTTGTAGAGCTCGGTCCTCGTGCAGACTCTGCTTAAGCAGAGGCACGCCGATAGGACTATCCTCGTGAAACGCGCGGAGGACGCGGAGCGGCGAGTCAAGGAGCTGGAGGAGCAGGTTGCTGCCGGAACCCGAAAGCTCGAGGCGGAGGCGACAGCCCGCAAGGACGCTGAAGATTCCCTGAAGCTCGCGCAGCGGGAGGACAGGAAGAACCGAAGGGACTTGAGTATTGCCTTGCAGAAAGCACTTGGCGCTCTCGAGAAGAATCTGACCGGCTTGGGAGTGGTGGCGAATTCCCCCTCCACCTCAGATTCGCTCTTGACGACCGTGGAGTGGCTTTCGAGGCAGCTCGAGTCAAGCGGCAACCTCATAGAGCAGGGGCGTGAAGTCACTGGCTTGGAGTCGACCTGGGCCTTGATCAAGACGCTACGGGACGCCGGGTGCACGCACACCGATGGAGTCAAAGTCGGAGCCCCTAGTCTTCTGGCAGATAGAAGAAGGCGCCCACCAGAGTGCTGTCAAGTTCTTTGACAGCTTCTGGCGTCCCAGAGGTCGGAACATCACGCTCTACCGGGCAGCCCTTTCGCACCCCGACTTGGTGAGCTCTGAATTTTATGCTTATTCGCTTCTTGTTCTCGGCTGTGTGTTTGCTTCGGTTTTCGCTATTCCTGAGATTCAATCGGTTTCGTTGTCTTTGACAGACCCCTGACGAGAAAGAGGTGGTAAAGGCGGCTGTGGCTTCGTTCATCAAGGCTAGAGATGAGAAGGAAGCAGCCGTCGGCGCCCATACTCTAGGCTCTACTCCTCACAACGATCCTCCTCGAGACACCGTGCCTGGGACCTCCGAACAGCCCGTTCTTGCTGCCGTCGAAACTGTAAGAACCCTAGAGATCCGGTCACCAAAAATACGGGCTTTCAAAAAAAAAATTTCTAAAGTTTACCAGTGTATGATGGATGTCATGTAGGAAACCCGCCACCAGATGCACAAATAACACCTGACGATAGCCCGAGCATTGCATTTGAATTACCAGAGTTTGATTCGCCTCTTATTCGATTTTATGTGATGATAATAAAATCGAATAACCTTTTATCGCATGTATATATATGCCCGCTAACTCCGGAAATGGATCCACCATGACCTAGAGACCCTAGTGGACCCGCCATGGTGTACACATCATGGTCACTAACCTCACTAACCTAGGGTTGTGGCTAAATTAGTTGCTTTGCAAGAAATAGAAATAGAAAAGGAATTAGGAAATAAAAAGAAATAGAAAAAAAGAAAGAAAACCAGCCCGGAGTAGCTTGCAGCCCAACCCAGGCCGGCCTGCTGCGCTGCCGCCAGCCCGCTCGCCCTCGCGCGCGCGGCCTGCCAAGTGCCCGCGCCACGGCGGCCCGCCAGCGCCACGCTCACCCGTGAGGCCGGCCCGCTGCTCGCTCTCCCGGCCTGCGTCGCGGCCCAGCAAGGCGGCCCGCCGCAGCGCCGCGCGCCCGCGCCGACCGCCCGCTCGCTCACGCGCGCGCCGCGACGGCCGCCGGCCCAACAAGGCCGCCCATCAAGGGCCTGCCGCCGGTTGCGCCCGCGCCTCTCCCCTTTCTCCCGCCGACAGGCGAGGCCCGCCTGTCAGCTTCCACTTTCGGCCACCCGCCCATCGCGTCCGCCGTTCCAGAAGTAGAACGGCGAAGCTCCGTCGTCCACCCGCGTCAGGCCGCGCGCCGAGCCATCCATCTCGCCCGCCCGCTTGCACCACGCCTTAGCCAAAACCCTAACCCTAATCGTGGCCGCGCACAGCCGCCCGATGGGCATCTTCTGCCCCCGCCGTTCATGGCCGGCCGCCGTGCCTATTTAAGGAGAAGCCCGGCACACTAGGGTTTCCTCCATGCCCAGTCGCCTTGCTGACCATCCTGCACCCACCCATCGGCGTTGAAGGAGTCGGAGAGGGAGGGGTGAAGAAGGCGGGGAGGAGCCGGACCAGAGCAGAGCGCCACCTCCGCCGTCCGCGTCCGTGCGCCAAAGAAGCCCGACGACCCGCTCGGCCCCGACTTACCCCTCCGACGCTGCGGCACTGCTACTCCCCCACCAGGCCGTCGCTTTGACCTTAGCCGCGAGCCACCGGGACAGCCCCGCGCAGGTGAGCTTCCCCGCTCTCGCCCTGGCCTGCCATGGCCGCCGCCCAGAGCGCCGTCATTTTCACGCGCACCCGGCTCCCCTCTACCCTCATCAGCTTGACCAGAGTGTCCGCACTAGTCTAGGACACAGTTTTGGCAAGGTTTAGGGAGCCAGCAGGACCTACAGCGAGGGCACGCCACTTTGCTGCCTTTGGACCCCTGGGCTCTGGCCACCGGAGCGTTCGTCGTGGCCGCCGAGCCGCGCACGCCCCCGCCGTGCCTCGATTAGCCCCGATAGCTAGCTCAGGGAGCTCCTAGCTGCTCCAATCAAGGAATGGAGGTGAAGATGGAGGCCCATGTCCAGCGACGCCGGCAAATTCGACTGGTGAACCTCCATTGCCGCCGCCGGGTCGCCGTTGTCGCTCGTCGTGCTAGGAGCCCCGCGAGCAAATTAACCCGGCAGCCGGGTCGCCATTGTCGCTCGTTCCCTTAGCCTCCACTGCGCCCCGCAGCAGCAGCCTCGCAGCCGGCCACCGCCGGGACACGAGCACCGACGAACAGAGACACCCCCAGCCTGCCTGCGCCCCGCGGCCGCACCCGCCTAACCACCGCGCTAGCCTAGCCGCTGCACCGCCTTGCCCTGACCACTCGCAGCCGCTGCTCGCCTGCACGTCGCCGGCGACGTGCCGCGCCGACCGCCGCGCGAGGCAGAAAAGGGAGGGGAACCTTCCCGCGCCTGAGTGGACCGGGTCCACACGGCCACGTGGACCCAGCTGGACCAGTCACGTGAGCCACGCAGCCCCTGTGTCCACGGTCCACCATGGACTGAGTCCATGCGGCACCAGTCAGAACCGGTGGTGGACTTGGCCCATTAAGGGCCCAAACGCGCCACGCGGCCTATCTCCCTGCTCGACACGTGTCCGGGCCGGGCCGGCCCAACCCGGCCCAGATCCAGCCCTACCCAGGCCCGCCGAGGCCTGGTCGGCGTTGACCGTTGACCAGTCAACGTTGACCGTTCACCTGGCCCCACCTGTCAGTGACCAGATCCATGGGCCCCACCTGTCGGCCACTGACTGGGTCCCCCGTCAGTGCTGACGTCAGCATGACGTCATCCAGCCTCAGACCCCGCGTCAGTGCTGACGTCAGCATGATGTCAGCACAGCCCCGGCTGCACTGTTCCCTCACGCCACGTGGCCCAATCAGGAGCCGCCACGTGTCAGCACAGGTTAATCTGCCCTTTTTCTTTTTCAGAAAATAGAATAAACTTCGGAAATTCATAACTTCTTCATACGAACTCCGAAAAATATGAACCAAGTGTCCAAATTTTTATAAAAATGAGCTCTACGTCATAGGCTTGTGTATGAGTGCATTTGGAGTTATTGAATTTTATTGCTTCTTTGTGTTGACTCTATAGGAGCCGCTAACGCGGCTATTATGTCTCGTTTCAGAGGAGGAGCGGCTTGAGGAGGATGACTACGAGTACGAGGAGGAGCTCGGTGACGACTTCGCAGGTGCCACACCCCACCCAATCTTGTAGATCCTATTACGCATGGCATAATGTCTAGTTGCTAGTGCTTTGGTTATGAAAATCACCTGATGATAGGTTGCATGGTAGAACTGTTTGATGAGCCTTTACCTTGTCGTAACCTTACTCCTGCACACCTGCTAATAGGCTAGACGCTTGCTTATTTTACTTATGATGCTTTACTTCTACTACGCTTATATCTGTGTGATGATGATGCGTGGTGGAGAGTATGGTTATATGGTTAAGGCACGTGGTGCCACTTTACTCGGGGAGAATGCTGCGTGCGTCTTGGGTGTGTGGTGAGGGTTGAGTCGATCGGACAGGATTCTACGACGAGCCATGTGGGCGAGTCTTGCTGGGGAATGTGTTCTGGGCATTCCCGTGTGAGGTGCTTGTGGCGGGCACATTGTGAGGCATAAGGAGATCCCGGGGGTGAGAACCTTCATGGAGCGAAGCCCCGGGTAGGAGGTGCTATTGTAGCACGGACTGTTGTAGTCCATAAGGGAAGATAATCCTGTCTGATCCCCCTAGGACCTGATATCTCTTCAGGACCGGAACCTTGGGACTTACGTGCTCACCACTCGCTCTTGTATGGGCGGGAGACGGATGTCCGACTAGCTAGGACGATGCCACTACTACTAGGTGGTTAGCAGATAGTGTCGGGAGGTACGGGCGTGGAGACCCACACCCTCCTTAGACAACATAGTGACTTCAGAGGCCCGGTACTATGTCTCACAGTCTCAGTGTGCCAGTGGTACCTATCCGGGATGTCCCAGTACTGAGTGGCAGGGTGGCATCGCACCGGTTAGAAAGCAGCCGGAATCAGCTTAGGCGGGGCACCGCCGATGATAGTGATCTTGTGGTTACGGGAGTACACACTCTGCAGAGTTTATGAATCTATATATATAGTCCGCAAGCCACTGGTATGGCTTTTTCCTAAGACCCACGCTTCTCGGGAGTAGCGAGAGGAGTCCTTCTATTCTCCCCTGGTGTTACCCTTCCGGCTGTGAGCCACTGAGACAGGCTCCGAGAGGGAGTTGGACCTGTCGACTGAGTGCGAGAGGGTGAGATGTGTGTGTTGGAGATGGAATGGGGTGGATATGTGGATGAGATGGGTTAAAACTTGATGAATTATATTATATGATATTGGTCCCTGTTGCATAGGAAACTACAGCCACATATTAGGTCGAATTGATTACATCCTTTGCATCCCACCAAATAATACATAGCAAAAGCAAAGCATAGGGTGGGAGATGTGGCCAGTACAAACCGTACTGAAAATTATTTAGCAGGCGAGCCCGACTACGACTATGACGATGAGGAGGAGTAGACGTCTTGTTCCTACGCTCAGGCTTCTTTTGGAGAATTATTGTACTTCTGCCTTTCGCAGCCATTCCAGACACTGCAGCTACTCTATTGATCCCGCCAGTGTGGCGATGAACTATTTATGTAATCCCCTCTAAATGTATTCTTTTGTTCGAAGTATGGATTACTGTATCAACTAACGCTGGATGATATGATGATTTGAGCTTCAAACTATTGAATTATTCGCCATTCTGTGTATTTTCCCTTCATAGAAAATTGAGGATGTTTCAGTTGGTACCAGAGCCATGCTTGACCCTAGGACGAGACCCATAGGATTGGATGATAGAATTAGGAAAATCTTGAAATATCTCGGTTATACACCGACCACTGCATACGCTTTTATGCATGGCTTACCTCTCTCTGCAACTTTTCTAACTTCTTTCTCGTGTCACCTGCAGATGGACCCCAACTTGCCGCTTGGTCCGTTACCGCCAATGGATATCGTTGAGTTCAGACTCGACGGAACAGAGCATGGAGGCTATGCTCACATGCTTCACGAGGTTCTCACCGAGTTGGGTGTTCCCGTGGTGAACATCGAGTATCTTTGCCACGGCAAGCTCACCCTTGGAGGAGGCATCGAGGACTACAAGGCAGTCCACATCAATGTGCCTGCAAGCATGAACCTGCCCGAAATTATCGCCTTCACTGACTTCGCCTTCGACAACGACACTGGCATGTGTGTTCAGACCGTTTCACACCAGGCGCTCCGTACTGTGCTGCGCAACGGAGCTAACTATCTGCAGGAAAGTCGCTTTTGTCTGCTTCCTCATGCCCTCAATGATCAGCAGGGTACTTGGGGAGAGGTCATTTACATCGAGCAGAATACCAGAGTCGACCGCAACCCCTGCCACCGCACCTCTATGATGTACATGCAGTGCCAGGAAATGTACATTGCTGAGTTGGAGCGGAAGGGACGCCGTGATCGTCGCTACCTGATGGAGGTTGACAAGAGAATCCGCAAGTCAGAGGATAAGGAAGCGGCATGGAAGCACAAGATTGCAGATCTAGAGCGTGAGATAGCACGCAAAGAGCACACTCACCAGGATCAGATCACTAGTCTGATGAGCGAGATGGATAAGCTTCAAATACACAACAGCCAACTCAACAAGAACATCTGGGAGCTTGAGACCACTATTGTAACAACCCAAAAATTCGAACTACAAAATTTTTCGACAAAACCCT
>CM041631.1:31151107-31205157 GCA_023333625.1 Bothriochloa decipiens
ACTCCGACACTGTGGATTTCCCTTCGTGGAAATCAAGGTCGTTTCAACTATGGCTGAGAAGAACAAAGACATTGCAAAGAGATTCCAGGAAAAGAGTCAAGATGCTGCCTACAGAGACAAACTCCGTGAGCAGTGCAAGGCTCAACGTGAGAAGCTGCTGCAGGAGTACACCCTTGCTAGCAACAACCAGGGACACCTGATCAACTATGTCCATAAGACGGCATACCTCATGGATAAGCTCAAATGCACTATGGAAGCTTGGAAGAGGTCAGATCGCAAGAGGGTCAGAGAGTACAAGGAGTTGCAGGACGAGCTTCCCTTACGTGCCCGTAAGAGGGTCAGGGTTGAGACATTTGAGCTGGGGCAATCTCGCCTCAACTTGAGTGGATGTCCCACCACTGGACTCAGTGGACAGGCAGTGTCCACCCCTCAGCTCGAGGAGGCCCGTCGGTACGTCTCTCGCCTTCAGATGACCAACGAGCAGATCCAGGCTTCTGGCATCGGTATACCTCCCACAGCTTATAGTTTGGACCAGCCTCTAGAGATGGTCTAGAGTAATATCAAGTTAGGAGATGATGGGCCCTGTATGGCCAAGTGACCAGACTCAGCATGATGCTGAGTAGTTGTCCACCCCTTTTGCTAGACTACCTGCGTGTAGTACGTTTCTCACGAGTCTCCAAGCATAGCCGCGAAAGACATCGCCATGTACCCACCCTGATGTAATGAATGAGTCGGTTTTTATCACATCTTATTGGATCTTCATGCTTCTTCATCTGAGTGTTGGATATATTAGTAATGTTTTAAAATTATTTCAAAATAAGTATATCTTTAATATCAAAGTTATATTAAGCGTGTATGCCCTAATTTGAGGTTTATGTTGAGCAGGATGTCCACTCGTCGTGCCAGCTGCCTGAGCAACCGCTCTCCCTCACCCGTGCCCGCCAGGGGCCACGGACGCAGAAGTGGTCGTGCACGCGTTGGTCGTATACCCCTCAACCTTGAGGAGCCACCCCCCGCTGCCATCCCACGGCCTGCACACCCACCGCCACCGCCAGTTGTTGAGCCGGAACCAGCTGCCGGAGGTGCGGCTGGAGGACAGCCACAGCCTGCTGCTGAGCCCGAGCTCGAGCCTGCCGCAGGAGGAGATGCAGCTCCACCACCACCTCCCGTGCCACTCTTGGCGGATGTGATGGCCCAGCAGACCGAGCTTCTTCGAGTCTTAGCTGAGAACATGCTGCGCCCCTAGCACCGGGAGCCCCGTGATGATTTCTACAAGAAGCTGGAGTTCTTTCTCAAGCTAAGGCCCCCGACGTTCGATGGCACTAGCATTGACCCCATCGCTGCTGATGATTGGCTTAAGGAGATTGAGAAGAAGCTGGACTTGACCACTTGCACTGACGAGGAGTGCGTTGGCTTGGCAGCTCACCAGCTTGTGGGTGCTGGACGATCTTGGTGGGACAGTCTCTACGAAACCCACCGAGACCCCGCCAACATCTCCTGGGATGAGTTTGTGGATGAGTTCCGCGCATTCTTCATCCGTGAAGGTGCACTGGAGAAGAAGGAGAACGAGTTCTGCAGCATCTCCATGGGAGCTGACAAGGTGCATGAGTACACCACCCACTTCACTAACCTGCTGCGCTATGCACCCGTCTTAGTGGTGAACTCTGAGAAGGAGAAGATGTACTACTACCGCAAGGGCTTGTCTAGCCGTATCAGGCTCTCTCTCTCAAGCACCAAGAGCCACACCCTTCGTGACCTGATTGACAGGTGCATGGAGATTGAGAAGGACCGCGATGAGGTTTTCGCGGAGAGGGAGGCGCTTGGCAAGAACAAGAAGCGCTGTACTGAGGGCACCTCCCGCGCACCTGCCCCACGGAGGTCGCGTGGTGAGACCTCTCAGCCTCCCCGCTCTCACTTCGCCCAGGGAGCAGCTCACGGTTCGAGCCGGGGCGATGGTACCCACACCAGCAACTACCCCCGCCCTGCTCAGGACCGCCAAGCATACGCTCGTGCCGCACCTGGAGGTAGCATGTGGAGGTCCGCCACGCCAACCCCCACAAGCGGCGTGACCTACACTTGCTTCGCTTGTGGCCAGCCAGGTCACAAGGCCGTAGAGTGCCCAAACAAGGTTGCGCCTGCTACACCAGCGCCCGCCAGGCAGAACCAGGGCACACCGCACAAGCAGGTGCCATCAGGAGCAACCCGTGGCTGTCTCACCCACATCTCAGCAGAGGCTGCCCAGAGTGCCCCCGACGTGGTGTACGGTATGTTTTTAGTGCATGGAGTTAAGGCATCCGTGCTATTTGATTCAGGTGCTACATGTTCATATATATCCTCCAAGTTTGCACGAGAGCACCTTATACCTGTCACTCCATGAAAAGAAGCCCTATACACCAGTTCACCTCTGGGCAACATTTGTTGTACCAAAATATGTAAGGGAGTGAGTATCACCATCGAGGGTCTTACCTTTCTTGCTGATCTTACCTTACTACCCTTCGAAGGCCTAGACGTCATTCTAGGGATGGATTGGTTAACCCAGAACAAAGGAGTGATATCTTGCTCACCCAGATTTGTGGATATAACCCATCCAAGTGGCCGTCAGGTCAGATGTGAGCCAAACAAAGGGACAGATATATCCATGTTGTGTGCCTTGGAAGAGAGGTCACTTGAGGAAGTGCCCATAGTTTGTGAGTACTAGGATGTCTTTCCGAAAGAGCTACAAGGAATGCCACCGAACAGAGATGTTGAGTTCGTGATCAACTTAATGCCTGGTACGAGTCCGATTTCCAAGCAACCCTACCGTATGGCAGTTGACGAGCTTAAGGAGCTTAAGAAATAGCTTGAGGAGCTATCAGAGAAAGGGTTCATTAGGCCCAGTGCCTCACCCTGGGGATCTCCTGTTTTGTTTGTTAAGAAGAAGGATGGAACGCAGAGGATGTGCGTTGATTACCGAAACCTGAATGCCGTAACTATAAAGAACAAGTACCCTTTGCCGAGGATAGATGACCTGCTTGATCAGCTTCACAATGCCAAGTACTTCTCCAAGATCGACCTCAGATCAGGCTACCATCAGATGAAGATCAGAGAGGAAGACATTCCTAAGACAACATTTGTCACCAGATATGGGCAGTATGAGTACACCGTCGTGTCCTTCGGTCTTACGAATGCGCCGGCTTATTTTATGAACATGATGAATAAAGTGTTCATGCAGGAGCTGGATAAGTTCATGGTGGTCTTCATTGATGACATTCTTGTCTATTCTGCCACTGCCGAAGCGCATGAGCAACATCTGAGGATGGTACTGGAGAAGTTGAGAAAGCATCAGCTCTATGCCAAGTTCAACAAGTGTGAGTTCTGGCTTGAGGAGGTCGCTTTCCTAGGTCATGTGCTTAATGCTGACGGAGTAGCTGTTGATCCGTCTAAGATCGAGACAGTGAAGGGATGGGAGCAGCCACAGAATGTGACTGATGTGAGAAGTTTCTTGGGATTGGCTGGTTACTATCGCCGATTCATCGAGAACTTTTCCAAGATAGCTCACCCCATGACCAACCTCCTGAAGAAGACCAAAGAGTTTGAATGGACGTCCCAATGCGAACAAAGTTTCTAGACCCTGAAGGAGAATCTCACCACAATGCCTATTCTAGCCTTGCCTGATATCCACCAGGACTTTGTGGTCTATTGCGATGCATCTCGCCACGGGCTTGGTTGTGTTCTCATGCAGAATGGAAAAGTCATTGCCTATGCTTCCTGCCAGCTTAAGGAGCATGAACAGCGTTACCCCACTCATGATCTCGAGCTTGCAGCTGTGATCCATGCTTTGAAGATTTGGAGGCACTACCTGATCGGGAACAAGTGCGAGATCTACACCGATCATAAGAGTTTGAAGTACTTTTTCACCCAGGAAAATCTGAACATGAGACAACATCGTTGGCTCGAGTTGATTAATGACTACGACATGGAGATTCTCTATCACCCTGGGAAGGCCAATGTGGTCGCTGACGCTCTTAGCCACAAAAGTCATTGTCATGCCTTGTTCACCACCACCTTGCCCAAGGAGTTGCAAGAGGGCATTGATGAGTTACAAATGGAGGTGATACCTCATGGCCTGTTGAATGAACTTCGCGTACACTACACCCTCATGGATAGGATCCATGAAGCCCAACGCCATTGCCCAGAAATTTGGGAGATACACGAGCTCCTGACACAAGGCAAGTGCCCAGAGTTCAGTGAGGATGAGCTAGGCACTTACTGGTACAAGGACAGAATTTGTGTGCCTGCCGACCCAGCTATCCACAACGAAATCCTATCAGAAGGTCATTATTCCAAGTATTGTATCCACCCAGGCAGTACTAAAATGTATGCTGATTTGAAGAAGAAAATCTGGTGGAAGAACATGAAATCAGACATTGCAGAGCATGTTGCTAGATGTGACATTTGCAAATGCGTTAAGGCTGAGCATAAGAGACCTGCAGGGCTGTTAAAGCCTTTGGATATACCTGAATGGAAGTGAGATAGCATTTCTATGGACTTCATTGTGGGTTTGCCTCGGACCCCGAAAGGCCATGATGCCATATGGTAGATAGTCGATCACTTGACTAAGGTAGCTCACTTCCTAGCCATCAAGACTGATGCCCGAATCGGCCAGCTAGTAGATCGGTATGTTGAGAACATTCTCAAGCTGCATGGAGCTCCTAAGAGCATAATATCCGATCATGGGCCGTAGTATACATCCAAGTTCTGGAAAGCCCTGAACAAGTCAACCGGCAGCAAGCTAGATTACAGTACCGCATACCACCCTCAGACAGATGGGCAGACAGAAAGAGTGAACCAGATACTTGAGGATATGCTTCGAGCTTGTGTTCTGAAATATGGGACTGATTGGGAGAAGAGCTTGCCCTTTGTAGAGTTCTCCTACAACAACAGTTACCAGGCTAGCCTCAAGATGTCACCCTTCGAGGCTATGTACGAAAGACCATGCAGAACACCCTTGATGTGGTCTGAAACGGGTGAAAGATCATTCTTTGGCCTGGCCACCATTAAGGAGGCTGAGGAAGGAGTCGCCCAGGTGCGAGAGAATCTGAAAATTTCCCAGAGCCGTCAAAAGAGTTATGCCGACAAGAGGCGCAGAGACCTCGAATTTGAGGTAGGAGACTATGTCTACCTCAAGGTCTCCCCGCTTCGAGGGACCGTCAGGTTCCATGTAAAGGGAAAGCTAGCACCAAGGTATGTGGGACCGTACAGAATCAGTGAAAGGATTGGCAAGCTTGCCTACAGAATAGAGTTGCCCCCACAACTGGCAGGAGTACACCCAGTGTTCCATGTGTCGCAACTGCGCAAGTGTTTGCAACCGCCAGAGCATCCGATACCCGTAGAGGCACTCGATATCCAGGACACTTTGGAGTACAGAGAGCACCCCGTCCGCATTATGGGTAGAACTATCAAGGAAACCAGAAACTCCAGCACGCCATATCTGAAGATTCAGTGGAGCAATCACACAGAACGGGAAGCAACTTGGGAGAAGGACTCAGAAATGAGGAAGCTCTACCCCTACCTTTTTGAAGAGTAAGTTACACTCTTGAATCTCGAGGACGAGATTCTCATAAGGGGGTAGGACTGTAACAACCCTAGAGATCCGGTCACCAAAAATACGGGCTTTTAAAAAAAATTTCTAAAGTTTACCAGTGTATGATGGATGTCATGTAGGAAACCCGCCACCAGATGCACAAATAACACCTGACGATAGCCCGAGCATTGCATTTGAATAACCAGAGTTTGATTCGCCTCTTATTCGATTTTATGTGATCATAATAAAATCGAATAACCTTTTATCGCATGTATATATATATGCCCGCTAACTCCAAAAATGGATCCATCATGACCTAGAGACCCTAGTGGACCTGCCATGGTGTACACATTATGGTCACTAACCTCACTAACCTAGGGTTGTGGCCAAATTAGTTGCTTTGCAAGAAATAGAAATAGAAAAGGAATTAGGAAATAAAAAGAAATAGAAAAAAAGAAAGAAAACCAGCCCGGAGCAGCTTGCAGCCCAACCCAGGCCGGCCTACTGCGCTGCCGCCAGCCTGCTCGCCCTCGCGCGTGGCCTGCCAAGTGCCCGTGAGCTTCCCCGCTCTCGCCCTGGCCTGCCATGGCCGCCGCCCAGAGCGCCATCGTTTTCACGCGCACCCGGCTCCCCTCTCCCATCATCAGCTTGACCAGAGTGTCCGCGCTAGTCTAGGACGTAGTTTTGGCAAGGTTTAGGGAGCCAGCGGGGACTACAGCAAGGGCACGCCACTTTGCTTCCTTCGGACCCCCGGGCTCTGGCCGCCGGAGCGTTCGCCGTGGCCGCCAAGCCGCGCACGCCCCCGCCGTGCCTCGATTAGCCCGATAGCTAGCTCAGGGAGCTCCTAGCTGCTCCAATCGAGGAATGGAGGTGAAGATGGAGGCCCATGTCCAGCGACGCCGGCGAATTCGACCGGTCAACCTCCATTGCCGCCGCCGGGTCGCCGTTGTCGCTCGTCATGCCAGGAGCCCCGTGACCAAATTAACTCGGCCTGTCACCTTTGCCTGGACCTCACAAACGCGTTGCACAAGTCGAAGCATTCCCTTAGCCTCCACTGCGCCCCGCAGCCGCAGCCTCGCCGCCGGCCACCGCCGGGACACGAGCGCCGGCGAACAGAGACACCCCCAGCCTGCCTGTGCCCCGCGGCCGCACCCGCCTAACCACCGCGCTAGCCTAGCCGCTGCACCGCCTTGCCCAGACCGCTCACAGCCGCTACTCGCCTGCACGTCGCCGGCGACGTGCCGCGCCAACCGCCGCACGAGGCAGAAAAGGGAGGGGAACCTTCCCGCGCCCGAGTGGACCGGGTCCACACGGCCACGTGGACCCAGCAGGACCAGTCACCGTGAGCCACGCAGCCCCTGTGTCCACAGTCCACCATGGACTGAGTCCATGCGGCACCAGTCAGAACCGGCCGTGGACTTGGCCCATTAAGGGCCCAGACGCGCCACGCGGCCTATCTCCCTGCTCGACACGTGTCCGGGCCGGGCCGGCCCAACCCGGCCCAGATCCAGCCCTACCCAGGCCCGCCGAGGCCCGGTCGAGGCCCGGTCAGCGTTGACCATTGACTAGTCAACGTTGACCGTTGACCTGGCCCCACCTGTCAGTGACCAGATCCGTGGGCCCCACCTGTCAGCCACTGACTGGGTCCCCCGTCAGTGCTGACGTCAGCATGACGTCATCCAGCCTCAGACCCCGCGTCAGTGCTGACGTCAGCATGACGTCAGAATGACATCAGCACAGCCCCGGCTGCACTGTTCCCGCACGCCACGTGGCCCAATCAGGAGCCGCCACGTGTCAGCACCAGGTTAATCTGCCCTTTTTCTTTTTCAGAAAATAGAATAAACTTCGGAAATTCATAACTTCTTCATACGAACTCCGAAAAATATGAACCAAGTGTCCAAATTTTCAAAAAAATGAGCTCTACGTCATATTCTTGTGTATGAGTGCATTTGGAGTTATTGAATTTTATTGCTTCTTTGTGTTGACTCTATAGGAGCCGCTAACGCGGCTATTATGTCTCGTTTCAGAGGAGGAGCAGCTTGAGGAGGATGACTACGAGTACGAGGAGGAGCTCGGTGACGACTTCGCAAGTGCCACACCCCACCCAATCTCATAGATCCTATTACGCATGGCATAATGTCTAGTTGCTAGTGCTTTGGTTATGAAAATCACCTGATGATAGGTTGCATGGTAGAACTGCTTGATGAGCCTTTACCTTATCGTAACCTTACTCCTGCACACCTGCTAATAGGCTAGACGCTTGCTTATTTTACTTATGATGCTTTACTTCTACTACGCTTATATCTGTGTGATGATGATGCGTGGTGGAGAGTATGGTTATATGGTTAAGGCACGTGGTGCCACTTTACTCGGAGAGAGTGCTGCATGCGTCTTGGGTGTGTGGTGAGGGTTGAGTCGATCGGACAGGATTCTACGACGAGCCATGTGGGCGAGTCTTGCTAGGGAATGTGTTCTGGGCATTCCCGTGTGAGGTGCTTGTGGCGGGCACATTGTAAGGCATAAGGAGATCCCGGGGGTGAGAACCTTCGTGGAGCGAAGCCCCGGGTAGGAGGTGTTGTTGTAGCACGGACTGTTATAGTCCATAAGGGAAGATAATCCTGTCTGATCCCCCTAGGACCTGATATCTCTTGAGGACTGGAACCTTGGGACTTACGTGCTTATCACTCGCTCTTGTATGGGCGAGAGACGGATGTCCGACTAGCTAGGACGGTGCCACTACTACTAGGTGGTTAGCAGATAGTGTCGGGAGGTACGGGCGTGGAGACCCACACCCTCCTTAGACAACATAGTGACCTCGGAGGCCCGGTACTATGTCTCACAGTCTCAGTGTGCCGGTGGTACCTATCCGGGATATCCCAGTACTGAGTGATAGGGTGGCATCGCACCGGTTAGAAAGCAGCCGAAATCAGCTTAGGCGGAGCACCGCTGATGATAGTGATCTTGTGGTTACGGGAGTACACGCTCTGCAGAGTTTTATAATCTATATATATAGTCCGCGAGCCACTGGTATGGCTTTTTCCTAAGACCCACGCTTCTCGGAAGTAGCGAGAGGAGTCCTTCTATTCTCCCCCTGGTGTTACCCTTCCGGCTATGAGCCGCTAAGACAGGCTCCGAGAGGGAGTTGGACCTGTCGACTGAGTGTGAGAGGGTGAGATGTGTGTGTTAGAGATGGAATGGGGTGGATATGTGGATGAGATGGGTTAAAACTTGATAAATTATATTATATAATATTGGTCCCTGTTGCATAGGAAACTACAGCCATATATTAGGTCGAATTGATTACATCCTTTGCATCCCACCAAATAATACATAGCAAAAGCAAAGCATAGGGTGGGAGATGTGGCCAGTACAAATTGTACTGAAAATTATTTGGCAGGCGAGTCCGACTACGACTATGACGATGAGGAGGAGTAGACGTCTCGTTCCTACGCTCAGGTTTTTTTTAGAGAATTATTGTACTTCCGCCTTCCGCAGCCATTCCAGATGCTGCAGCTACTCTGATGATTCCGCCAGTATGGCGATGAACTATTTATGTGATCCCCTCTAAATATATTCTTTTGTTCGAAGTATGGATTACTGTATCAACTAAGGTTGGATGATATGATGGTTTGAGCTTCATACTATTGAATTATTCGCCATTCTGTGTATTTTTCCTTCGTGGAAAATTGAGGATGTTTCAGAAACCACCAATGCTAATGTTGGAGATGCTTAGTGGAGTTTGATGTTCTTGTTATGAACTTCTTTTGTACCGAATTTGGAGGCCATCGCGCCGAAACAGTTGGATGTACTTAACATTCTGAACTCGTCGTTTTTAATTCGCGTAGGTTCCTTCGTCGGAGCCTTTGCAAGTTTATCCTCTTACTATCGATTGTGGTGGATTTATCGTTCGAGGCGATACGTGGTATCGCCATCATGTTCGGCATCCCGGATCTAGATTGTCAGGCTTCATTAAGTATCGGTTAGATCGTTTGTTTCGGAAGCTGGGTCTCCCCCGATATCGTGGAGACTTTTGGGATTTAAAGGCTCCACATGGCGGAGTCGTGTTTGATATGATCGACTGGGATCGAGAGCCTTCGCCTTTCTTTTCTTTGTAACTGTACACAGTTCGTTTGTTATAGTGTAAGTGGTTTTTGCTTTCGACTTTTTGTGCACACCTCGACTCTCTGATTGCATGCCGAGTGGAGAAACCGTGTACCCTACTCTGCTGCGGACGAGGGGCGCGTTCGGCAGCAGCCCCTTAGACTTTTGACAATCGAATATGCTGATTTAGTTTTTGAAAACGCCGTCCCCCCAACCGTTTAAGGTCAAGGAGATGCATTCGTCGATAGCCCCTCGGCTTCCATTAAAACCGAATAGGCTAGTTTTAATTTTTGAAAATGTCGTCCCCCAACCTTTTAAGCTCGAGGGGATGCATTCGACGATAGCCCTCAGCTTTTATTAAAACCGAATAGGCTAGTTTTGATTTTTCAAAACGTCGTCCCCCAACCTTTTAAGGTCGAGGGGATGCATTCGGCGATAGCCCATCGGCTTCTATTAAAACCGAATAGGCTAGTTTTAATTTTTGAAAACACCGTCCCCTCCAACCTTTTAAGGTTGAGGGGATGCATTCGGCGATAGCCCCTCGGCTTCTATTAAAACCGAATAGGCTAGTTTTAATTTTTGAAAACGCCGTCCCCCCAACCTTTTAAGGTCGTTGGGATGCATTCGGCGATAGCCCGTCGGCTTCTATTAAAACCGAATAGGCTAGTTTTGTATACTTGCTCTTCATTATATCATTCGCCATTCACATGTTTCTCAGATTACATAATTCGGGCCGCGTCGCGTGAGTTACATGTTGCTCCGCGATGTGTTCTGCCGAGACAACGAAGTGGACAGGTACAACTGCATGGTGACCTGGCGCCTTATCCGTGTTCTAAGCCTCTCGCACGTCCGAGGTCGGAAGGAGATGAGACAGCCGAAGCTGATGCAGCTCTTCTGTCAACTATTGCACGTCCGACCTTGAAGGAGCTTCGGGACATTAAGTCCGATTTGAACCCTTAGTCATTTGTTGCACGGCCCACCTCGAAGGAACTCGGGTTTGCTGAGGCGGGTGTGCAGCCGACTTCGAAGGGGCTCGAGAATGCTGAAGCGGATGCGCGGCCGACTTCGAAGGAGCTTGGGAATGCTAAGGAAGATGTGGCCCTTCAATCACTTGTTGCCGATAAGCCGCAGTGTGTGGCGTGAACACGGGTGATTGGTCTGCAAGCAAGCATAGAGAATCGGCAACTTTAGGTCTTGAGGCGGCTTTTTCCCTTGCTCATGCAGGTGTCAACCGCCAGACTAGCGCCAGGTTCTATAACTTGGCATGCCGATACCCTCCTTTGCTCTCGCAGCGATACACAATGCGTGCTTACTGCATTCGGCGCTCTCATAATGTATTATTTTTGGAAGACCGAATGCACGCTGAGCTCTCGGGATGAGACCCGATTTATGGCCCTTACTCTTAGCACTCCCAAGAATCCTTTCCCGATACCTCTCATTCTGACTTAGCCAAAAGTCGACCGACTTCTCAATGTTTGGGCTAATGGAGGCTGGCTCCGACCTATGAAAGTTTATGCTTCTGATGCCTGGGCTACCAGGATTACCTGGGTTTATATAGTGACCTGAGGGGGTGACGCATCTTTAATTCGGGTACGGACGCGATCGATTGCCATCAATTTTCATGATTTGCTTTTAATTCGGGTACGGACGCAATCGTGTTTATTAATTGCGCTGATTTTGCGGACACGAGAATGCCGCTTGTATGTACTGTACTTAACGGTACAGTTTCTTGAATGCACTTTATTTTGCGCATTTGATGCATATAATTGCCTTTTGCGTGTTGTGCATCTGGACTGGTAGTCACTGGGCTACCATCCTTAGTCCCTCTTTTTAGGACTTTATTCTGGGCATTCGGCCCGATTCACTTTTTTGGATCCGAAACGCTGTAGCCTCTGGGCTTGCAGCTTCGTCCTTTTTTGGACTTCTTGTTTTATTAAGCCATTGGCTTGAGGTTGCTTGCAACCTTTACCGAAATGCAATTGGCTGTCAAATATGCGAGGATGTCCCGAATGGGACCCTAGCTTTTGACCATAAACGTTAGGTGTGGGGAAAAACAAAAACTTAAATGAAGTTTAAGAGTTACAATAGAGTGCCTCAATAAAAAACCTCACACCCATTTCCAGGTTTCCCCTGTGACGAAAAAGAGCGCGACTCTTTGATTCGGATACAAAAATCAAAAAGAAAAATTACAACCCTCTTGGGGCGAATCGACTCAAGGATAAAACCGCCGCAAGTTGTCGGCGTTCCATGTATGCGTCGTTTCGGCTCCCTCTTCATTGGTGAGCTTGAAGACGCCTGGCTTGATTACCTTTGAGACGACGAAAGGCCTGTACCACTGCGATTGCAACTTTCCTTGCTTGTTAGCGTGACGAATTAGCACCATATCGCCAAGGTTGATATTCTTGCGGAGTATTGTTTTGTCTCTCCAAGCTTGTTTTGTCTCTTCCTGGTGATATCGATCGAGGTTTTTGGCAGCTTGACATTTGCGAAGTTCTGCGGTTTCTAGCTTGACATAACGCTGGATGGGAGTTGTTGCCGCTATTTCTGTTCTGAATCAGCCGAATTTGAGCTCTTCTGGTCTTATGGCTTCTTTGCCGAATAGCAAACGGAAAGGTGTAAACCCGGTGGATCTTGTGTTGGAGATGTTGTGACCCCACATTGCTGTTGTCATTTCACTTGCCCATTTCCCTTTTTTGCAACCTTCTAGCAGCTTGGACACAGCTTGAAAGATTTCGCCGTTAGCCCTTTCGACTGCACCGTTGGATTTCGAATGATAAACCGAAGCGAAAGCCAACTTGATGCCTAATTCATCACAGAACTGTCGGAACTGTGTCAAGTTGAACTATTTGCCATTATCCACAGTGATGTATGATGGTACCCCAAATCGGCAGACAATTCGTTGCCAGACGAAACTCACAAGGTTCCCCGAAGTGATTTTTGCCAGTGCCTTTGCTTCTACCCATTTGGTGAAGTATTCTAGGGCCACCGCTGCGTATTCTAAGTTACCAGGAGCCTAAGGTAAAGGTCCGACTATGTCTACCCCCATCTTTGCAGAGGCCAAGTTGGCATGACCGAAGAAGTTGGGTTTGCCGGAGCATTTTGTTTCTTCGCAAACATCTGACACGCTCGGCATGTTTTGACAATGTGCTTAGCATCTTTGGCTGCGTGAGGCCAATAGAAGCCTTGGCACATCGCCCTGTGCGCTATTTCGTGTGGCCCTCTATGGATGCCACACATTCTCGAATGTATTTCATTCAGCAGCTGCTTGCCCTGTTCTCTGCCGATGCACTTGAGGAGCGGTGCTACCACTCCTTCTTTGTACAGTTCTCCCCGAATGATTGAATACGGCCTTGTTCTTGACTGCATTCGCTGCAAATCATGCTTGTCTTCTGGTTCGTATGTGCCGTTGAGGAACACCATTATCGGCGCCCGCCAGTCTTCACTGGCGATAATGTGCACATGCGAGGGTTTTTCTTCTTCATCAACGATTGCTTTGATCGACAACGATTGAAACAACACATCGGATGGTAAAGACAGATCCTGCACTGCTGCTTTCACTAGCTCATCTGCCTCTGCATTTTCAGCTCTGGGTATGTGCTTTAAGGTGAACCCGTCAAAGTGCTTTTCCATTCGACGGACTGCTGCCAAATATTTTGTCAATTCGGGCTCTTTAGCCGAATACTCTTTCTCCATATGCCGGGCCATGACTTGAATCAGATTTGATGATGCACCTACGCACCCCCAGGGCCCTTAGCTTTCGCAAGCCTAGCAGCACCGCTTCATATTCGGCTGTGTTGTTTGTAGTGAGAAATAGGAGCCTAAATGTGTATCTGATTTTCGGCCCCGAAGGCGGTGTGAGGATAGCCGAGATTCCGGCTCCTGCCGAACACCAGGTAACGTCGCAATGGATAGTCCAAACCAGTGGCTGTACTAGATGAGTGGTATCGTCGGCGGCTGGTGTCCAGTCGGTGATGAAATCAGCTATGACTTGCGACTTGATTGTGGATCTATGCTGGTAAGCGATTCTGTAGGCATTCAATTCGGCAGCCCACTTTCCTATTCGGCCCACTGCTTCACTGTTGCAGAACAATGATTCCAATGGCTGAGCCGAAAGCACCTTGACATCGTGCTCTTGGAAGTAATGCTTAAGTTTGCGCGAGGCCACACGGCGTATGCTATCTTTTCTAGTTCTGAATAGTTTAGTTTGGCACCCGCGAGTGCTTCTGATATGAAATATATTGGGAACTGCATCATTTTTCCATGACACTCTTTTTCTTCAACTAGCACAGCGCTGACTGCTACCGGTGATGCAGCCAAGTACAAGAATAGCACTGCGTCAGCGGACAGTTTTGTCAATCGGGTGAGCTTTGTCAAATAAGCCTTTAAGCTGTCGAAGGTTGACTGCTGCTCTGCACCCCATTCGAATTGGACCACTGTTTTCAACACCCGAAAGAAAGGTAGCCCTTTTCGGCTAACCTTGATATGAAACGACTAAGAGTTGCAACCCTACCAGTTAGCCGCTGTACTTGCTTTTGGTTTTTCGGGGGCTCCATGTTGGTAATCGCTGCATTTTTTCTGGATTTGCCTCGATGCCCCTGGCCGATACGAGATAACCCAATGGTTTGCCCTTGCGGACACCGAAGATGCATTTCTCCGGATCTGAGTCCGCTGCGTCTCAAGTTGATGAATGTCTCCTTGAGGTCCTCAATGTGAGTGCTTTTTATATCGCTCTTGATGACGATATCGTCTACATAGGCCACCAGATTCTTTTTCTTCTTCTGGTCTTTGAAAACTTCGTCTGTCATTCATGAAAAAGTTGACCTGTGTTTCTGAGCCCTTCCGGCATCCTTTTGAAGTAGAAGGTGCCCCTGGGCGTTATTAAACTTGTCTTTTCCTTGTCCTCGGGGTTCAACCGAATTTGATGATATCCAGAAAAACAATCCAACAAGCTCATCATTTCGCACCCGGCCGTGATATCCACCAACTTATTGATTCTTGGTAGCGGGTAAGGGTCCTTGGGGCAGTGCTTGTTTAGATCAGTAAAATCGACACACATTCTCCACTTTTCGCTCTTCTTCTTGACCATGATGACATTAGCTAACCATTCCGGGTACTGAACTGGTCTGATTACATCCGCATCCATGAGCCACCGTACCTTGGCTTCGGCAGCCTGCGCCCTTTCGTCTGACATTTTTCTTAGCTTTTGCTTTCTGGGCTTGATTGTCTTTGACACATTTAGGTTGTGCTGCGCCAGCTGCCTGCTGACTCCCTGTAGATCCTTTGTTGACCAGGCGAATACATCTTCATTTTTTGATAAGAATTGGAGCATGTCCTTTCTTTCTGCCTTGGTCAAACTTGATCTCAGGTGCACACACCTATCGGGTCTATCTTCGCATATCGGTACCCTGATCGAGCCTTCAGCTGCCGATGCCCTCGATTCTTTCTGCTTATTGGTTTCATCGTCGGTATCGGACTCGTTGTCTGAATCCTCCTTGGCCTTTCTCTTGTCCTCTGACACTTAGTTGACCATGCTGTACCCCGGAATGGGCTTTCCTTCAATGCGCCTGGCAGCCTATTGATCCCCGTGTACTGATATGATGCCGAAAGGCAATGGGATCTTCATACATAGATAGCTCTGCGAATGACAGCATCAAATTCTGAGATGATACCACGGCCGAAGATGGCCGTGCAAGGGTAGCCAATATCGACCACATCGAATAGGATTTCTTTGCTGCGCACTTTTGTCCCTTCGTTGAAAGTGACTGTAAGTCTCTTTTTGCCCAAGGCATTGATCTTGTTTTTGCCAAAACCGAACAATGCGTTGCCTGCAGGCTCCAGGCTGCGTCGATCGAGCTGCATCTGGTTGAAAGCCTTGGTAAATAAGATATCGGCTGAGCTACCATTATCTATCAGCACATTATGCAGAGTATAGCCGGCGACATGGGCTGTGACGACAAACGCGTCTGAATGAGGATAGTCCCTGACTTGGAAATTGGTTTCATCAAAGGAAATCGGCACCATGGACCAAGATGGCCTGTTCAAGGGCACTCTTGGCGAAACAGTGAGTACTCTTCTTTCGAACTCTTTGCTAGCCCTCTTGTTGGGTTGCTCAAGGTTGGATCCCCCGGTGATCGCGAAGATGTTGTCTTTCGTTTGGAGGATGGGATTGACGATCTGGACATCTTGCACCTGCTCTTGTTTCGCTTGTGCCTGCTGATTCTATTTGGCTACCGCTGGAGATGATATAGCAGCCAAATGGGCGTGGACCTGATTCTGGCCGTATTGAGGGTAATGATTGACCGGGGGCAGCTGCCAACTATATGGGTTCTGATAATACTGATAAGCCGGCACCAAATGCGGCGTGTGGTATTGCTACTGCAAGTGAACCAAACCGTGGCTCGACGCCGTAGCCATGCTTGTATTATGAAATACGTGCTTGCTGGACTACGCAGCATTCATCGCTTCGTCTTTCTCTTTCTGCTCGTTCTCCATTTGCCCACATCGGCATTCCTTTGATATGTGGCCAGCGTTTTCATCGCAAACGAAACAATAAGGAACTCTTCCTTTTCCGCGACCTTTGCCCCGACCTCCTCGCGGTGGTCGGCCTCCTCTTGTATTCTGGTTCGGAGCGCGACCCTGGCTTTCTTGTGTGAGATTTTAAGCCGATTGTGCGGACTCGTCCTGCACATTGTTGACGAAAGGGCGCGTATTGTTGAACTTCGGCGCAGCCGATTGGGCTTGTCTCGGGGTGTTCTGCTTGAAACTATTGCGGGCTGCTTTTCGGCGCTCCTTGTCTTCTTCTGACCTGGCGAACTTGCGCATCTGGGTGAAAAGGTCATCGACTATTGCTGGGGTTTCGTGAGACAATTGCTCTCCACACGGTCCCAATTTCAGTCCGTCTACAGCTACTGCAATGAAAACCTCATCATCTATATTCGACATTTGAACTCTGAGCTGAATAAGCCTTTCCAGGTACTTGGACAATGGTTTGTCATCCTGCTGGTGCAGCTTGAGGGGATCTCTAGTACCTTTCTTCTCTAACTGGAAGCCCTGGAAGGTGTTCACTAATTCAGACTTGATCTGGTCCCAAGACCGAATCGACATTGGCCGAAGTGACATGTACCATTCGTGGGCCACATCGTCGACTGCCATGATGAAAGACTTAGCGAGAGTGCTAGCATTCCCTCCTGTCGAATGCACCGCTGCCTCATAGCTTGCTATAAACTTCCTGGGATTTGACTTGCCGTCGAATTTCGGCAACCTTGGTTTGTAGCCTGGCGGCCAAGGGCTTGCCTGTAAGTCCACCGATAGTGGTGACAAGGTATCAATGGCGGCTAAATCGATGACCGGTTGATTCGATGGCGGCTGATGCTGATGCTGACGCTGAGGCTGCGGCTGCGGTTGATGGTTCTCTGTAGGTACTACCTGCATGACCTAGAGGTCTCTTTCTAAGTTGCGCTTTGCCTCTTCGGCGCGCCTGATAGCTTCTTGCGCATCTGCCAGTCGCTTTCTTGCTGCTATTTCATTTGCTATCCTCTGCCTTTCCTCCTCTAGAGCATGGATATCGGCTTCGTATTCTTCAAGTCTCTTGAGCAATATCACATGCTGCCTGAGTATATTGTCCCGCGGATCCTGCGGATCGCCATCTCACTGCAACTCTTCTTCCTTTGCGACTTCGACGTTGTTAACCGGCTGCTACGGAGGCGGTGTTGGATGAGGGACTACTGCCCGCACTCCGGTGGTCAGCGCTGCATCCGCGCTCGCAGCCTCTGCATTCACAGCCGCTTCTGCCGAAGTGCCCATCGCGTCGGCCGGCACAGCGTTACTCTTTGGCGCTGCCGTTGCGTTTAGGAGCTCTGATACAGTACGCGTCTTTGGCATGGTACGCCCGTGCACAACCACGGTGGGCGCCAATGTTGGTTATCACGATAACCGAACAACGAGGCACCTCCGTCTCGACAAAATGTGGCCGGAGGCGCCGGAACGAACGCACAAGAACCGAGATGGAAACACGCCCCTGAAATTAAGGCGACTTGTCTCTCTCTTCTTTACTGCTCCATGGGCACTATTTATACAACACCGTATCTTTTTACATTCCCATATTGCCCTTTCCTACCTACCACCTATGCTTAGCATCTCCCGGCGGCCAGGGGCAGCTCCATCTTCTCGCACGCTGACACCTTCGGTCCTCCTCATGGCCGACCGGTCATGGCCCACCGACGTCATCCTTGTCGCCTGCATTCGGTTGGACAGAACGCATTCGGCTTCGCACACACCTGCATTCAGTCACAATCGTCAATCGCGTCTTCGACCCGAGTGAGCCGAAACCAAAACGAACCGCAATTGGTCGGGCGGTTCCTCTAGAGGGAGACTTAGGCCCTCCGGGATTCTATTCTGCTATTCGGGTGGACACAACCTCAGCCACCCGAATAGCTTCTCCGAGCAACCGATTTCCGGCGGAACGGCAAGCTATGGCAACTGAATGTCAGGGGGGTGCCTAGATCCTGGCTATCCCCCAACACTGTGGGGCCTCCCAACTGTGTTACACATTTTTGCGTCAATAAGACGCTTTACAATGGGCATTGTAGCCGACTAGACCGTCAGACGCATCCGACGGGTAGGCTTCAGACGCGTCTGCACTTATAACGGCAAGCTGCAGCATTCAAATGTTGAACGCGTCCGACGCTGGGCATTAGGTGTGTTCGATGCCCCCGAAAAAGCCGAGTTGGGGAGTAACGGTTGGATTTCGGGTTTGGCACTATAAATATGACCCCAACTCCTCCATCCTCTTTCTCTTGCCCATTTGCTCAGCTAAGGCATACATTTGAGTGCAAGAGAAGAGCCTAAGTGAGGTGATACATACATGAGAATCCAAGATTAAAGCCCTCATTAGTGCATAAGGAGTAGCAAGTGTGCATCCTTCTTTCTCATTAGGCTTCAAGAGGTTAAGTGAGAGTTTGTGCTTGTTACTCTTGGTGATCACCATCACCTAGATGGCTTGGTGGTGATTGGGAGCTTGGTGATCATCCGGCGGAGCTTGTGGATGACCCAACACATGATGTGAGCGGTTCTTGGCGATTTACTGCGTCGGAGCGACGAAAAATGAGCCACTAGAGAGCACTTGGTCTTTGGGAAGATCGAGGGGGCTGTATCCTTTGCGCAGGTGCTCCAACGAGGACTAGTGGGGAGTGGCGACTCTCCCTTACCTCAGAAAAACATCGTTGTGTTCTTTACCCCTTTACTTTCCGTAGTTATTTTCTAGCACTTACATTCATGTAATTTCAATTCCTAAAATCGCCATGCTAGAATAGGATTTGAACGTAGGTTGCAGATCTTTTTGACGATGGACTCACTAGGAACACACTTAGGCACCGTGGAGTGAACATGGGCTAGTAAGTTTTAATTCCACAAAAAATTTTAGAATTAATTATCTCAATTCATCTCCTCTTGGACATCTCAATCCTTTCACCATATACTCTTTTATACCAAAGGGAACTTTTGTAGTTTTCTTGATGGAATATCTGTAATTTTCTTATAGACTTATCCAAACTCACGAATAGAATCACCGAATAGACTATCCACCGCAGGAGTATGCTACCGCTAGTGTCGCCATCGCCCGCCTCCCCGGGTCGTCGTCTTCCCACGACCGCTTTCAGGAGCTTAATTCTGGTTGCATAGTTTTATTTTGGCACTTAGTGACAACAACAGAGCACGAAATAGCTACAAAACTGATATTGTCACTCAGTGATATTAGGGACAGATGTAGTGCATTTGCTACATCTAGTGGCACTAGTTCATTGATTTGTTACTCTGTGCGGGTGCCATTGCCTAAATGGCTTGGAGGGCGATTGTTTGTGGTGGCTCGAATCAGTTGACTTGTAAGGTTTTGAGCCCATGCCGTGGAGATTGCAAAGTGCTACTCTGGTGGATTGCTTAAGGCTAGCTGGAATGCTTCCTGTTGATAGGATTCTTGGGCCACCCAGGTCAAGGGTCAAGCATGACAGGCTTGTTAGTGCGCAACTCGATCACTGGAAGACTCACCTCAAGTGAGATCGTAGGTTGCGGACAAGTAACCGAATCTCGGGGATACATTGTTGCGGACAAGTAACCGAATCTCAGGGATACATTTTGTGTGTTTACTCTTTTCCCCCTTTTGTTGGCTTACACTTGAGCTATACAATTTTATCTATTACTTGTGTGTAGTGACTAGATATGGTTAGAATTGTAATTAAATGTACTACTCTCTCGATTCCAAATGATAAGTCATTTTAAGAATATCGAAGAATTATAAAACATCTTACGTTTGAGAGAGAGAAAAATAGACTTAAAAAGACCCCAGTTTTTTTACATGAAACCAGCGGGCTCGCTTCTCCCATTCCCGTGGGCCATTGTCCGGCCCATCTTGTGAGCCCATTGTCCGGCTCATCTCGTGAGAGACCAGGAGAGAGAATCTGAACCGATCCACAAATCCAACCAAGGCCTTCACCGTGGAGCAGCACCGACTTTTTTTATTAATAAATTTATTTTTTTTAAAAATTACAAAATTAGTCTCTGTTTTCAAAAAATTACAGGAATAGGCCACCAGTCGTCCGTTAAATGGGCGACGTGAGAGAATCGTCCGTTCAAAGGGCGACCAGGCCCACGTCGCCCGTTCAAAGGGCGACCAGGCCCACGTCGTCCGTTCAAAGGGCGATCAGGCCCACATCGCCCGGCCAAAGGGCTACCAGGCTAGTCGCCCGGCCAAAGGGCGACCAGGCTAGTCGCCCAGCCAAAGGACGACCGGATGTTCGCCCCGTCGACGGGCGACCTGGTTTTTGGGATTTTTTTTAAAATAATATTTATTTATTTAGAAATTTCAGAAAAAATTTTGGATTTTTTTTAAAATAATATTTATTTTTTCGGAAATTTTAGAAAAAATATCGAAGTCGGAGAAATAGCAAAAATAATACTCAGTCATGCAATGGGCGTGCGAAAACGCCGTTGTCGTGTGCTCGCCCAGGCTTAATAGATGAAAAAAATACAACAGTGAAACATTAATTAAGTTCTAAAAACTAAAATAGTATCGGTACAATATCATAGAAAACAACATCGGCGGCAAATCATACAAAACTAATATCGTTCACGTTTAGGTGCAACACCCCTAATCGTGCCAGGCTTTGGTGCTTTGCGGCCCGCTCGCACACGGCCGGCTGAGTAAGTAAGCGGCGAAGGAGGAACTATAACACGTGCAGGACGGCCTCCAGCAGCAGCTGGTGTCGCGTACTCGTCCTGTGAGGGCTGTGTCTGTGGTGGTGCTTCACGTAACTACGATGACGCAAGTACGTTCACCGGCTCCTGCTCCAGGTAACTGTCAAGGTCGAAGGGTGACGGGGATCGCTGACGAAAAGTGTCAGCGTGCTCAGAGATGTCTGATCCCTCGTAGTCGTAACGGGTCGTCCCTAAACATATAAGACCAACGTTATGATAACGCTGATGGTAAAACTAATATATAACGTGTCGAACTCTTAAAAGTAGGTCATACCTGGAATCATGGGTACAGCGTGTGAAGAGGAACCTCCGAAATCGAACTGATGCTGCGAACCGTCAAAGTACATACCTGACTATGCAGAGTGAATGTAATGTTACGAATAAAGCAATATTAGATAATATAATTAAATTTCATAACTATATCGTACCTGTAGGCATGTGAGCAGGCTGCGAAGATGATCCAATGATATCGAACTCCGGACGCCAACCGGCAGAGTACGTAGGTGGACCTGAATAATGAAACTTATAAGTAACGAACAAGTTACCATTACTACATACGAAGAAAATATAAATTACTCACCTGTTTGGTACATAGGCCGCGGAGGTAGTTGTGGCAGAACCTCCTAAATTATATGGCCCACACGCACCTATCATTGTCTCAAAGACTTCTGATAGCCATGCATGTGTTCCAGATAACTTAGAAAGCCCTGTCGGGTGCCCTCAAAGGACCCCGATTAAACCACATTTGTCAACTCATACTAGGATCAACAAAGGAGTAACTACAACATTACAACATTTATGATAAAACATATATCAGAGTGCGGAAGAGTAATAACATTAAGTTTACAAAATATATGAAAAAGTTAACTTTTACAAACTTGACTTTAATTGCGGAAGCGGCGGAAGCAGAGAAGAACTTCAGAAGTCAACTTAAGTAGAGCGCCTAAGTCGGGAGGGGACAACCAGATCACGTCGAGCCTACCGACATGAACTTGATTTAAACACCAATTAGCACCTGCAACAGGGGCTCAACAAACACTGAGTACAAAAGTACTCAACAAGATTGACCCGACGAAAAAGAGGGGTGAAGACTCAGGAAATGCAGGCTAGAGGGACAAGGTAAGGCTTGCTGGAGATAAGAAATTTTGCAGAAAAGCTTGAAAGAAAGAAAAGTTGTCTTGTTTAAAAATTACCAACCAACTTCATTATTGATCCTTAATTTTTGTTCGAGTTGTTACTACGATGATGAACACCGATCGAGTCTTCTTCTCCGAGAAGCAATGGCGATTCGAATCCATTTTCATACCCAGCTGGGACCTAGGTGACTGAGCATACCGGAGACTTTAACTCCGAAGCACCCCAGGTGCACCGATATACCGGGATAACAACCTCAGCCGTATATCACCACATGATACACGTGAGCTCTGCGGCCCAGCGTACCGAGATACGTGGGAACTTAAACCCCACAGTAAAACACACTATGACACAGATGGGATCTCTGGCCCCACGCTAGGTCACTCCATGGCATACACGGCTCCAACCATCCGTATACCACTTCATGCATGTGGATTTCTAAATTCTCGATATCACCAGTTCACCAAGGAACGGGACCTAGGGCATCAACAGACGGAAACACTACAGAGGGACTCCATTCCCAGTGCAAGTTCGCCGTTCGGACTCGATTTATTACTATCATCAAGATTCCAACAAAGAAACCAATCTCATCTTTTTTATTCTTTTGCCTTTGAACAATTAAATAAATAAGCAGGGCTAAGCATTACTACTCATCTTCCAAGTAGGTAACAAGGATTAAGGAAATAAGACAGGTAATGCAATTTGTGGGTTTTCACTCAACTCCTATTACTTAATGCACGTACTATAGCTGAAGCGGTAAAACTTTTTATAAATAGAATAGGGTTGAATGCATCCGGGGCTTGCCTGTGTTGCAGCGGTAGTTAGTTCTCGTCAAGATCACGGGTGTTACGCTTGACACAACTCCAGGATGGACGACACCACATCATGGATCCGCGACTTCACTTCGATGGGGATGGCATTTTTCGGAGATCGTGCACCAAGATCCACTCACTCTCGAACAACTACACGTATTTAATGATGCATGTTTTAGCATGATGAACTCATGACATGATGCACAGCAATGTATTGGTGCAAGCATAACAAGATTAAACAACTAGCTAATTATAAACTATTTTAAAAGCATTACAGAAGATAAATATAAAACTCCACATATTCTAAAATTATATAGCCATATTAGGTGTTAACATGACATAGCAGAATCATATAAAGGTAAAGGAACCACGTTTTTCATTTATACATTTTTTATTATAATTATAAACCATTTAATAAGCAATAAGCAAGATAAATCAAAAGATCAAGCATACGATATTTAATGACCACAATATTTTTACTATAACACACACATAGCACAAGAAACATGTCATAAAAATTTCAAGTCAAAAGGGTCACATAGCATGAAATATGAATTTCCTTCTCTTTAAACATTAAATAAAGGCATAAAACATAGCTAATTATTTTTATATAAAATATGGCATGTTTCATATTTTTAATAAAAACTAGGACAAGGAACACAACAAAATTTGATTCACCAAAAACGGAGTTACGAAACTCCAGATATGAATTTTTGAAGTTTATGAAAAACTGCTACAAATAGGTCCTCGGGGTACTATTCACCTGAGCTTAGACTGTGCACTTGGGACCCTGGCTTTTGTCGAATTCAAACCCGAGGTCCTTGACCGCAAATGAAGAACAGAGACGCCGGGAACGGCGATTTTGGGAGGGCGGGGTACTCGTTGGTGGCAAGGGAGTAGCGTGGGAGCATTGGGAGGTGGTAACGCGCTCATGGGTCGCCTTGGCTTGGCCCGAGACGGGCCGTGGCGGCACGGCCATGCAAGCCCGCGGCGAGGCGGCGAGGCGACGTGACTGCAGCGGCTCTCCAGCAAGGAGACAGCCGGAGGAGGGGACGGGGAGGTGCAACGCAACGAGGGCAAGGCCATGGCGCTCATAGGTGAGGACAAGGAGGCAGGGACGCGAGGAACGCGGGCGGCTTCGAGCTCACGGCCATGGTGGCTATAAACAGAGAAGGGGAAATAGCGGCCGGTGCTGAGCTTATAAAGGGAAAATAGAAGATGGTGGAGTGCCTGGAGTCTTCGCGGGCGTGGCCACGCAGCTACCAGCAAGGGAGGTCTCGAAGACACGACAAAATGGCTCACGGTGACGACGCGGCAGCAAAAACAGACCAGAGCAAAAATGGACCAGCAAAAACGGACCAGAACACGCGCGGGTACTGTTCATCGAAATTACAGAACTGCCACTCGTTGAAAATTGTAAATTACTCCCAAAAATATATAGAAACTTAAAAATCTCCAAAAATAAAGTTTGCATAACTTTTCAAGAGCTACACTTTTTATTTAAGAAACATTTTCAAATTCTACCTAGATTTTGAAATATGAATTCAAATTTAAAAAGAATACAAAAAGGGTCAAATCTCTAGAAACAAACATTTGAAATTACTTTTGATTTTTCTAAACAACTTGAAAATCTTCCAATCTATGAAATGTCCAGATTATCAAACAAACACTTTTCATAGTGAAAGTTTTCCCAAATTTTGAATAATTTTTGAAATATGAAATTAAATTGAAAAGGGGATAAGTGTTGGAAAACTGTATTTTCAAATTTATTCAAAATTATTTTTTGAAACTTGAAAAACTTTGAATACCAATATTGTAGCTCTTATCAAGATCTACAAACTATATTTTGAGAGTATCTTAAAATTCCTTATAGATTTTAAAATATAGAAAAAGGGATAAAACAAGGTTTTGAAAATAGTTTTTAAATAGCAATCAACTCATCATTTCATGTATAAAACAAGGCACCGCATAAAAGACATTATTAAAATATGAATGCATTTATGTCATGATGCTCAATGATTATTCTTAATAATGAACTTGATTATAATTTTAATTGCTTACTAACATCTGGGATGTTACAGTAGTGGCGCCGTCGGTCCGTCAGGCCTGTGTGTCACGTGTGAACGTCGAGGGACGACATCTGGCTGTCGCCCGCAGGGCCGGCACGACGTCAACTTGACAATGTTTGCAGCAAAGTCGTACATCCTCTGGACCACAGCGGTAAGCTCGTGGCTGGTCATCTGAATGCCCTCCCTCAACCGGTGCAAGAGCGATCCACCATCCACGGTGATACGGTGAGCCATGTCGGCCTATTAACAAAACGAGAACATTGAAGTAATTACGATAAGAAAAATATTAAACGAAGTGCGTTGAAGTTCATAAAGATCGTACTGCCAACGACATCGCCTGATCACTGTGCACAGGGTACGTGTCCATCAACCTGGGGACGTGGGTCCATGGCTCCGCTGGTGTATACGTGACTCTGATCCGGGTGCGAGGAATATACCAACGTAAGTAGTCCCCGTAAGCCTCCAAGGAAAACGGTCTGGGCTCATAGGTCACATCATGTAGTGCGTTGGCCCACGCGTCGACCCACGGCTGTATACAGGAGGACCAAGTAACGCCTGCCGGTAGACCCCTCCACACGTAACTATAGATTTCAAAACGTATTAATTATCTTTCTATATATATTATATACTCAATCAGAACGAATTAATTGTCTTATACTTACCCGTGTACGGAAAGAGGAACAATATGGGCAACCGGGAGTAGGAACGTCTGGTTACGACCAAACTGTCGCATCACTCTGTGAGGAGCGTAGTCCTTGACAAAGATGTCGAAAACGACAGCCTTACGTGTCAGCCAGTACTCCTGATCTCTCATGCAGAACGACGACAACCCATTAGGCGCTCGTACGACAATCTCCTCCATGCTGTAAGGTGTCCAGCGGACGTCGTCTGGCCTAATCCGGTCGAACACCGCCATGTACTCAGGATAGGCTCTGTGAACCTGAATGTTTGCCCAAGTAGGCTGTATAGAAAATAATAGTAAGGTGCAATTTATTCGAAAATAAATAGAAACAGGTTTAACCGCGATATAGAAGACTTACCCGCCGCCGGACCCATAACGAACCCATCGTAGGGCCGTCCTCCTCCGTCTCCCCGTACAACCCTGCTCCGTAAGTCAAGAAATCCATGACTGGTCGTCCAATACTAAACCGCTCGTACGACCAGAGTTGAAGTAATAGTGGACAACCAGAGAGGATAGCTGACGGGTCAGTCTTTGTGCACGCATCACAAAGGCCTCGGTACGTGGCTGCCAAGATAGCGGACGCCCAACTGTACTGCGGCACGGCGTCGAGCGGTGCGTCCGCTATCTCGCGCGCGAAGTGAATCAAGTGCTTCGCGACAGAGTTCCCATGCGACGATGTGAACATTATCCAACCAAACAACTACAACAGATAGGCCTCCAAGTGCCTCGACACAGTGGCCTCATCCGCCGCAGGGTGGATATACTCGGCCTGAATTAGAAAACAGAAGTTCAAATTTCATTTAACATACACATGAATATTTGATGTTAATGAATTATATCACAGTGTTATCTATTTACCTGAAACTACAAGAGCCAGGTCTTCATAGGCCCGTGATGCTGGTTTTCAGCAAGAGTTTGATACTCTGGAGCGTCTGGTCGACGCACAACACCCTCGAAACAGACTAGAAGGTCCTCACACCAAGTGGCCTCCACATCTGGACGGCTGACGGCCTGCCCAGCAGTGGTGACACCAAGTAAGTAGGAGACGTCCTCGAGTGTGGGAGTCATCTCCCCGCAAGGAAAGTGGAACGTGTGCGTCTCAGGCCTCCAGCGATCCACCAATGCCGCAAGTAAGGAACGGTCAAAGTTGAACCGTGTCACCGCATCGGCCGGGGCCTCAACAGCACTAGCCTGCACAAGCCTACACAGAGGCAGTAGACCAGCTGCTCGTAGCCTGTAGCATATACAGCATTTATATATAAATATATATTACCAAATCGTCTGTATGAGTAAAACAAATAAGTGAACGTGTTATCGTGCATACCTCGGTATCCATCGCTCGTCCAGCCGCCACAACTCCTGAGGTACCCTAGGCCGTAGAACAGGTAGCTCAGCAGCTGTCACAGCACTCAAGTAGGACCGGTGGCGCTGGTCCAACTGTGCGTCCAACAACTCCAAGTGTCCCTCATCCATCGCCATACCTAAAATATCTTAATAATGTAAAAAAATAATACACAAATATAATTAATACTATGACATAATAAATCGAAAAAATGCAGACATACTATTATTTTTAAAGAGCATTTTCACCTTGATTCCGCAATCCACGACGTGCACGAGGGCGACGGCCGTCTTGCGGATTCCCTGAAGGTCCTGCTTCTGCAGCTCCCTCTGTGGTGGTTGCACGCGTGTACTTTTTATAAGTATGTCCTGTGCCATTGCACTTGGTGCACCGATGCTCCAGTCTTCCCACTTCTGACTCATCCATATCATTTCTAATGCGCTGTGTCTTACGACGACCAGGCTTCTATCTTAATTTGTCCTTATCGGGCCCCCGCAGGTAGTTACTGCCAGGATTGTTTATAAAACTACCAAATATTGCGAAACCATAAATCTCTGCATTTCAGGTTGTCATGACTACCTCCTTCGTAAAATAATGTGAGACATACGGCTTCGGGGACAAATTAGTAAGTGAACAAGCTGCTATAACATGTGAGCACGGCCTGTGTAGAAGTTTCGGTTTCATGCACGAACAGCTGCATGAGTTATAACGAATAACACACTCTTGTGCAATTTTCTCTCGATTGCCACCACGACGGCCCCGATCCCTACATAGAACTTCAAAGCGATTCTCTGCTGTGCCCATAGGACGTACACGATGCAAGCTTGCCTTCTCCACCTTTTTTTTCATGTAATTTGTCATGAATGTTGAAAAAATCAATGTATTATCTGCCATCGCATTAGAAGCAACCATATATCTTTCACGGAAGTACTTGCACGTTCCATGCAAAATACCCTCTACGATTGCTACAAGAGGTAATCCTCTCATGCCTCGAATGACCCAATTGTACACCTCTGCCAAATTTATTGTCATTATTCCAAACCTCGCCCCATCTCTCTCGATTGCCACCACGACGGCCCCGATCCCTATACATGTACTCTGCAATGAAGCTCGATGTAAGAGCAGTATTGGACTTCTCTAATTCTTGTAACTCACATGTATGTTCTGTTACTATAGAGCACTTCCAAATTATACTCTATTTTTGCTCATAAGTATGTACCCTAAATGGACAGTCCGAAAACACACATTTAACATCATATACTTTCTTGTTGGACTTAACAACTATAAAAGACCGCTTCATTGACAGAGACCAGTACTTCACGGCACTCATCACTTCATCTTTGCCTTTGTACATAGCTCCCTCTATTAGTTCATTGTCATGATATTCCCACGGCACAGAATTTCCTTCGTTGATCATCAAATTCTTGAAACTGTTACTCTTCCACTCCAGTGGGACAGGAATTTCATTCTCATCTTCAGATGAGTCAGTTTGAGATATATTCTCATTCTCCATATCTTCCATCGCCATCTCTTGAACTATATGCTCTATGCGCTCTCCTTCGTCCGCTTCACCCGTCGGTACCATAGATGACAGGTGATGATCACCCTCTTCATTATCTTCCTCATTATCATTGTGATTGTCATGGCTCGGACCTCCTTCTTCTTCTACACCGTGTACCTCATGAACCTTCTTCGTATATGCCTGAGCAAGAAGGACTAGAGGCCACCCACGTTCTACAACTTTGTTGACGTATTTTCTCTATGTTGATGTTGCATTAAGCGGTACTAACTCCCAAAAAGTGTCCTTCCGAGCACGACTAACAATACCCATAACCTTAACGTCATGTTGGTTGCTGTCAAGCCCAAATATTCGCATCAACCAATTCTGCACACCACTAATTGTTCTCTCGTTTGCCCTAGACACCCATCTACTTACTGAGGCAAATCCTGACAGATCAACCCCGTGTACACCTTGAATAATTTTTTCTTCTCCATAATAAATTTGAAATCCTAACTTCTCCGACATCTGTGTAATCTAAAAATTTCAACTAAAATACCTTTTCAGTAATATATTACTAATATTATTTCAACTATAACTATTTAATTTAACAATATATATAAAATAAGAATATAAGTAATTCTACCGAAATATAATATTAATCGCTCAACTGCTCTTTACATTATCTAACAATTAATATAACACACATTAAATAATTATATATAAAATTATTTTTTTACTTACCGAAAATTTTCCTCTTCCTCTCTTCTTCTTCTTCTTCTTCTCTTCTCTTCTCCTTCCCTCTCCTTCTCTTCTTTCCCTCTCCTTCTCTTCTCTTCTTCCCTTCTCTTCTCTTCTCTTCTCTGCGCGCCAGCCGCGGGGCGGCTTATATAAAGCAGCCACGTCGCCCCCTGGTCGGGCGACGTGGGGCCACGTCGCCCATTTATCGAGCGAGCAGGGCCAAGTCGCCCCCTGGTCGGACGACATGGGGCCCGCCGCGACACGTGTGGGACACGTCGCCCATCGGCCGGGCGACGAGCTCCACGTCGCCCATCGGCCGGGCGACGAGCCCCACGTCGCCTGTTGGTCGGGCGACATGGCCCAGGTAGCCCGCCAGTCGGGCGACAAGGCCCATCCTCGTCCTTCCAACGGGCGACTGGTGGCCCATTCCTGTAAATTTTTTAAAACGGAGACTAATTTTATAATTTTTTTTAAAAATACGTTTATTAATAAAAAAATTCGAGCAGCACCAGCGTTGGCACGGACACGGCACGCCGCAAGCGCACCGGAGCTCGCTGCCTGCCTGAACGCCACCCTCCCTCCACTGACGACTGGTAACGCTGCTGCGTCACGCTTGCCCGCTCCAACTTTCCCCACCCCCGCCCGTCGATCCGCTGCCGATCTAATCAAATCTCGCCGCACCCTCCTCCCCTGGCCTCGCCGTCCCAGAGCGAGCGCGCGCCGGTCCGATGGGTCGTCCGCCGGCGTTCCGCTTCCTCCCGTCCGAGGTGGCGCAGATGGAGGCGCGCCTGCAGCAGCTCAACAACAGCATCCCCTCCCGCGTCGTGCTCCAGGACCTCGCCGACAAGTTCTCCGGCTCGCCCGAGCGCGCCGGCAGGGTCACCGTCCAGCCCAAGCAGGTCCCTCCTCCTGCTTCGTGCTTCCTTTTTTTCATTCATTCAAATCCAGTCGAATTGTCCCCCGGCGCCACCGGCCCTTTATTATGGAGGGGGATTTTGATTTTTGATTTAGGGTTGCTTCTGACGACCTGTCTGATCTGTGAAACTGGGCCCAGGTGTGGAACTGGTTCCAGAACAGGCGCTACTCGCACCGGGCCAAGACCACCAGGGCCGCGCCGTCGCCGCCGGCTAAGATGACGCCCTCGGGGGCCGATCACCACCGCCACGCCGCCAACGCCTCCGCCTTCAGGGCCGCCGCTCAGCAGCCCTCTTCTGTCGCTGCTGCGCACCATGGCTCCTCCCCAGCAGGTGATTGATTCTTCGTCTACTCCTCCTCCTACGCAGTTGATTGATTCACCTACTGGCACCACTACCCAATGTCGTGATGCGCTGAAATGCTCTGCTGGGATGGGATAGCCTGATTGTATGTGTACTGTGTGATCAACTTGTTGCTGCAAATGCACTGAATCCCTACGAAGACGCTGCTACATGTAAGGTTATGTTCCTAGTCGAAGGGAGTTCGAGAAAATGTTCCTAGTCGAAGGGTTCCTCCTGTTTCAGGCAAAGATGCCAATTCAAATTAGTTTAGGCGGCATTTAGGACACACTGTACTCTGTAGTTCCTTGTGGACCATTAAAGATCTCAATGACCTATTCTGCCCAAGAACATGCCCTCCTGTTTCCTGATGCATTGAAATGCTCTACTGGGATGGGATAAGCTGATTGTATGTGCACTGTCTTCTGTTTTTTTTTTCCTCCCCAAGAACATGGCCTGCCCTGCAAAATCGATGTTTGTTGTGAACGATGGGGCCCAGTTGCAAGCCTTAGGCGGTCTGCAAAGTCCACCAATGAGTTCACAGCCTCCTGCATCCTCTTCATTCAGTCCCCACTACGGTGACAGCGTCAGAGATCTGTACGATGAAGAGTGTGAGGTGTCGGGGAAGACCTAGGGGCACTGTGTTCTCGCCTTCTTGGGCACCAGTTCGAGGTGACAGTTCCTTCATCTCTGCATGCTCGGAATCTATTGCTCAAATGACAAGAAACATGGGTGCAACTCAGGGCCCAGTATATGCGGCCTCCGCAGTCGTACATGTAGCGGCAGCGGCAAAGATTTGTTGAATGGATAGTGCAAGGTGTCAGGGAACACCTGGGGGCATCCTGTTCCTCTCTTCTCAAAGTCACTGGGCACCAGTTTGAGCTGAACAATTCTTTTGTCTTTGCATGCTCAGATCTATGTGCACAGATGGCATGAGATGCAGGTGGAACGTGGGCACCAGTGTATGTGGCTGCGGCAGTCATTGATATAGTGGCTGCGGCAGAGATCTGTAGGATGGATAGCGAGGCATTAGGGCTGGTTTATGCTGCCACAGCGATATAGATATGGCAGCAGCGGTGGTGGAGATCTGTAGGATGCCTAGAGCTAGGCATCAGAGAAGACCTAGGGCCACTGCATTCTTGTCTTCTTGAAGATGATGGGCGCCAATTCGAGCATAGCAAGTCCTTCATGTTCACATGCTTAGATTCGTGTGGTGAAATTGCAAGAGACGTGGCTGCAATGTGTGGCCTGGTTTATGTGTCTGCTGCGGTCAAGCGGCAACGGCTATAGCGATGGCAGGCATGTACATGCTCGTTCTGTTTGACACTGGAATTGGCCAGGATGGAAATAGGCTTTTTTTTATTCTGGCCATACAATATGTTGGTACATAACCGTAAATAGTTTACTGAACCCGAGTCCTGTAGAGTGGGAATATGTGGCTTATGCTTGCTGAAGTAACTTTTTCATCTTTGAAATTGCAGCAAAGGGCAACTGAGCTGGTTGGAATTTCTTGATATTTTTTATCTTAATCAGATATATCAGCCACGTTTTCCTATAAATCTTATTTTGATTTGATATATCAAGCATTTAAGCAGATTATTGTTGTTTTTTATCAATCATAACCGCTCACAGGTTCATTCTATTCTTTGTTGTTCTGAATCTACCTGATATGCAATCATATTTCTCGAATCTGAATTATGCTAATTGTGCACTTCTGATGTGGTAAAGGTCTCCTAGGATATCTAAATAGATTTCGGGTATGGAATTTGCAATATTTGTTCTGCAATCAAGCCATCTAGAAATGTCCTGGACCCATATAGCTTTGAATTTCCTTCGCACTGCACATGCAGTTCTGATCAGAACTTGTTTTGAACTTGCTTAGAGGGAGAGAATTACTTTTTAGTGTTTTTCTTGAGAACGTACTATTGTTTTAGTGCCAAAAGGATTTGCGATTTGAAATAATCGAGGTTGTCATATCACCTTAATTATTATCGGGGATTTTACATGATTCATAACGACCTGTGAGGTGTTGAGTTGACTACTTGGAGAAGCTAACACTTCTTATTTATCCTTGATTTTGTAATTGATCCTCTATTATTTGATTGACGATAGAATGACACATTTGTTCTGTTATGACCTCTCGACACCCACACACACACACTAATATTTGTCGCAACAATACTCAGTAACTTGTTCAACCTGTTATATCAGTCAATCGGTATTGTATAATACTGGGCAAGCAAACCATCTGTTGTGCGTGTGCCATGCAGCATATGAGGGATTTTTTTTCCTTATGCAATGCCCAAGAAATGTTTTTTATCCACCATATTGGTGGGCAGCTACAAAAAAGTTATTCATGATGAGCTTGGTTTCTGCTGGCTGCAACTTGACCTACCTACAAGGCTGCTAGCGACCATAATCTGAACTGTCAATGCATGTTAAAATGTTGATTGTGAGGGCATACTTATCTTGTGCTGTTTCACTGCTTCTGGGCATTAGATTATTAAGGGCCTGTTTGGTAGAGGTCCATATCGAATAAACTTTTTGAGCTGGGCATTCCCTAGCTCTAAGAACACATGATTGTGGACTGAGGCCTGCCAAACAGGGATTTAGTTGTACCAGTGATTTTAGTTTTGTGCATTCGATATATTCATTGCCATTAAAGCATTTTTCCTTTGTTGACAATCAGGGAAGAACCCTGTGGAAAGCGTCTCGGTTGAGTTTGAGGCCAAGTCAGCTCGTGATGGTGCATGGTACAAAATATCATATCTCATATTTCTTTTATTGTTCCGTCTTTAGTGATTTGTTATCATATTTTAACTTTTGATAAAGATGTATTCACTTGCTGAGCGATTACCCAAGTTACTACACTATCTTTGTCATCCATGTTGTAAACTTGAAGAGTCTGCCAATGTCCCAAGTTAAAGAAAATCTGAAAGTAACTAGGGGGTCCCTCATGCAGAAACTTTTTCTCAAAGCATCGGAGGAAGTTATATTACATCCATAGCAAAATGTTTGAAAGAAAAGAAGGGGAAAGGATGACAGTTGTAAGGACTAAGGAATGCTTGTCTAAAGATTTGTGTTACATGTGTGTGACCCATTAGTGGCACAGTTAAAGGACCATAAATGTATCTTTGAATTCATTAATAAGTTTATAAGCACTTTCATTGGCAACAGAAGTGGTTTCTGGCTTCCTGATTTATGCCCTTGAAATTATCTCTTCTGTTTCTATTTTACTTTTCTTTTAAAACATTTATATTCTTACTTGCATGGCAACCTTATATGTTGCAGGTATGATGTTGCTGCCTTTCTGTCACAAAGGTTGTTTGAATCCGATGACCCGGTAATGACCTTGTAATTCCATTGAATATTTTTAAGTCGCTATATGTGTCATGGTCGGGCGCACGTACACGCGCAGGCGGGCTAGAGACGTGCGCCGCGCCGTGGCACGCGCGGAGAGCGCGCGCGAGGAAGCCGCGCTGGGCGCGATCACCGCGAGTGGCTAAGTTGGAAACCGAGCGAGAGGTTTAGGAGTTTCTGTTTTCATTCCTAGATTTGAGGAGATTAGTTGCTTGAGACATTGGGCCACCGGCCATATATATGCTGTAATCTGAAACGTTAAAGGTTAAGTAAGATTTATCCCTAAACCAATCTATCTCCCTCTCGACTTCCTAAGCCGACGGCGGAGGGGCAAACCTCGCCGGCGAGACGGACCGTGGCTACGAGCTCCGTAGCCAATGGCCAGCTACCCTAGGGCCTGAGGTCCTTGACAACCTGGTATCACGGTCTAGTCGATCCTCATCTTCCGCAGCCGCCGCACCAACATCCTCACCACCAGCCGCTGACAACCCTAGCCCACCACCATCAGCCGCCGCCAGCACGCCACCTTCCCCGTCGTCGTTTGTCGCTTCTTGCGCAGACGCCATGGGAGACGACCTCAAGGCCTCTATTGAAGCGCTCACCAAGAGCATGGCGTTGATGCAGAAGACGGTCGAAGCCAACGCGAAGTCGATCGAGGCCAACGCGAAGGCGATCTGCGACCTAGCCTCTGGGTCTTCCGCGTCGGGAGGACGCGCCGCCTCGGGCGAGCACCACCAAGACCGGCCGCCGAAGCACTGGCGCCCCAAGTTTCCGAAGTATGACGGCAAGAGTGACCCGCTGGCCTTCATCAACAGGTGCGAGTCGTTCTTCGTCCAGCAGCGGATCATGCCAGAGGAGCGCGTCTGGATGGCGTCGTTCAATCTCCACGATGGCGCTCAACTTTGGTACATGCAAGTTCAGGAGGATGAGGGCACGCCGACGTGGGCTCGTTTCAAGGACCTCCTCAACCTTTGTTTCGATCCGCCACTCCGCGCGGCACCCCTCTTCGAACTGGCGTCTTGCCGGCGTATAGGCACCGTGGAGGAGTATCAGGAGCGGTTCCAAGCCCTCCTGCCTCGTGCCGGCCACCTCGATGAAGCACAGAGGGTCCAGCTGTTCACCGAGGGTCTCCTGCCGCCCCTCAGCCTCCACGTCCAGAACCAGAATCCCCAATTGCTCGCCTGGGCAATGAGCCTCGCGCGATCTATGGAGTTGGTGGAGCAGTACTACGCATCCACGACCAAGGCACCGGCCCGTGGCGTCCTGCCGACCCCCGGAACGCGCCTTCCACCAAAAACCGGGGCCAAGACGGCGCCGACCGCCACGACCGGGGAGACTGCAGCCGGCCAATCAAGCGGCTCAACCAGGCGGAACAAGATGAACGCCGCCGCCTCGGCTTGTGCTTCAATTGCGACGAGAAATACAGTCGTGGTCACAATAAGGTATGCAAGAGGTTGTTCTTTGTGGACAGCGTGGATGACGAGGACGACGACGACGGTGACGAGACGCCGGACACAGAGGCGCCTGTGTTCTCTCTCAACGCCGTGGCAGGAGTCCACACCAACACCTCCCTGCTCCTCCGTGTCACCCTGGGATCCGCCTTCCTGGTCGCGCTGGTGGACACGGGGTCGACGCACAATTTCATCGGGGAGTCCGTGGTTCAGCGCATGGGGCTGGCCGTCCAACCGCGCCCGAGGCTGACTACCACGGTGGCCAACGGTGAGAAGGTGGCCTGTCCCGGTGTCCTCCGCAAGGCGCCCATCTCCATCCACGGCATGGCGTTCAACGTCGACCTCTACGTCATGCCGCTGGCAGGCTACGACATGGTCCTGGGCACGCAGTGGATGGCGCCCATGGGCCGGATCGCCTAGGACGTCGTCAAGCACACCATGTCCTTCCAGTGGCGGGGTCGTGAAGTGTGCTAGCCGGGCGTCGAGTCGCCCAACGGGCCGGGGGTCCACGCCGCGGCTTCCGACGAATCCCTCTTGGAGGGCCTGCTGGCCTCGTTCACCAAGGTGTTCACTAAGCCCACCGGTCTTACCCCACAGCGCGCCCGCGACCACAACATCGTCCGCCGGCGCAGACATGATCAAGCAAGGCATCGTTCGCCGCAGCGACTCCGCGTTCTCATCGCCGGTCCTCCTCGTCAAGAAGCTGGATGGATCATGGCGGTTCTGCGTCGACTACAGGGCCTTGAACGCGCTCACGGTCAAGGACGCGTTTCCTATTCCGGTCGTCGATGAGCTCCTCGACGAGTTGCACGGCGCGCGCTTCTTCACCAAGCTCGACCTACGCTCGGGATATCATCAGGTGCGCATGCGGCCGGCCGACATCCACAAGACAGCGTTCCGCACTCATGATGGGCTATATGAGTTCCTCGTCATGCCGTTCGGCAACTGCAACGCGCCGGCTACTTTCCAAGCTCTCATGAACGATGTACTCCGCCCGTTCCTTCGCCATTTCGTACTCGTTTTCTTTGATGATATTTTGATATATAGCAAGTCGTGGGCGGACCATCTTCGTCATCTTCGGGCCGTCCTCACCGAGCTCCGCCAACACCGCCTCTTCGTAAAGCGCTCCAAGTGTGCGTTTGGGGTGTCGTCGGTCTCCTACCTCGGGCACGTCATCTCGGAGGCTAGCGTCGCCATGGACCCGTCCAAGGTTCAGGCCATCCTCGACTGGCCGGTTCCAAGGTCGGCACGGGTGGTCCACGGCTTACTCGGATTGGCGGGCTACTACCGCAAGTTTGTGCACGGCTACGGGCGGTAGCGGCGCCATTGACTGCCCTCCTCAAAAAGGAAGGATTCTCCTGGGGTGAGGAGGCGGCCGCGACGTTCACGGCGCTAAAAGCTGCGGTCACCTCGGCGCCCATCCTCGCCATGCCGGACTTCACCAAGACCTTCATCGTCGAGTGCGACGCCTCGCCCCACGGCTTCAGCGCGGTGCTCATCCAGGAGGGGCATCCCATCGCGTTCTTCAACCGGCCCGTGGCCCCCCGGCACCGTGCCCTCGCGGCGTACGAGCGCGAGCTCATAGGGCTGGTGCACGCGGTGCGCCATTGGAGGCCGTACCTGTGGGGGCGCCGGTTCGTCGTCAAGACTGATCACTACAGGCTCAAATACCTCCTTGATCAGAGGCTGGCGACCATCCCCAACACCATTGGGTTGGGAAGCTTCTGGGCTTCAATTTCGTCGTGGAGTACAAGCCCGGAGCGGCGAACACGGTGGCCAACGCCCTCTCCCGGCGCGACGCTCCCGAGGAAGGGGCTCTGCTTGCACTATCCGCGCCGCGGTTCGACTTCATCACCCGGCTGCGGCAAGTGGACGACACCGATCCGGCGCTCGTGGCCCTGCAGGAGGAGATAACGGCCAGCACCCGTCAGCCGCCGTGGAAACTGGTGGACGGCATGGTCCAGTACGCCGGCCGCCTGTACATCCCACCAGGGTCCCCCTTGGTCTAGGAGATCATGACGGCGACACATGAGGACGGCCATGAAGGCGTTCAGCGCACGCTGCACCGGCTCCGGCGAGACTTTCACTTCCCCAACATGAAGCAGCTGGTCCAGGATCTGGTGCGCGCCTGCGTGGTGTGCCAGCGATACAAGTCCGAACATCTTCACCCGGCGGGTCTCCTACTACCCTTGCCCGTGCCGCAAGGCGTCTGGACCGACGTCGCTCTGGACTTCGTCGAAGCCCTCCCGCGCGTCAAGGGGAAATCGGTCATCCTCACGGTGGTCGACAGGTTTAGCAAGTACAGCCATTTCATTCCACTGGCTCACCCGAACTCCGCCGAGATTGTTGCGCAGGTTTTCTTCGCTGAAATTGTGCGCCTCCATGGCGTGCCGCAGTCCCTCGTGTCGGACCGCGACCCCGTCTTCACGTCGACGTTCTGGCGCGAGCTTATGCGCTTGGTGGGCACGAAGCTTCACATGACGACCGCGTTCCACCCGCAGTCGGACGGCCAATCGGAGGCGGCCAACCGCGTCATCATCATGTATCTGCGGTGCCTCACCAGAGACCGGCCACGGCAGTGGCTCCGTTGGCTTCCGTGGGCGGAATTGGTTTTCAACACCGCCTACCAAACGTCTCTGCGCGACACCCTGTTCCGCGTCGTCTACGGCCGCGACCCGCCGTCCATCCGCTCGTATGAGCCTGGGGAAACGAGGGTGGCCGCGGTCGCCCGGACGATGGAGGAGCGTGAAGAGTTCCTCGCCGACATCCGCTACCGCCTCGAGCAGGCGCAGGCTACTCAGAAGCTTCACTACGACAGGGTGCATCGCCACGTCCAGAGCAACGTCGGTGACTGGGTACTCCTCCGACTCCGTCAACGCGCAGCTTCGTCCCTTCCTCATGCGGTCACCGGCAAGCTCAAGCCTCGCTTCTTCGGGCCGTACCAAGTAACCGAGCTCATCAACGACGTCGCCGTCCGGCTCGCTCTTCCACCACGCACTCGTCTTCACGATGTGTTCCACGTCGGCCTGCTCAAGAAGTTCCACGGCACGCCTCCGGTCGAGCCCCCTCCGCTACCCACGTTGCACCACAGCGCCATGGCACCAGAACCAGACCGGGCCGTGCGCTATCGCCTGGCGAGGGGCGTCCGCCAGGTGCTCATCCAGTGGAAGGGCCAGAGCGCAGCGTCAACTACGTGGGAAGATGTCGTTCCTTCGCCGCCAAGTTTCCAGCCTTCCAGCTCGAGGACGAGCTGTCTCTCGAGGGGGATAGAGATGTCATGGTCGGGCGCACGTACACGCGCAGGCGGGCTAGAGACGTGCGCCGCGCCGTGGCACGCGCGGAGATCGCGCGCGAGGAAGCCGCGCTGGGCGCGATCACCGCGAGTGGGTAAGTGGAAACCGAGCGAGAGGTTTAGGAGTTTCTGTTTTCATTCCTAGATTTGAGGAGATTAGTTGCTTGAGACATTGGGCCACCGGCCATATATATGCTGTAATCTGAAACGTTAAAGGTTAAGCAAGATTTATCCCTAAACCAATCTATCTCCCTCTCGACTTCCTAAGCCGATGGCGGAGGGGCAAACCTCACCGGCGAGACGGACCGTGGCTACGAGCTCCGTAGCCAAGGGCCAGCTACCCTAGGGCCTGAGGTCCTTGACAATATGATAAAGACATTTCAAGTAGTACTTCAGAAAGCATTATTCTTGTAGTAAAGTTATATATGATTCTGTTGTTGGCTCTCTTCTTACAATAGGATTGGATTTTAAAGGAGATTTGCAGTAAGTTATTCTAGTGAATTAGTGATGGTCTGCTTCAATACTTCTACTGTATTGTGTTCAAACATGCCAATGTTATGGTCTCCAAATTGATTGCACAACTGAAATCCTAAGCTTACTAGGAATGTTTCATGTTTTGGGATAGTCTATTAAGGATAGATGTTGCAGGATGTGGTAACCAGGAGGCCACAGGCCAGTGACCTGAGGCAATGCAGCAGTGGGATGGAGTCAAACCATAGGCTTAATCTTGGGTACAAGATTATTGGGAGTTTATAGAAGTCCTCCCTTGTGGATAAGTCTAGTTATCATTACAAAATGGAGTTGATAGTATCATTTTTTTTCCATGTTTTCCAATTGCAAAAACATATGCCAGAATAGCTGAACTCCAGCTGTCATTAATCTGTATGCTGGAGATGTGTGCGTACTCTTTAAATTTTCATAAAAATCATTCTGCCTTGGTAGTGATCTTCTAAAATTTGACCGTGGCATCTTGTCTATTTGGTACTTCTGGAGATGTAAAAGAAATTTGATGCTTCCTTATATATAAAAGTGTGCATTTCTGAACCTTTGTGTTTTTGACATGCGCACTGTGATATGTCTGCAGTTTTTCTGAACGCCATATGTTTGTGTACAGTTTCTGTTACATTACATTGGTAGCACATGAAAAATGTTTGTGTAAAGTTTCTGCTACATTACATTAAATTGGTGTGCACATGAAAAATACACACTTGGCTTAATTTATGCATCATTTTTTATGTTTAGGAAGTGCGGGTTCGTTTTTCTGGATTTGGGGCAGAGGAGGATGAATGGATCAATGTTCGCAAATGTGTGCGACAACGTTCTCTTCCATGCGAGGCCACAGAATGCGTTGCTGTGCTTCCTGGGGACCTCATTCTTTGTTTTCAGGTGTCGTCATCTTCAAAGTTTTCTCCTTAGCATCTGTGACTTTGAAATTTCTGTGTAACTGAGATTTTGTATTATAATTGTTGAGTTCTTATAATTCTTATAAAACTATCCAAAGGATGGCTTTTCTCGGTACTTGTAGAAGCAATGAGTATTTGACATCCCATTTTTTTCAAAATAGTTCTTCTGTTGGATTCTTGTTGTTTGAACTTGGCTTGTTACGTTTTGGGTCAGATTTATCTCCCTAAACTATTTTATCTTTCTAGTTCTTTTTTTTGTAACTGTGCACATAAAATTGATTATGAAAATGAGTTCCTTGAAAATCTGCCATTTGCTCCTGTTACTGATAGGTGGGTCACATTGTCATAACAATATACTAATAATCTACTATCTCTGCATGAGGTGAATAATCTAGCCACTTCGTGTAGATGCCACCTTTGAACTTGTCAATAACAAGGCTCTGGCAACTTCCACCTGCACCTACTTTTCTAAATGTTACATCGCTGCTGTCATTGCATAGTTAATGGCCACAACATTTGGTATAGAGCCGATAGGCGCAACCATGAAATTTCTTACTTTATGTTTCCTGATTAAATTATCAGTTTTTTCATGAAATAAGTCATCAACTTGATAAAGTATCACAAAAACCATGTGAAAAACTGTCGTCAAATGTTCAGTTGCTTGTGGACAAACAATAAGCAGAGGTTAAATGTGCATGAAGACCACTGCTAAATGAAAAAGAAGCCTACCAATGAAACTTATTGCCTATTCTGAAAGGTTTCAACAAGAGTTATTATTATTTTATTTGTAATCCTTTGGGTGTCACGTTGTAAGTAAATCTGAGCATAGGACCCATTTGTTTTTCATCTGACATTGTTCTTTGGTGAATTCCTCCAGTTAATTAGATGTCACACATTAGTAAATATATTCTTTACGTTCAAAAAAATAATGAATATTTCTGTGCTATATTTTCAGGAAGGTAAAGAGCAGGCTCTCTATTTTGATGCTCGTGTCCTTGACGCTCAAAGGAGAAGGCATGATGTTAGAGGTTGCCGTTGTAGATTTCTTGTTCGCTACGATCATGACTCTTCTGAGGTACATTCCATGTGTTTTGGTGTTTTCCATGCATTGTCTGTTTGTAGTAAAGCATGTTGCCCCCTTGCCATCATCAACTGCAGAAACCCGCAATTCGAGTTCAGATGCGGTGATGAAGGATGCGGAGGCTTCGTCGGTGGTTGAAGATGATGATGAAGTGCAGGTGGTTGACAAGATGAAAGAGGGCTAGCTTTTTTTTTTCCTCGCACTTTTTGGTGTTTGAATGGCTTGATGTTGTGGTATCTAATTTAGTTTGTTTTTTTCTAATTTAGTGTGTCTCTTAAGTCAGTACTTGTCTTAATGACCATGTAGCATCTGAATTAGAACATGGTTGTTGCTCAAAACGACCTAGAAACATCTTCACCTAGAGAAGATGAGGCCGATTACAACAAACCTAGGTACAGTTTTTTACAGCAAGCTTATCAAGAGACAGAATAGATATTGGAGTTGAGAAAATGTCTTGGTGCGAATGGGAAATGAGCGCATAGTACATGGCGAGAATGCGAAAATAGCCTGTGAAGAGGGAATTAAAAGAGTGGTGGGTACATTATTTCAAGGTGGCGTCACACTTTCTTTTCGAGAGGGTTTATCGTCATCAGTTTAATTGAAAAATGGCGGTTTGTGTGAAACACCTTCCTGAAAATGTGTTTTCATGGCGGGATCTGCTACACCATCACAAGGAAAAATAATTTCATGAGTTTCTCAAAAAAAGTAGTTTCATGATTGTGTATCATTAACTTTCAAATTTTGTCACTGTTATGAAATCACGGTTTTTAGTACTCCCTCTGTTACAGAGTAGTTTTGACTTTTTTACATCAATTCTAAATTATAATTTGAAACGGAGAGAGTAGTTGTCCTTAGCTAAATGATTTGAAATTTAGATCTCCTATAGAGAAATGATTAATTTGTGTAGTTATCCTTTATAACTTTACATTGACCTCGGATGGAGAAACAACGAATGGTCCTCAAATTTTAATTTTTTTTCAAATGACCTTGGACGAAGAAAAATAGAAACAAAAATTATAAATCTCAAAAAGTTAACCGACTTTATAGTTAATAACCTTTTTATTTAAAATCATCTAGCTAAGTATAATTACGTCTAAATTTTGTTACGTTCAAAATTATCATGACCTCAACACGCAAGGGTCCTGGATTTGACCATGGTATGCGCAGGCCCTATGGCCACACACTAGGCCGTTCTCTTTCTCCGCGGCACCGGCGCTAACCAAAGTGAAACAAGCAGGGAACGATGGTTCAGGGGATGGAACAATCGCGTCCTTGCTTAACCATGATTATGAGCGGTCGAGAATAAGGTGCGACTATCTCTATGGATATTTCGTTTTGTAAGAAGATTTGTCAAGTGGCTCACTAGTGAGTTGAAGGAAAATAAATAGGCTCTTGAAATTTGATTTAACCTTTTATGTTACTGTGGAGACTCGTTAGTCAAAGAAAATCCAACCTGGTGTGGAGATTAATGTGGCAGCTGAGCAAGTCCAGCCAGCCAAAGCCTACCTAGTAAAAAACGAAGAAAAGCACAAGGCCCACGTTTCCTTGCGGGCGACGCCTCCAGCCTCCACTCGGCGGGCTGGGCAGCCGTCAGATTACTGTGCTACAGGCTAGAGCAGTGGTCAGCAGCAGAGTGGACCCTGGCTACTTGGAGTCGGACGCAGCGGACCTGCCGCGTTTCCACGCCTCCTGACTACGAACGAGGAGGACGGAGCGATCGGAACCGTTCATCCGGGAGCCGAGCCGACCGCTTCCCGGCCGCAGAAACGAATGGGCCCGGTCGGTCAGTTCGATGCCAGGGTTGGCTAGTGGGACCCACAGTTCGAGTCACGCACGCGACGCCATGCTGCAGGCTGGCTGCCGGGCCGTACAGGAGGCCGGCAGCTTCGCGTCTCGTGCTCGTCTGAGGCTAGCGCAGGCGAGCGGTGGTGGCACGCACGGCCTTTTGTCTCTCGTGCACCCCGCAGCCACCAGCGCGCCTTGTCTGACATCAAAATATTAATTTGGATGTAATTTTAACATAGTATCTGAGATATTCCTCAGATATTAAATATGAATAAAAATATCTTTTTTTTTTGCGAAGATGAATAACAATATCTAAGTTGAATCTCGAATATAAATACCTTATATCGACCGGCAATCTAAGTTATACACATTTAAACCATACTTCTCAACAATCAAACATTGTCACGTCCTTATTTCTATTTTTTTAATTTCTTATGCATTCAGCATCCCTTTATATTTTCTAGTTTTTCTTTTGTATATTCATTTTAGTTTTTTTCTACGTTTATTTGATTATTTGTCGTGTATTTTGTGATTTTGTTTTCTTTTTCTTGCATTTTTCTTTCTTGTGAATATGAATGGATGACTTTCGTATTTTCTTTTTTTTTTACAATTCTGATGAAATTCTTATGTTCCAATGGGCCCTAAATCAAATTGGGAACTTTCCTTAACTACTTTGTGTTTTGTAGTACACACATAAACTACCATCAAATAGCCTTATCTACTACATTCAAGGTCTTGTGTTAAGTTGTATTACGCTCTAATGAAGCACTCTGCTAATTTAATAGTATGAGGCGGTATATCCTCCAACCCCCCCCCCCCCCCCCCCCCGGCAAGTCAAAAAAAAAAAATCAAATCTCAACCATATAGGACCAACTGCAACCTCAACCCAAACAAATAGAGAAAACATGTCTTTTTGCCTGGCAATTACTACTTCGAAACTTGATAGATCGCAGAAAGTTGATTACACCCAATGTCAATTATATAAGGTTCTTGCAAAATGTAATACACGCCAGACGTCAACTGCTTGGCGCCATGAAAATGAAATAGGACAAAAAAGAAGAAATTAGAAAAGTTGTGGTGAAGCAGGAGAATATAGCGTTGATCATAGGATTGATCAAATAATAACGTTCTCTTGCAAGATTTTACTGCCGATATAAGCGTATTATAATTTTAATAGTGCCAAATTCACCATTGAGATTTGAAGGGATTTTTCTAAGACAGAGTCCATGTTTGGAAGGTAACAACTCCACCTGGTTGCACGATGATCGGACCTTGTATAGATGTCCGAGTTTGGCTCCTAATTTGCACTATGCAAAAAGAAGATTTATCATCATATTAAAATACCGGTATATGCATGAAGTATTAAATATAAATGAAATCAAAATCTAATTACACAGTTTAGTTATACTTTGTGAGACGAACAATTTAAGCCTAATTAGTCAAATTTTAGATAATTTTTACCAAATACAAACAAAATACTAAAAGAATTCTCCTACACAAATTCTAGACCTAATTGAAAGAACTAAACAAGCCTCAGTGTCGTGTTGCGTGTGTGGCAGACAAAACGGCTACCTGACTTTGGCGAACCAGAGTGTAACATAAATGCAGCGCGTGGAGTGACGAGCACACCTAACCTTTGTCGACTCGCTACACGGAACAAACTTCTGGTCTTGTTTAGATGCCTAGGTCTGGACATTTAAACTTAGCATTTTTTTTCTGTTACGCGCTATAGTTTTTTTGTTTTTATTTGGTAATAATTGTCTAAATATTAATTAATTAGGCTCAAAATATTCATCTCGTAAAGTACAACTAAACTATGTAATTAGTTTTTGATTTCATCAATATTTAGTACTCCATGCATGTGCCGGTATTTTGATATGATGAAGAATTTTCTTTTTCATAGTGGAATTTAGGGGTAAAGTTGGACATCTAAACAAGGCCTGTTGAAGAAAGTGTGGCTCGCCTTGTCTTCATGCGGCTATTTCTGGTCGTCTTTCAAATAGACATACTCCCTCCGTTCTAAATTATAGTTTATTTTGACTTTTTTAGTACATGCATTTTGCTATATATCTAGATAAATAATATGTCTATAGATACATAGCAAAATGTATGCATCAAAATAGTCAAAGTAAACTATAACTTGGAACGGATGGAATAACATATTTACCGGCGCTAAAGTGTGGAAGCATTTGTGAATAAGCCCGTTGCTCGCCAGTGATTTTGAAGGAAAAAAATTATTTTATGGACAATTAAGGCTCTAGGAGTTGATTAACCATATGTTGGATAAGCTAGGTCTAGTTACTAATTGGACTAAAAATAGCTTAAGTTAGCTAAAGATGGTTGGTTAACGACTAGTTGAAGATCTAGAAGTCCACATACTAGCCTTCCTGTTTGCATTTACTATAGCTGATTTTAGCTAACCACTTAGCAATTGGATGTGTATAAGCAGGCCTTAATCTTAGATAAATTGCCAATATGATAAATGAATTTTTTGAAAATATTTATTCAAGGACAAAGAAAATCCATGATGTGGAGATTAGTGTGATAGATAGATGATGGATACTCCAATCAGCGACCCAGCCAGCTGAAACCGCTGCCAAAGAAAGCGCTGCACAGTGACCTTCCTTGCGCGCGACGCCTCCAGTCTCGTCGGCCACAGTGCTGGTCAGCTGCACTAGCAGGGCCTTCACTGGCGCCTGGGGAAGTGGTGCCGTGGTGGGTCCCACATGGACCCCGGCTACTTGGAGGCCAAGAAAACCGGGCGCGCGCCACGACGCAACGGACCTGCCCCATGCCGGGGGCTCTTGAGGTCCGATCGTTCGGACCTGATACGTGCGCCCTTTCCCGCTCCTTTTTCCACGCGCAACTGCTTCTGGTCGCGATCAGGTGCGTAGAACATCGTCGATGGTGTGGAACATCATCGATGGTGTGGAACATCGATCGATGTTTTGGAACAACGATTGATAGTCGATGTTCTGAAACAACGGTCTACATAAAAACAAAGACAAAAACAAAAATAAATATAATGAATAAATTTTTTTATAAAAGGATAATAGGGCCTTGTTTAGATCGTGAAAAAAATAAACCCGATAAATAGTACCATTTTTGTCTTATTTGATAAATATTATCCGATCGTGAAACAACTAGGTTCAAAAGATTCATCTCATGATTTTCAACTAAACTGTGTAATTAGTTATTTTTTTATCTACATTTAATGCTCCATGCAAGCAGCTAAATATTGATATGATGGAGAGAGAGTAAAAAAATTGTAACTTTTGGAGGGATCTAAACATGGCCTAGACAAATTTTTTCACCTAAAACGGCATAAGAACAAATACAATAGATAATTTTTTTTACGAAAGGACAATAAATAAAAATTTCTTTAAGATGATACAAAAAAAATTAAAAAATATAACAAATATATGAAAACATAAAAAATGAAGCAAGAAAGAAGAAACAAAAAATAAAAAAAGAAAAAACAGAAAAAGAAAAGGAAAAAGGAAAAGAAAGAAAAGAGCGAGAACTGCTCGGACGTGCATGCACAGGACGGAATCGGACCCCTAGATTTCCGCCCCACGCCGTTCATCGGCGCCCGCGCGTGGCCGCAGAAACGAATGGGGCCGGTCCGGTACGGTCGGTTCGAGGCTGGGGCCGGGGTCGGGTCCTGGACCGGTGGGGCCCGCGGTTCGTGAGAGCGACACGATGCTGCGGCAGTCAGCGTCACACCCACGCTCGCGTCTCGTCTCGTCGCGTCGCTAGGCTAGGCGCCTAGGCGGTGGCAGCGTGGCCTTTTTCTTTCGTGCACCCTGCGCCGCGGCTACGTAGACTGTGCGAACGCCTCATCATCAATGAAATAATCAACGGTTGTTTGAGTATGAAAACGGTACTCATATTTCCGACTGACAGTCCGAACCAAGATAATCAAATATTGATTTGGACGTCATTTGGAGTTATAATATATAATAATATCCGATGAGATATTCCTCAGATACTTAACATAAATACAAATATCTTAGTTAATTCTCAAATATAAATACTACTCCATCCGTCCCGGTATATAGTGTATTTTTGCTATTTTGGGACAAAATAAGCGAGAGAACAATAGACGCATGTACCCCTCGCTTACCTTCCTAATATATTGAAATATGATTTGATTTTCATAATTAAAGAATGAACTCTCAGCCTTTTATACAAAATAGGCAAGTAAATGAATTACATTCCCTATAGAAAATAATCATGTATTTTTATTTAAGTAAACTTATCTTTTTATTTCCTAGATGTACTATATTTCAGAAAAAATTCAAAAGCCAGAATATGCTGTATTATAGGACAGAGGGAGTACTCGACAAATATTGAATATTAAATAATCTAGATAGATGGTTAAACTTTCAATCTTTTCATGTTTCCTTCAACTACTGTACACACATTAGTTGGTTATACATCTCACCATATATAAATGATTTTTTTCATAACAGTAGTCAAATAAATTAGCTTAGGCAAAAAGGGACGAGTTCATCACAAGCTGGAACTTTTGGCATCTTTTCAAATCTCAACCATATAGGACCAACATGCAATCTCAACCTAGAAATAGACATGATCGGATATGGCCTTTTCTCTTGCAAGTACTTCGAATCTTGTAGCCGAAATCCAGTTAAGTGTGAACGTAAATACAAGCGTTGAATGAAGGGTGCACCTAACCTTTGTCTATGAGGAGATGCCTCATGAGTTTATTCTATAATTTTAGTAGGTTGGTTCTAATCCTCATGTTTGTATTAATTTTCAGTTTATGAGAAATAAGGCCATGATGGATCAAATTATTCTATTTGAGAAACCATCAAGTAGTGAGAATACAACGGATTTCTCGATCCATTCCTCAACCAAACAAAGCCCTTAACATATTGTTGAAAATATGGTCAAAAAATAATACTTACGATAATGACAAGTTAAGTGAAAATGTACTATATATTGTAGGACTTAAGTGTGTTATAATTTTACTACTGAGCCACTGTATTTTATGCTTATACTTTCGTTTATGCATTTTACACTCAAATTCACTGTTGAGATTTTAAAGGATTTTTTTAAAAAAGTTTGTTCAAAAGAGTCCACGTTTTGTACGCAACTCCAACTGATTGCACTGTGTGCTATGTCGTCATAGGCGGACCCAAGGCCTAGCTAGCTTAGGTTCCTGCCCAGGATCTTTTATGGGTCCTTAAGGTTTAGTACCACTCCCAAGATTTTACGATCAATTAGAAGGGGTGGGGGCTTGTTATTTAGACTTTGTTAGTTGCCTAGGCTAGTCAACTTTCTTGGGTCTGCCTATGCGTGTCATGTTACGCGTACATCACACAAAACGGCTATCGAACTTATGGCACACGTGAACATAAATGCAGGCGTGAATCGAGGCATCAAGCAAACAATACTGGTTCGGGTAGAATGTCCTTACGTCCAGTCGAGTGTTGCTGTGTTATCCACTCTTTGTTAGGTTTGCAAAGGGAAGGTTACAAACGATGGCGAGAGAGAGAGAGAGAGCTGGAGGAGCTCAAATCCCTAGTTGTGTGTTGGTGTGTGAGAGTATGTGTGTAGGAGATGGGAGATGTGCTCAATGGCTGTAGCAATCCCTCTGAACATGCCCTAGGGGTTCCAAGGCCTCCCTTTTATAGCTCAAGGGAAGAGCCTTGGGTTACAAGATGAAGGACCAAAAACAGAGGTAGCCCCTCCTAAACGATAAAACAAATGAGCCTACAACTAGAGATCTTTTTGTAATCGCCTACCTCTCCATAATGGTGGCACTATTTCTTGGTCGTCAAGAAGACTAGGGTCGTCTTCGCGCCAACACTACCATATCCACAATTGAGTGTCGCACGCCTACTTGACCGGTACGTTTCGCTCCATCGTACCGCGCGATAAGGCTGGCAACATAGGCTACATCACCTCGATTGGCGTCGTACATGGTTTTGGTGGCGTAGTACTCTCCAGCTCGATTCCTCCATGCACGCGTGCCCTCACACCACGACCCGTCGTGCCCTCGGGCGGCGTATAGGGCATTCATAATCCATACTTCTAATCGGGGCCACAATACGTTTCCTCCACGTGCAAGGTAGCGAGGGGCCAGCGCAATCTCCATGGACCGAGCGCGTCTCGCCCAACCTCTTGCCCAACATGTTTGGTACGCAACTCTAGTTGGTTGCATGACGTGACGTGTCGTGTCGTGTTGCGCGTACAACCGACAAAATGGCTACCGAACTTATGGCGAGCCAGCGCGTGAACGTAAATGCAAGCGTGAAGCGAGGTGTGAACGTAAATGCAGGTGTGGAGCGGAGCGCGCACCTAACCTCTGTCGAGTCGCGACATAAAACGGACTTCCATTGAGGAACATGCGGCGGGTCCGGTTGCCTTTCAATTAGACTTGGAATATATACTTATAGAGGCTAAAGTGTGGAAGTGTGGTATCCACATGCTACATATGGTGCGCCAAAGCGTGAAAGTGTAGTATCCACACGCTATGCATGATACGTATACGAGTGTCTTAGCATGGTTAAAAAGTTTATTGTTTTAATTTAGTTTGACAAAAATAGCAGTATATGTCTTTTTCCTAAAAAGTATATTAACTTTTGAGCAAAATCGTGATTAAAAAAATAAAGTTGTAACCTACTTTAAATAAATAGATATAGCAAGAATCCGAATATTATACTCGTGGAAATTTGGTGATCCAGCAAAGCAATACTGCAATTGAGTCCAGGTAGTATCGTACTGGTTGGTATCAGCTGAAAAATAAATACAGTAGACAGGTAAATCCGGGGTACACAGGACGGCGTACCCTGTGGGATTTTTGGTACGCCTAAGGCAGCCGCAGCTCCATTATAATTACACGGCCTGGGCCATCGCATCACACGTTTCGTCTCCCTGCACCGCTCCTCATCTTCCACTTCTTTCCACCTGACCGGACCTCCCCTGCTCTTGCGCCCGAAGCCAGCCAAGAACCCCATTAAACCCCCTCCTCGCCGTCTCGTTTCGGCTCTACCCGCCCACCTGGACCTCCAACAGTCTCCTGTCCGCGAAGGGACCCCACCCGATCCACCTCTCCTGAGATTCCGGGTGGCTGCCATTCCGCCTAGTAGGCAGTTCTTCGGCCACCTCCGTAGATCGCTGCAGAGCCGTGGTACCCAAGCTTTTGTAAGTATCTCTCGGAGAGCTCGATCCAGTTGCCTCTTCTTCGGCGAGAATTGCGCCCCCGATCGTTTCGATTTCCCTTCCGGTTCTGCGACGATCTGGTGTGGTTCTTTTTTTCGGGCTACTATTTCTTTTTTTTCCTTTTTTCTTTTGATTTTTTTCGTTGGGCATTACGTCGGTGCCAGCCATAACTTCTCTGTTCTTTCCATCCGTGGAGCCAATCCGTCTCCCGGGAATAAAAAAGATTGCATCTTTGTTTCCCTTTCCCCTCTGGTCTGGTTTCGATTTCTGATTTCTCCTAACCCGTCTCCGGTGCCTCTGATGTGACCAGGATCGGGGGATCAGCAGTGGAGTAGCCCGCACGCAGCGCGCCAGCTGTTGATTTATGTCGCCTGCTCTGCTGCCGCTCCATGGTTCTGAGCTCCCGACGTCAGCAGACTCTTCTTGCTCCCTTCTCCTCCAGCCTGGGCAGAGGGGCGCCAGAGACTGCGGCTTCCGCTTCAGGATCTCAGGGTAATACTAATATCTCTCCCTCACTCCCTCCCTGTTCGATTCATTGGTTGGTTGGTTCACGCCAAGAATCCAATCTGCCTGCCTCTGTTGTTGTTACTCTCTTCCATCATTCCATGTACTAGGCGCCAGTTTATTTATTATTTATATATAGAGAGGGAGGTTATGATATCTCCTTTCCCTGCCCGACATTTTAATAATTTCTTCATCTCAGTCGTTGTTCTTCTTACATAGTCAAATAATAATGTATTGGAGCAGTCCTTTCCAGTTTGTTCAATGTTGTCAGCATGATTATTTGTCTTTTCCGCCCCCCCTGAAAAAGTTTGGTCAACTTATAATAATATGCAAATTGCCATGACTTGCATTCTCTACTAGTCACGTTAATTCTGCATGTGATGTGCCCCCACATTTGGCAATAACCAGCTCACAGTAGTGGGTTGCTCTGGTTTCATCATAGCTGAGGTGGACTAAAAAAACTGATCTCCTGTTTCCTGTTGACCATGAAAATGTCACCTCTTTGGCATGCAAAGATCCATTCATATCTGCCTGATGGCAATTTCCTATTCAAAACTAGTTTTCTGTCTTTCTGTTCGTTTATATGAATTTGGAAAGTTTCCTCTAGTAATGCACAAATCGTTTCAGATTTGGATTTGAGGTGAAGTACTCTGGGTTTCTGCATTTAGACCCTTGCTTCCTACTTTGCTGCACCTGGAGGCAGTAAGAGTTCTAGAATCCCCCAAATCACAGTCAGTCTTGGGTAAGAGTTAAACTGCAAGGACATATATCTCGAACAATAAATAATCAATGATCATCTGCTATTTTTACTGTCATTATGTATAAAGATTTCCCTTTTTCTAACTTGATTGAAGCAGGCGCATCATCTTACAATATCTTGTCTGATTTGCATATTCTTTCAGGTCTGGTTTGGGTGGATTGCGTTACGTCTCCTCCAAGTTCAAATAGTCAGTCGGATTTCCAAGTTGAGTCTGAAGGAACCAGATCTTCTCTTTCCCGGTTTCCGTCAGAAGTTAGTGAGAACCCCATTCTGATTTTCCAGATTCCATCTGTGTTGCAGTTCTTGTGCAGATCAGGAGTCTTTGTCCCACTTTTGTTCACAAAAGTTTCCTCGCTATGTAAACATGTATCCTATTCAACATATGTGAAACTGCAACCTTACATTTTTAGACTTGATGAATTAACCACACCTGTCTGCAGATCTCAATTGACGTGAATCTGGAAGCTGTGTGCCGAGATGCTTCCCTCAGTGCAGAAGGTCCGGATTTTCTGTTCTGATCCTGATGCTACAGACTCATCTGATGACGAAGATGGTAAGAACATCGCAGTGAAGAAAATGGTTAGGGAGGTACTAGTTCCAGTGACAAACCCGAAGACCTCTACTAGTCTGAAGACCCTTGTGCCGTGTGGAACAATGGATCTGGAGGTCTCAGAGAAGAAGGGGAAATCAAGCAGGTTCCGCGGTGTGCGCAAGCGACCCTGGGGTCGATGGGCAGCCGAGATTCGTGATCCTGTGAGAAAAACCCGGAAGTGGATTGGCTCATATGACTCTGAGGAGGCTGCTGCAGCGGCATATCAGGCATATGCAAATCAGATCCGTGATGAGGTGTTGGCCATTAAGATTCAACAGTCTGTATCAGAACGTGCACCTCTATCAAGTTCGTCTTCGGTTTCCTGCGTATCTTCATCTGCCCCTTGTGAGCAGACAGCACATGAACCGCAGAATAGAGTGCTCGTGGAGAAAGAGCCTGAGCCTGTGGATGAAGCCTTTCTGAACTTCTCCCCCACACCTAAGGAGATTTCAATGGATGATTTGCTAGGACGGATAGATGAGATTCCTGTCTGTGACACTGTCAAGCCAGCGGATCAACTTCCACTTGACAATTTCACAAGGCTGGAAGATGCATTCCCAATCAGTGATTTTATCGGTTCAGGAGATGAGCATCAGTATGATCACTATATTGGTCTGGCTGACATTAGCCACCTGCCTCTTCCAATGGATGACCCAGCTTTCAATCTGGATCCAGAGCTTGATTGGAGTGGGTTCGACTTTGCTGCAATTGAACGTGAACTTGATGTCCTTTGAGGCTGCATCAGAGATGTACTGAAACCTGCGCTTGATTATGTTGTATTCAGCTGAAAGCTCCTCTCTATGTTTTCATATTTGTCAGAATGCAACAATGAATATGGATTCAGGTTTCAGTCTATCTATGGCTGCCTGGCTGTATGTGGCTGGGATCCGGAGGCAATTGACCTCTAAATTTTGTCGGGAATTGTACAGTTCCTAGAGTAACTTCCCAGTATGTGTTATTATGATGTAATAAGTTTCATCATGTAATATGTAGATGTTCTAATCTAATTTTAGATCTGACAAGCTTGTGTGCAGTTTGCAGCCCTTTTGGGTATGCATAATTTTGGACAAAAGAAAGAAAAAAAAATCATGCTGGGAAGTAGTTGGTTTTAGAAAGCTTTGGTAAAACAATTTTTTAGAATAAAAAATATAACTGCTTAAATAGATTCTTTATAGTACCACCTAATAAGAACTGATGATACATGAGTACAGTTTCCTTTTCTATTCAGAAAAGAGGTTATTTACTAGTATCTCGTTGTGTTCTATATTTTTCTCGTATTCTATCCAAAAGTGTTTGTGACTGCTCTACTCTAGGTTTTTCAACTCCACTCTAGCTTTTGCAAAACATCTCTTCTAGCTCTTAAAACTCCACTCTAAGAAAAATGTAGAGTTGGATGCTAACTCCATTTTTTTTTGAAACACTTCAAGGGGGAGTTCCTCGCAGAGTTAGGGACATTATCTACCGCTGCCACTAACTACAAATTACCTCAACATATCAGTTAGCATCTACTATTTTCACCTGATGCTTTCTATTGTGTGCCGCACTTATGTTCCACAAGCACCCTCCACTGTGGAAACCTAACCTTGCCGCTCCTATTCCTACCATCACCAACGGTGCCCTGCCCAAGTGCCTCTTCGCTTCGTTGTCCAGGGACTGGGCCCTCCTCGACGCAGAGGCAAGGGACACGCCAGGCCACAATTGCAGCACACAGACCCCCACAATTGCAGCACACAGACCCCCCCCCCCCCTACACAGACACGTCAGAATACACACAATTGTGGCTGCTTCAACGCTTGTCGTCACCGTTGTCTCCGCCACCTAGTCCCATTTGTGTCTATTCTGACGTGTGGAATGTTAGTTGGTTCACTTTCTTTCTCTGCAACATATCTTGTTTGCTTTGGATTGTGAGATGCCACAAATTTGTTGTGATGTTGGCATCAAAACAATGAGATTGTTCCATTGGATTTGTGAGATGTCATGGATCCCTGAGTAGTAGCAAACATAATTAGATAGATCATGAATAGGAGTGGAGGATTGCAAGAAGTGTTAGTGAGAATGGCATGGCCCTGTTTTGTGTACGGATGTAAAAGTTATGACGATTTTAACTTAGATAGTTTGAATTTTAATTCTATGCAGACACAAGTGTAACAACCCAAAAATTCGAACTACAAAATTTTTCGACAAAACCC
>CM041631.1:31207894-31220125 GCA_023333625.1 Bothriochloa decipiens
CAACAATGTGAAATGGACAGGGTAGTTACAGTATCAGAAGAATACAAGGGCAGACTAGTACAAGGTATTACACATTGTCACCAGAATGCATGAAAAAATTCACAGTTTGTGGTAAACTGAATTCCACCAAAATACAAGTTGGTACATGGGGCTGGACTGCTGGAGTGAACTGAAATGGAACAAAATGTGAGATGGAAGTTTTACCCAAGGAGCTCCAACTCCAAAGCAGTTACAGCATCAGATCCTCCCCACAGTTGTCTTGAATGCCATCAGGCGAATTCAGGACAACAAGGGCAAGGCTAGCCTTGTGAGGATGGGCACTAGGAGTAGGAGGAGGGCAGGGCAGGAGAGCAGAAGAATTTCTTTTCATGCTGGAACAGAGAAGTACAGATGGCAAGGAGGAGGATCATGACCAAAGTGTCTGGTGGCGATGACACTCTGTAGTGGCTGGAGTAGGGAGTCAAGAGACTCAATAACTTGACAGGCGGCTGGGTTACACTGGGTTGGTGGGCTTAATAGCCTGGCAGCCTACTCCTAGAAAACATCACATTAGGTAGTAGATTGCAAAACTGTGCCATGAACCCAAACCAACCATGATTCTGGTAACTATGGTATTACTCACAGACTAAGAACATTCACCTAGAGCACTTGGGAGAACTATTTATGTTTTAAATTGAGAATAAAAGTAAGTATGCATGCATCACTGGATAACATGTCCACAAACAGCATCACAAATTCACAAACTTATAGGCTTAATTTGTGTGGTAGTAGAGATGTTAAAAGCTAATAAATCTACAGAATACGACTAAAGCAAACCCTTCAATTACAGATAAGATATTGTTGTAAGATAGCAAAAAGATATGAAATATACTCACAGCATCTTCAGCTGAAACAACTCTTTCCTTCTTAGTTCCTGGGCCGAGGATGCCACCCTCATCAAGATGCTCTGAGCTTGAAGCATGGTCAATCCCCCAGTTTTTGTTACGTTTTGGTTTGAATTTGTAAGTTGGCAATGCATCTATTAGCTCTTGAGTAGCTCCTCTATTTTGACCCAAATCTTCTTGAAGGCGCAAAACAGAAATCAAGCATGGAAAGCAGCAGCATATTGCTGCACACATGATAAAGGGAATGGCATATCCAACACAACTAAGCGCGAGGAATGCCAAACATAACCTGGTGAAAACGAGCAAAGTCAAGTGTGAATTCAACAGACTAAAAAAGAAACAGAGCGAGCATGCTGATGCAATACTGCGCCCACCGAAGTCACGAGCAGATACCTGTACATATTGGGAGCGTCCTGAGCATCTGATGAAATACTGCGCCCACCAAAAATCCACACATTGCCAACAACAAACCATACAGCAAAGAAACAGTCAACAGCTGTCTTGAAGTGATAAGCCAGCACACTAAGCCTGTAATGCATAATCATATAGAGTTCAGACAACAATATTCATTTTAATTTCCAGATAAAACTAACAACTGTATATTGGACCACTCAATTCTTCAAGAAACTACTAGCCAACTTTGAAACTCACTAGAGTACTGAAACTATCAAAAGTTCAATTTTCAGGTGAACACTGAACAGCACATGTCATGATACACATTATTGTGTGCCTTAAATCAAACACAATGCTATGTAAGTACGAAATTCAATGTTTCCATGTAAAAAGAAGTCTTAGATGGCTCCAGAACACGTGAAAAGATGGCAAAACTTGACTCAAGATTGTACAGATGTGTTGTAGAATCCTCCCTGCAGTACTTACTACATGCCTAAAAATGACCAAACATTACTCCAGAAATTGAATGTGCTGCAATCCTTCGAAATGGCCCACTAAAATAGGTACATGTGTCAACTGTATGTCTTAGCCCAATTTAACTCTAGCAAATTAAAATGAGTAATGGAGTATGGGCGTACCCAGTGCCGTAGGCTCCCGCGCTGTGCGGGGTCTGGGGAAGGGATTTCTGCGCCAAGCCATACCCGCACATAATGTGCGGAGGCCGGGGCTCGAACCCTGGACCTTCCGGTAACAGACGGTAAGACACTACCGCTGCACCAGGGCCGCCCTTCCGAGTAATGGAGTATGGAGGGGAAAAAAAAAGAAAATATGTGTAGAGAGACAACCTGGAACTAGAATTACCCATACAGAAAATTCACACTAGATTAACTAAAATAATGTCCCTGCAAAAAATGCTACCTTGTAACCAAGCAAAACGTGTTCAGAAACCAATAAGTTCATTTGCTTCTATTTTTTTTCCCCAGTTATGTTGCTTTCCCCTTTTAATTGGTTGCATTGCATCATGGACCATTAGACTTGTACCATTGGTCCAGATAGGCTATGACCCATAGAGCCACAGAACTAGGTATTTTAGTCATCGAACTAATGTCTTTAATGAGATTATCAGGTAGTTTTTGATGACTGGTATGCTACACCCATCTCAATATGCATCTACAACTTATATGACAAAATAACCTGTCATAATGATCTATGTGAACCATCAACTTCAAAACTTTGTCCCATATTGTAACTTTTTAAATAACTACCAAATAATGTTATGTAAACTAAAGAATTGCTCAACATGAAGTAATTATTGGAGAGCCTGGTGATAATAACCCATTCAATTAATTAACAATTCGTTCACTCCTCTACCAGGTTTCTTATAAGTCTTGTAATAAGTTATAAGATTCACAAAACATAGACTGTGAAGAAGCACTGCACACGTAGTGGGCTCAGGATATTCTAGCTGGAAAGTGGCATGGACTAAAAGTTACCTTGGGCAAGAAACTGCAATACATCCAAGACGCAAGACTATACCACTGGTACGATGGCTGCGTCCTTCTGATGACTGAGATGGAGTCAAAGTAGGATATGCTGTAGGTGGCTGCTGAGGTTCTTGTTCCAAATGTCTGTTTCGATGGACATACCGCCAATAAACAAGAGGAATACTAGCAATGCAGCCAACTGTATATCCAATTATCCATGCGAACAAAGGAGCATGGGGATGTTCATGTCTTGAAAAGATGAGGATGACAATAGCAGCTACGACCTGAACAATGTACAGGACAATTTCAAACGAGATCCACAAGCCAGAATTCCAAGGACTTCTTCCATGACCATATATACTATCTCTTCTAGGAAAAGATAAACTTCTGGAGCTATATGCAGTTGGTGATATTGATGGCGAAGACTCTGATGACGGGGTTTGTGTGCTTGTTGATGCCCTATCTTCCTGATGCGGTTCATCAGAGTCACTGTACATATCCTGATGACTGGTTGATGTTGATGCGGTTTCCCCATGTGATACGCTTATTACATGCTCATGTACATCATCACAGGAATCGTGCTCCATTAATAACTTGGATGGATCTATCAATTTCCAGCTTAATTCTTATGCGAAAAGGGCACTACCATAGTCATTATGGCCAACCATCTGTAGCGCAACAATGAGTTTCTATGTTTCTAACCAGATGTTACAATTGGCCATCATATATATTAACTAATATACAGATGGCTGAAATGTTGATCCTCAATAATCTACTGAACTTTGAGTTGTGTGCTAGGTAACTTCGCTTGCTTCACGGAAGATCCCTGCAGAGGTCGCCTAAGCTACAAATTCGAAACAAATGATTTCTCATATACCATTTGTCATGTATATGCATACAAAGATAGTAGAGTTATTCATAAATATACTGAACCGCTATTAGCTCGTGAGTTAGGAAAAACTGTGATTAGAGCCGATTAATATGAAATGCCATGATTTATGAGTTTAATACTATAAGGAAGTGTCGATAGAAAAATTATTACTATAATTTGGTTTGTTGCTGAACCGACTAGTAATACGACCCGACAATATTCGCAACAAGAAAATCGAAATTAGTGGGCATAAATTAATACATGTATGCATTTTTACTTAGAATCAGATCAGGAGACAAATAGCCAAACAGTTTTAATTTAGGGTTTAGGTATTGGGTTCTGTGAGGTATGGAAGAGGGAGGGGTGGGCATACCAAGAGGGAGGGGTGGGCATACCTGGTGGGTGCTCGTTGCCGGCGAATACCTAGGCACGGCACACCCTGGAGCAGGGCCGCGGCGGCGGTCACCCAGACGTCGCCACGAGAAGGATAGCGCCCGCACGCGGGGGTGATTCGATGGTAGAAATTTGCCTGGGCGAGAGGAGGTGTGGTGGATTCTCCCACGAGGAGAGGAGAGGAGAGGAGAGGAGGGAGTGGAGGAAAGGGAGGCAGGCAGAGGGCAGAGCAGCGGTCCCTTTCTTGGTTTTCGCCCACACCGACCCGGATGACGTGACACGAGTATGTGAGCTGGTGAGGGTGGGCCTATGGACCTGGTGTATGCGTGTTACGAGGGCGTGGCTCACCTCGCTTCGAGCACCAAGAACGTGTCGGGCAAGGGTGCCATTTTCACAATCTTTTTATATATTTTCTTTGTCTCTTCTCTATCAAGAAACTACAAAGGGGGCTACATTTTTTCCTTAGTATAAAAATAAAAGGCACGTTATACTTGACCGCGTATCACCCGATCATAAGATTCTTCTGACTGTTCATGATGTTTCTTCTACACACGTGATTACATGAATGACGACTATTCACCACTCAAACTAATAGTTTATATACTCTTTCTGTTTTAAATTATAATCATTTTGAACACAAACTAATAGTATAAAAATAAATAGACCTGAGTAACACCTAGTAGACCTGGGTTTGACTCTTCATGTAAGCAAATTTAAACAGGACTGTATTATAAAAAAAATAAAAAAATAGACATGGGGCTTCAATGCTGACTTCGATCAAAAAATAGTATAAAAATAAATGAAACGTTGTACTTGCGTATCACCTGATCATAAGATTCTTCTGACTGTTCGTGATGTTTCTTCTATACACGTTATTACGTGAATGACGACTGTTCATCACTCAAACTAATAGTTTAAATTATAAGTTATTTAAATTTTTTCATCCATTCTACTACATATGTAGATATATTGAAACAAAGGGAGTACAATTGTATATTTTAAACATCAATAATTTTCTACAATGCTTCATAATAACCTTTGCATCGCAACCCTCGATTAATAAAAAATTCTTGTTTTTTCCCCCAAAGATTTTGAAGTTAAATGAATTATATTACTATATTTATATTATGTTTCCTCCACACACAAGGCACACGTCTATCTCTAAACCTAAGAAGCATCACAAGTCATTGTTTACTCAGGACAAAGTCTATAATGCAATTCTCGCCTCCCCTGGCACTAGTTAATTCACCAATTTTTTAGAGAATCAGCCTCTCATGCCAAAGCCTCGCCATGTACACCATTGCACAATTTTTTTTGTGTCAACAACAGTCACAAGTAGAAATGGGAATATTCGTTAATGGTGCGTGGTTACCAACAAGAAAATCGGTTAGCTATGTGGCTGGGCTTCTGAGCTTAATGAATACCACTGGGTCAGTCCAATCTACATAAAACGAGGCTTCCTGAGCATTCAAACTACAAACACAAATGTTATTATAGTTCTTCCATCAACCTATATTGTAGTGTTGTAAAGTCATATGACGAAATAGAGACTAGATTGAACAAGCACAAATTTCCACTACCAAGTAATTTTTTTATAATTCAAGTTAACTTCTTTGAATTTTGTTTGCATTATGTAAGGAAACAAATAAAACCTTCACAACTTATTAGTACTACTCAAGACAAGAAGGAGGGCCCTTTCTTGAGCCAAGATTTAACATTGCATAAAAACATATAGAAGAAGACAACAATGAAGATTATCGTCCCTCCACATTCGTGAGAGTAAGGGAATTCATAGAGTTATCAGTTCATCATGTTCCTTCTATACACGTGATTACGTGAATGATGACTATTCACCACTCAAACCAATAGTTTACATACTCTTTCTTTCTGTTCTAAATTATAATCATTTTTATTTTTTTTTGTTTCGTCCATTCTATCATATATGTAGATATATTGGGACAAAGGTAGTACAATTATATATTTTATGCATCAATAATTTTCTAAAGCGCCTCGTAATAATCTTTGCATCGCAACCCTCGATTAATAAAAAATTCTTGTTTTTCCCCCAAAGATTTTGAAGTTAAATGAATTATATTACTATATTTATATTATGTTTCCTCCACACACAAGGCACACGTATATCTCTAAACCTAAGAAGCATCACAAGTCATTGTTTACTCAGGACAAAGTCCATAATGCAAATCTCGCCTCCCATGGCACTAGTTAATTCACCAATTTTTAGAGAATTGGTCTCCCATGCCAAAGCCTCGCCATGTAGACCATTGCATGATCATTTTTGTTGCTCTTTTTTTATGTCAACAACAGTCACAAGTAGAAATGGGTTGGCTATATGGCCAGGCTTCTGACCTAAGGGCATGCGCAATGTGTAGTGCTGATATAAAACTTAAGCATGGGACCCACAGCAGATGGCAATAACTGTGGTTTGCTGCACAATATATAGGGTGCATGGAGGACATACGGTGGGCCCCGAACCCAACCACCGTCTAGTCACTGACAGCTGCAGAAGAGAGAGATTGAATGTTTTTTTTTATTTGCTTAGCTTACGGTGCACCTTTTCTTAAAGCTCATGTCCACAATATCTAAGATCAATTTTTGACATAGCATTTATTACTTAAGGCTACCTTTTTACCACATTGTGGCTGCCCTTAACGAATATCACACGGTCAGTCCAATCTACATAAAAGGGGGATTCCTAAGCATTAAAACTACAAAACAAAGGTTATTAGTTTTTTCTACCAACCTGTATTGTAGTGTTGTAAAGTCATATGAAGAAATAGAGACTAGGTTGAACAAGCACAAATTTCCACTACCAGGTATTTTTTTTATAATTCAAGTTCACTTCTTTTAATTTTGTATGCATTATGTAAGGAAACAAATAAAACCTTCACAACATACTGGATTTAACATTGCATAGAAGGAGGCCCTTTCTTGAGCCAAGATTTAACATTGCATAGAAGGAGGCCGTTTCTTGAGCCAAGATTTAACATTTCATGATAATATAGGAGACAACAATGAAGATTATCTTCCCTCCACATTCGTGAGAGTAAGGGAATTTATAGAGTTATCAGTTCTATCTCTTGTTAGCTCTATATCACTACTCCCATGTCCTTGCCCAGGGTTATGAGGTGGTGGCAATGTAGTGTTTTCATTCTCCAAGGCGAACACAACAAATGACATAAGTGGCCTATCATCAGGATTTTCTTGGGCACACAAGAGTGCCATATGACTGCAAAGTAACACTTCATCCAATGAGCAAGTATCTATAATACAAGGGTCTGCCAAATCTCTTCCCTTCCCTTCTTTCCACATATTCCATGCCGAAACAACCAAAGAAAATTATTTGTATTGCGGTAATTGTAATGATTTTAACTGAGACAATAGACCACATTGGCTTAATTTAATTAGAACTTGTTTAGACAAGTCATGTCATATACTCACATAGATCATAAGGTTGGGAAAGTCCTTGATTTTGTTAAAAGTGCTTCTCCTTGTACCGGTTACAAGCTCCAAAATCAAGACACCAAAGCTATACACATCAGACTTGATAGAGAAGACCCCTTCCATTGCATACTCAGGAGCCATGTAGCCACTATTTTGAGCATTCACATATAAAAGTGTTATCGCAAAAACATCGAATCTATTCACATTAATTCTGATAAATTAATTTAAGTGTATACTTACTATGTTCCCACAACTCATCTTGTATTTGCATTTTTCTGGTTGTCACTAAAAATCCTTGCCATGCCGAAGTCTGCTATCTTGGGCCTCATCTCTGCGCCGAGCAAAACATTGGTAGCTTTGAGATCTCTATGAACTATGGTCAACCTTGAATCTTGGTGCAGGTAAAGAAGTCCTCTTGCAACCCCTTTGATTATGTTAAATCGCGTTGGCCAATCTAGCAACACTTTTCTTGAATTATCTGTTTACATGTTCAAACAAAAAAGCATTGCATTTAAGATGTTTGTTATGAGAAAAGATTGAAGTTATAGTGTGTGTTAATAAAGCATACCGAAAAGGATAGCATCTAAGCTCCTATTAGGCAAATACTCATATACCAAGCAGCCGGACTAAATTTCTATGTTGCAATTTGACAATTAGAATAACTTCATTCCTGAATTCTACGGTTCCTTGTTCTGAATCTTTACTCAGTCTTTTGATAGCAACTTCCTGACCACCAATCAAGGCCTTCGCAAAATGCAAGAAAAAATCAAAGAGATTATTAGTCTGTCATATGGACAATTCAATCTATCTAATCAGGTAATACCTTATACACTTTCCCAAAGCCTCCTTGTCCAATCTTATACGCCTCTGAGAAATTGTGGGTCGCAGCCTCAATGTCCTCAAATTTGAAGAAGGGAAGTTCGAAATCTTGTGCTGAGCTTCCTTCGGCGAGGTCGTCAGACGCACTTGTAGCACCATGACTTATCTTGTTGTTATCCTCCTTGTTCCTCCTCTTACCTACACAACAAAGTTTCAGTAACCAATTCTCTCATCTGACAAGTACCGTAGATGCCTATAAATTTGAAATTTATTTCACCTTTGAATTTGAACCAGGCAAGGAAAATGGCTGTGATTATCAGAATGCTACTTGTCAAAACCGTAGGCAGAGCAATCCTCAGTGCATTATTGCTCTTTCGTCTGACACCACCTATGCAAAGCCAGTATAGAAACAAACCTTAGAACAAGAAGTCTCATGCACACATGTAGCACAAAGTCATCATCTATTGTTACGGGTTACCTTGCATGACTTCATCTAAGTTGGAAAGCCGGATGTACAGCGTGTCGGTGCCGACCACGTTATCCTGCTTCTCGGTGTCGATGTGGTCGCCGGCCCACACCAAGCACCTGGTCACGTCCCCCGTCTTTTTGGTGGTGCTCAGGTCGGCATAAGCGTAGGCCACACAGGAGCAGTTGCTGGTGCACGCCGCCGCGCACTCGTCGGAGGTTCGGTTGGGGACGAGCACTAACCTGTCCGGCGCTTTCATCCCCGGCAACTTGAAGAATCCGTCGGCGGCGGCGCACCGCAGCGGCTCCCCTCGCCGGCAGCCCCGCTAGAAGACGCCGCGGGTCCACGCCTCCGAGTCGGCAGGCTCGAAGCCGTCGAGGCACCTGCACGTCGGCGCAGCCACGGTGTTGTCGCAGTAACCGTAGGCGCCGCAGTGGCCGTAGCGGTTGCACTCCCAGGTCGGCCAGGACCCGAGGACCGCCCACGCCGACGCGCTGGCGCTCCAGCTCTGGAGCTGGTACAGGCCGGCGGCCGTGACGACGTACCTGGTGCGCGCGGCGCCGTCGGAGAGCGTTTAGGTGAGGTAGATCTCCTCGTCGGTGCTGACGACGGCCTGGTACACGAAGACGCTGGCGTTGGCCTGGTACCTGCTGGCCGCGGAGTAGCCCGTCCAGGGCCCGTCGCGCATCACCGGCCGCGTCCCGTTCCACAGGAAGATCTGCAGCGCCGTGTCCGGGTCCGCGCCGTAGGCGAAGCGCCCCGGCGAAGGGTCGTCGTCGGGGGTCTTCCACGACACGAGGCGGTCGCCGGCGCGCGTCACGTACTTGATCCCGAGCTTCATGCCCGGAAGGAACGTGTCAGTCGGGTGCTCGAAGCTCTGCCACAGCGTGCTCCCCTTCGGGTGCCGCACGACGAGGTTCCCGGTGTCGAGAAGCACCGCGGTGGAGGAGTTGGTAGGGACGACGACGCCGGTGACGTTGGTTGTCCAGAGGACACGGCCGCTGCCGTCGTACAGGACGAGGTTGGCCGTGTTGGTCAGGGACAGCGTAGAGGTGTTGGTGGCCGGGGGGCGTCTCTGTTGGCCACCCACACCACGGTGCGCGTCGGCACGTCGGCGTACCATATGCCGAGGTAGTACAGCTTGTTGTTGTTGGCCGCCGGAGTGGAGTTGGTGGTAGGGGAGAAGAAGCCCAGGACGAAGCCGCCGCCGCCGGATACTATGGTGGTGCCGACGGTGAGAGGCTTGTCGAGGTCCAGCCGGTCGTCGGGTGCGCATGGCGGCGGCAGCAGCAGGAGCAGGAGCAGGAAGACCGCAGCTGACCAGTCCATTGGACACTTGTTTCCTCAAATCAGATACGTGCTGTAGGCCGGCTTGTTGCTTTTCTGAAAAGAATGAGCTGATTAGGATCAATGTTTGTGACTTTGTGTACAAGACTACAAATACAAGCAACGATGTCAAAGCAGTTGTGTACTCCCCGTTCGTCGTGTACAACCAACTTATTATTTATGTTTGTCTTGTGGATAGGATGGCCGAAGACTGCGGAAGAATTTTGTGATCGACCTATTGGCGTATGATGGGAACTCACCGCGGTGCATGATTCCTCTATCCGTACGAGAATATCTTAGCCACATCACGGGCATAAGACTGAATGAGATATAGTTGTGGAGGACTTGTGTATCATGCACTTATTTTGACATTGTTACTAAATTTTTTTGACCGAAATGCATTGTTACTAAATTTGACACTTCTTTATTTAAATGTGGCTCAAAACATTATGTTTCTAAGCCAAGTTAAAATTTATTTGTCTTTATTTCAACCCACTACTTTTTGATACTCTTACTGTGTTGAAAATTTGATCTCCTAACCTACTATTTTTCTTACTTTTATTATGTTGAATTGCATTGAAAATATTAAGATCCCCGTAACATTGCACATGCATTTACCTAGTGATAAGATTAAACCACAATTCAGTTAGATGAGTTTTGTATGGATGTCTCAGAATCCGGACTTAACAAAATAAAAATTTTTAAGGACATTCTTACATGCTTGATAAGAAAGAGTACATGGACATAGCTTGATAGAAAGAGTACATGGACATTCACAACTCTGCATTGGGCCAACCAGCCACGAAGCCAACGGTGGGGGCAGGGGGCTCAAACCCCCCTACCGCTAGTGCACTAGTGGAGCCGGCTGAAGCCCCTTTAATTTTGAGCCATAGATGCAAAGTTAGAGGAGTTGAGATCTAAATCTATATTTGCTATAAACATAAACCCAGTAGTCTAATTCTGTAGCATATCCTTGCGCAACGTCATCCACTAGTCGCATACCATGCCATTTCCTCTTAAATTGTAAGCGATCCACCTTATCATTCTAATATTAGATGCATCTATGGTCAGCTAGCATTACAATTATGATTTACATGTCAGCAAGTAACATCCACTAATAACTAACATTATGCCATGTCATCCGCTAACATTAACTTATAATTGTTTATCCCTTTGTATAGGTAATCTTATTCTAAATCATCAACAATTTATGCCGTGATATGCTTCTTGATCCTTGAGACCCTTTAAGGTTATGTGTTTGCAATTCTCATTAAATAACTCATATTTTTATATCCCTCTTTCATTTATGAAATGGTCACCAAAACTAACCTTAAAATCCATGTGACAACGCATGGGGAATCCAGCTAGTTGTACTATACTTTTGTACATTTAGACATGCTTCAACATTGTTTTAAGTGGTATGTTCCAAAATCTAGTTTGAGATTTCACACTTTGGTTATCACTCTATCCCCGACCTCATCTTAGCTCTATATCTACTAGCTATATTTATTTTAAATTATAAGATGTTTTGAATTTTCTACATACATTGATTTTACTATGTATATCCGTGTGGCTTATAGATATCATAGATCCAAACGTTAAGCTAAAACATGCAAAATTATCAGGCCCCAGGGTGCACAGCCCAAGCGAGGGCTTGCTTCTCCATGAGACCATGACATGCCTGTTTTGTAGAGCTCCATCTGATTCTGATTCTTTAAAAAAGGACATAACCAGTGCCGTAGGCTCTCGCACTGCGGGGTCTGGGAAAGAAAAAATAGCCAGCAGCCATCCCTGCACAAATGTGCAGAGGCTAGGGCTTGAACCCTGAACCTCTTGGTCACAGGCGGTAAAGCTCTACCGCTTGCACAAGGGCCGCCCTTCCTGATTCTGATTCTTCATGAGCTAATTCTAAGACGAGTGATTTTGTAGTTGAAAGTAATTCTTTTTTATTCTTTAGTATAAACTAGCAAAATCATGATGGAGGGTCACTTCACAAAATCAAGAGAAGCTACTTTTTCTGCTCCCAACCTATTAGTTCATTTAAGTCAAACATTTCACAAAATCAGTAAAAAATAACTTCTCTGTAAAAAAAATGGTTTGACAAAGCTTCTCTTGTAATGCTCATCATCATCT
>CM041631.1:31222616-31326828 GCA_023333625.1 Bothriochloa decipiens
GGGTTTTGTCGAAAAATTTTGTAGTTCGAATTTTTGGGTTGTTACACGAAGTATATATATTCAAAAAATTTTCATGCTGAGGGCAAGCGTTGATGGAAAACAACGGAGCAATCACACACATGAGACTCAAACAAGATCGAAACCACCAACAAGATCTTGATCTACGACACAAACTCAACACAAACCGAAATATGCAAAGGCTATGGCGCAAGAGATTCTAGCATAGGAACACAAATATGCCAGTATACTATGTGACGACAAAGGCGAAAACGAAACAGGAGTAAGATGCGAAACATGAAACAAGTACTCTCAGTACATGTTAGATACACATGTAACTCGAAATGTAATGAAACAGGGATGAAACAACTGGTCTCACTACATCTTTCATTCTTTGTTTCATAGATATTTAATTTCATTAAATAAAGTTTGAAACGGAGCAAACAAAGTTATAGCCATGTGAAACTCAATTCTTCTCTTTTCTTAAAAATTGTTGCTACATTATTAAAAATACTTTTTTTTTTGAGAAACTATTTACTATGTAGCAAACTATTAATTGTGGTTAAAACTCAAATGAAACTTTGGTTCAGGCCTAAACGGACGACCTTCAAAGCAGCCCAGGGCCCATGCCTAAATTTTTGTTAATATAAAAACGACAACATTTCAATTTGTTTTTTTTCCTCCCTCATCACTGCTACTCGTTGAGTACGGTTGTGCCTTGCGCCTGCTCACACGCACGTTTCGCCCCGTCGCGGTCCGTCGTCGGCCACCGCCTCTTCCAACAGGAAGCCGTTAAACCCCCCGCCGCCGCCCTCCCTCCCTTCCGGAGAAACCGAAAGCATCCAAATCCCGAACCCATCTGCCACGGCCTCCGGTGTCCGGATCAAGCCCCGATCTGCTTCTCCACCTTAATCACCTCCAATTCCGTCGGCTTCAGGGTCACTATCACCTCCGGCCCGGGCTCGGCTCCGCAGGTCGCCGTCGCACCCGCACCCGCGCTCGTGTAAGTGGCGTGTCGAGTCAGAATTGCCTTTTTTCGTTTGCGGGATCCGCGTGGGTTTCCTAATTTGGATTATCTCTTTTCTCTCCGCCTGCCCTGTTTATTTTCTAGGGACTTCTCGTTCTTGAGAAGAAATTTAGGCGGGCAATCCGGTAGGGTTCTTGGAGTTCCGTACGATTTCGAGCTGTTCTTTCCCCTCTCTTTTTTACCTTCCTTTCCTTTTCCGGCAATTTTTCTTGGGCGTTACTCCAATACGGAAGCTGCTGTCTCTTTCTCTCTAATTGTAAGCGAAAAAAAATGGAATCTTTCTCTCTTTTGGTTCTCATAATATATATCTGAATTGCCCCAGTTCCTCCTCACTGTTAGAATTTGACCCAGGTTCTTTGTAATTTGTGCGATAAGCAGCAGAAGATCAGGGGGTGGAGTATCCGTCGCCGCCGCCGCACGGCACGCGCGCGCTGTTGATTTATGTCGCCTGCACTGCTCCACCTTCATGGTTCTGAGCTCCCGTCACCAGCTTCCTCTTGCATTCTCCTCCAGCCTTGGCAGAGGGGCGCCAGAGCCTGTTGGTTTCGCTTCAGGATCTCCAGGTAACTTTCTGCATGCCAGATTGAATTACATTTCGGCCAAATTGGCGTGAAGATTTCTTTTTCTGTTGGTAGTCTCCAACCCTGTTCTCCCTGCTTATAGTCTCCTATATGAATAAGCCAATTAGACTATGTTATCCAAAGATTTCTGTTGCCTATCTGTCTGATGGTACTTCCTTCTTCAGTTGTCTCTGTTGTGTTTTTAGTTTCCCTGATTTTATCAGTCGTGGATGCTTGCTTGTTTGTAGCAAACCAACGAAGGGGTTTTCCCCCCTTTGTTGACATGAAAACTGATCTGTTGTTGACATGTTAGTGCAATGTAGATTTGCTAATTTACCATTTTGAGGATAACCATGTTGCAATGCTGTTCTGATTTCAATTTGGAGCTGGATGATAACTGATCTGTGCAAACATAATAATATTACCTTATTAGTTTGGCACAAGATGGATGTTTACATCAGTTCATATCTGTTTGCTCATGTATTGCAAGAGTTCATATATTCAAGTAATGTTTACATTTCAGTTTAAGTTTTCCATTACATTGGTTTCAGATTTGGATTTGGGGTCAAGTACTCTGGGTTCCTTCATACGAGTTGAAGAATCCCCAAATAACAGGCAATCTTGGTAGGTGTTAAACTCTATGGAACTATACTTCCCAAACAAATTAAGCATGAACAGAGTCTCTGCTATTTCCCTTCTCTTAACTTGGGTGAGCCCTTTGTCTTACAATCTTGTCTGATTCAAATGCTACCAGGTTTGGTTGGGGTGGATTGTGTTTGCCACTGCTCGTCTAAGTTCAAGGACTCTGACAGATGGCCTGAATTTTAATTTCTGAGACATCTTTGGCAAAGAAACTTGTCTCCCTTTCTCCAACTCTGTTCAGAAGCTAAAAGAGAACCATCTTTCTCATTGGTAAATTCGTTGCTCAAATTGTAGACATACCTTACTTGGTACGTGGAGGCATCTTCTCTTTCATATGTGTGATGATAGTAAACCTTGTATTAGCAGATTTGATGAAATCAGTGTGCGTATGTGCAGATTGCTGTTGTATGGGATCTCGATGTTGCGCTACAAGAAGATCCCATTTATGCGGAAGGTCCGCATTTTCTGCTACGATCCTGATGCAACTGATTCCTCTGATGATGAGGATGATCAGAACTCCAGGAAAGAAAAGAAAATTATAAGACAGGTTCTAGTTCTGTTAAGGAAATATAGGACCTCAAGACCTCTAAAAGCCATCATGCCATGTCGAATAAAGGACCTGAAAAGTCCAGAGAGGAAGGTACCATTGAGCAGGTACTGTGGTGTGCGCTTGCGGGACTCAGGTCGGTGGCAAGCAGAGATTCACAATCCTTTGACAAAGAGACGGGAGTACAGTTTACATGATACTGAGGAGGCGGCTGCTGCAACATATCAGGCAAAATGGTTCCAGTTCCATGCAGAGATGATGGCAATGAAAGCTCAAGAGCCTGTGTCAGAACATACAGCCTTGTCCTGCTCATCCTTGGTTTCATGTGCCTCTTCATCTGTGTTATGCGAGCAGAACTTACAAGAACTGCACCAGAATCGAGGAGTATTCATGGAGATTTCACAGGATGAACTTCTCCACCATGAGCCTATGGATGAAAGCTTACTGAACTCCACCCCTATGGAGACTTCAGAGGATGTCATGCTAAACTGTAAAGATGAGCTTCCTTTGAGCGACTCTGTCAGCCCAACTGATGAACCGCCAGTCGAAGATTTCACCAGGCTGGAAGCTATGTTCCCCGTTAGTGATTTGATCGATGCTACATATGAGCCTCTGGATGATGAATATATTGGCCTGTCTGACATTAGCCACCTGCCTCTTCAATTTAAGGACCCAGAGTTCGATCTGGATGGCAGAGCTTGATTTGGAGTGGGTTCGACTTCGTGGCAATGGAAAGTGAACTCGAGTTGCTATGAGGTTGCATCAGAAATGCCTCCTACTGAAACCTTGGATGTAACTTCATGTTACTTTAAGGTTGCATCGGAGATGCTTCCAATGAAACCTGGTCTTTAGTGTTCAGTTCTGCGAAAACCTGCTGATGATGCTATCATCTTCTGCAGAATCCTGCTTTTGGTGGTGTTTATTATGCAGGATCTTGATCTTGATTCTTACTTGAGATTGAGATTTCAGTCTGTTCAGGGATGGTTGGGGTGCACGTTGGTGTGATGTGGAGAGAAGTTGACTGTTGATCCATGAATTTTGGCTGGAGTTGACCTACAGGAACTTGCCTATGTGTGCCAGTATCCAACTAGTTCTAACTTCAGAGCTGATGCTTATGAATCACCTGTGCTTGCCAGCAGCCTGTTGTTCTGTTTGTGCTTATTTAGGCATGTAGTTCTAACTAAATCTGTTAATGATATGTTTCTTGTAATATATGCATGTACTTGTAAGATTTCATTGCTAGCTTAAGTGAAGGGATATTTGTACTAATAAATTACAGTTAATCATGCTGGGAAAGTAGTTAATTTTAGAAAGTTGGGTAAATAAATTTAGAATAGTACTCCATCTGAATAAATGTAGTTATCTATCTATCTGCACTTGTTTTGTGATATTTTTTCGTCTTTTAATCCGGAAACTGCTTTCTGCAATTTGGGTACCAAATAGTGGTTCATTTTCTAGGCCTCTTGACAGAGACACGCTGAAATGTTTCTAGAGTTGTGCATCTACAACACCATACATTGAAAGTGTAGAATCTAAAGCAATATAATGTTTCACAGCGAAGCATTGCTCTCAAGTATTCAAGATTGAGATCCACATTCTTCTGAATATATATAATTGAAGCTCCAAAACCACTACTGAAAGTATTCAAGATTGAGATCCACATTCTTCTGAATACATATGTAGTGCAGGATTTTTACATATACGCAATTGCTAAGGAAATTCCAATTCAAAAAGGCTGAAGAAGCATATATAATTTTCCATGTAATGTACCCAACAGTTCATTTTCTTTCAAAAGTTTTTTGGCAGAAAGAATCGAAAAATGGCTCCTAGCCTTCCAGGTGAAGGCCGCCGGCGTCAGCGTCAGTTCAGTAGACGGCGCCGCACTCGAAGGAGACGTCGCAGCCCGGGACGGGGCTGAGCTTGATGGAGTGCTTGACCTTGCTCATGAAGACGGGGAGGAAGGACATGGCCTGGCAGATGCAGGCGTTGTCGATGCCCATGAGCCGGCGGCAGCAGGCGGTGTCGTAGGGGTCGCGGCCGCCGTGCCCGAATCCGTGCCGCCGGCTGTGGATGTGCTCGCGCTCGTGCTCGTGGTGGCTGTGCTCGTGCTCGCGCTGGTGCTGGTGCTCCTCGTGCTCGTGGTGGTCCGCCTGCGTCTCGTAGGACGCCGATGAGCCGTTGCTGTGCAGCTGCAGTGGCTGCGCCGGGTTGGGCCCGGAGAAGGTGCGCAGGCTGCAGGCCTCGTTGGCCAGGTTGAACTGCGAGCGGCAGAACACCTGCGCCGCGGCGTGGCTGTCTGCTGCAGTGAAGACGACGAGCAGGAGGAGCACAAGAGACGGCATTGGTGGTGACCATCTCTTCTTGATGTCCATGGTGATCTTCAGAGCTGCAGGAGGTGTTGGTTTCTTGGTTTTGATCAGGGGATGGTTCCTGTGGCATTGCAGGGTTTTATGTAGTGAGAATTGGAAGCTAGTTTAGGAGGGAATCCGGTGGTTTTTGGGGCTGCATTGTTTTCTGGTGGAAGTTAGGAGGGAGAATCAGATGAGATCGTTAGGGGTTTTACATTTGCAGGGTGAATCGGTTGTTCATGCTTTTCAGGTGTTGCTCATGCTTAAGCTGTGACTGTTGACAAGTTTGACCTCGACCTTGACTTTGCAAATTTTTCTCCTTGATGTGATGATGCCCTGAAAACTTGTTGCAAAGCCACTTTGAGATGTAATGTACTGAAGGTAATAAATCGGAAGGTTTGATGTTGAACAATGTTTCACAAGTTTTCTTTAACTCAAAAGTTGGGTGCCGCAAGCACGCCTATCGTGGAGTCGGTTGGATGAACATTTCCGGAGCTTAGTTTGGCCTTTCTTCAGTGCCAGCTTTTTTACTACGTACAGAAATATTCTAGAATTATTTCTTTGTTCAGTAAACTTCTTCATGGAGAAAATCAACATGAGGGAAGTGCGGGAAGCTTGCAAGTTTAAAGCTTTAGAACAGAGAGGCAAAAGATTGCCCACTGCCACCACCACCAGTTTTCAGAATTCAATTTTGTTGGTATTCTGCCAAATCAATTGGGTTCTGTCATTTTTGTGAATCTTCCACCTTCGCTTCACCAACGATATCTCTGTACTCATGAGTTAATCAAACTAGATCAGCGTAGAGTCAGTTTGGCAGGTTGACCAGGGATATATTATTGCCTTGCAAGCTGAGCAACTCCGAGATGCAACTCATTTCCTGAAACACACAGATGCGATCATAACTACATAAGCAGATATTATGTAGGTCTCTTTACACGTATGTAATGTAATAAATAAACAAAATAACTTGAGGGATCAGAAATGTGACACCTAAAGGATCAAATTCTGTGTTAGCAATATTACTCCTGTCTTCAGTTCCTTTTGTTCTTCTTATTACTGATTTCTTCTCTCATTTGGGAATCAAAGATGCCACGAGTGTAGAGACCTGGCAGGCTTAAAGCAGCATAACAGACTGAGTAGTATTATTCGAGTTTGTTTTCTGGAGGCAAAGCATTACCTCCTGACACGATTGCTGGATACATTATGATTCTGCAAAGATGATGTGGTTGCTGACACACCATCGGCTCCACAGATGAAATTTAAATTGCCCTAGTACGCCTTAACTAAGGCCTATAAAAACCTGTCACAATTGATAGCTGTTCCTTTAGAAGCAACACTAAAAGGAAATATTAAGCCTGCACTTTCTTCAGACAACAACATCACCTTGTTTGTTCTCAAAAGACTATGTTGCCTAGCAATAGCATGATGCAGGGGTTTATACTATACAACTTATACAGAGATCAGATCACCACGTGTGTTTGTCTCTGTAGCCTTGTTTTTTATCCCCCTGTATCTGCATATAATCTTGTTTGGCAACTTGGTTCGTCATGCTAGCAGATCTTTAGGCAGGCTTGGCCTACGACTACGAGCTGGGAGATTCTGGTGATGCAGTTTGGCTCTGCGATTTCGATTGTCTGTGCGTGCCAGGAACTCGTAGGCATGCACCTTAGAATCATCGGCAGATTGTTGTTGCTTTAAAGCCACCAAAAGTGTCTCTCTTCAAGAGATAGATGCAGTCGTCTGGCCAATCGGAGTTCATTAGTTTTCGTTGAATTTTTTTCAGAAAATAAACGGAAAAGAGTTTGCAAGCTACTGGCTGAAATAATAATGTCTGGCTTGGCATCAGACACGTGAGAGCAGCATGGCCGCTTGCAGTGCACCTTCTTCTCGTTGTAAGATGTCATCTACATCTACGTCAAATGGATGGCCCTGCGGAACGAGCTAAATGCATCAGAACAGGTTATGTATGCTGCTATTTATTTGAACAGCAGATTCAGTTATCATAAAAAAGCTTTGATAATTTTACGGGTACCCGACCACTCAGCCTTTTTGCATCACTCTTCCTTTTCCTACACCACACGTCCACACATGCACACGGCGGGTGCTATTTCTGTTATGTCGGCGCTTTATTATTGATTCCTTGAAAAGCCTAAACAAGCAGATCTGATGAGCGATGACCTTGGGAATGTTTGCCTGCATGCAAAGCTGAGGCGATCTGATTTGCTTGCTGCTGCTGCTGGTCTAGTCGAGTACATACAGAACCGACCCAACTAAAAGCTGCTGGTTTTCAAGTAAACAGCACGGTTTTTTGTTTTAAATTACTAATTAATTAAAAAAGAGCTAAGTGAAGAGATCGTAGTGCTTAAGCAATCTGTGATTCTCTTCTAGTTATTGGCCCCTTCTTTTCTGCTCTCATCCGATGCATCAAGCAGGCATGTTCCTTGTTACGGACAAATAGTAGCAAGTTTTCTTTCTGTCTCTACGCTAAGCGACTGTTTCTATTATATACGCACCCGAGGAAGCGATTAGAATGTTTGGTTGGCTACGTATATAAAAGTTTTGGTTTACTAATCAAAATATCAAATGTATATATAAGTAGCAAATTAACCCTAGAGGACATATATAGTCAGTCACCGCTCGGCAGGCGCAGGCTTGATGTAAGGCGTTGTCACTTTACATAGTTTTTTTTTTTTTTTTTTTTTTTGGTTTGTGGCCATGGATTGTAAGGCGTTGTCACCATGACACAGAACTTGAACATTTGTTTTCGCTTTTTGAAAAATAAAAGCAGGGGAAACAGAGTAGTTATCTAAAAAAGTAAATAGGAGACACGTGTATTTGACATGAAAAAAAAAGAGATGAAGATCCGGTGAGAGTGCAACAAAGTCTGCAGGGCTTGAAAAGGTGCACACGACACCACTAACTGCTTTCGCCTTTTCGACATTTAGAGGCAAAGAATCACCTCTTCGCTTCCGTATTTGCAGGTTCAGTTATATATTGTAGTACTATTTGTTTCAGAAAGAGAGGACTAAAACGTACTAATGTGATAATAACAGTCAAGTGTACGACTCTAATGATCTTCTCTGCTTGCGACTGCAGTCTACTGTCCATACAACTAGACTGGTGCGATTGTTATATCTGTTCTGTTATGTCGGGCGTTTTATTAGTTCCTTGACAAGCCTCCCAAGAGTCAGCTCTGCAACTCTGCAATGGGATGGGATCATGGGAATTTAATGGTATTAGAGCGGCGCGGTTCCTCGCGCGCTCAGACCGGCCACGTCGCCCTTTTCGCCCCCTAGGCCCCCGAGCCCCCCCCCCCCCCCCCCCCCGGGGGGGGGGGGGGGGGCCGCGTACCGGCCCTCGCGACGCGCCACGGTCGCTGACGGTGGGGGCGCCGGCGTTGCCGGGCCTACAGGCCGGTGGCGGAGTGCTGCTGCGGGCCGCGTCGCGCCACGCCGTCCGCTGCGGGAGGCCCCGACATCTCCTGCCCCACGTGTCGGCGGCCGGGCGGCCCGTGCTCACCTGCGCTCACTTGCTGCGCGGGGGCTGCCGGGTGGGGACGCTCGTCTCTTGGTCCACCTGCCGGTGACGGGGTGTTCCCGCGCCGAGGTGCTGGGACCGTTTGCTTGCCGGTGCGCTCGTCGTGTGCTCACCGGTCTTGGCCTCTCGTCGCGGTCTCTGATGGTAGGGGCGGCAGTGGTGGCAGCCCTACGTGTCGATGACGGTGTGTGCCGTTGGTTCGTTGTGTGTTCGTGCGCTTGGTGTACACGGATGCATGGATGCGCGGCCTTTTGCTTGATGCCGCTGGTTGCTGGGCCAGGTCGTCCTCATAGTTATTCAGGACCCGCCCTGCAGCGACGCTGTTGCTCGTCGATGCGGTCGCTGCGATCCTAGGTCGCTGTCCTGCCAGTGCCTTGTCGGTGCTCGCTGGTGCGGGGCCCCGGTCGTGCTTTTGGCCAATCGGTGCTCGACAACGGAGTGGCCCAGGACGTGTGCTGCTTTTCACCTTGCTGAGACGCGTTCTTCTTTGTTTGTTGCTTCCCTATGCTCTCTTTTCTTCGATCCGCCTGCGTTCGGCGGGTGCTTTCGGCTGTGGTGCTACCTTGTGGCGCGTTCTTGTGGCCGCTCATCTTCAATGTTGGTGCGGTTCTTGTGCGTCTCCTTTTCAGGTTCCCCACCTGTGGCGTGCCAGCGCCCCGTATCGTAGTCGTACTGTGTCGGGCGGCGCCGGTACCTCCGGTTCACAGCTGCCGCGTGCGAGCGACCCGTATCACGGTGATGCTGTGTCGGGCGGCGTCGGTGTCTCCGGATCTCTTACATATGGGCTTTAGAAGACGCGCTTGTTTGCCTAATTGTGCTTTTGTTCTTGTGCTTCCCAGGCTTCCGTGGTGTCCTAGATCTGAGTCCTCGTGGTCGTTCGGGTCGACAGGCTTTCTGTGGACACGATTGGTGGTCTGGATCTGCGTTCTCGCGGTCGTTTGGTTCAAACGTGGGCTCCTTGTTGGTAGGTGCCTATTTTGTGATGTATTTTGGTTACCGCTGTTTGACTAACCTGTGGGTTCTTCCCTTTTTTTCCTTTGCTTTCCTTCTTTGTTTTTTGACGGCGGTGCTTTTTCGCTTATTTAGCCGACTTTTGATTTGTGTGAATCTTCTGTCTTTACAGTTGGTTAAGGATAGAAAAGTATGTTTGTTGTTGCGCCATAGTATTGGTCCCTGCTCCGCGCTGTGGCCTCTGCCTGTGCTGTTGCCTATGTGTCCCTTCTGTCCAAGGTCGACCGAAATGGTGACGTTATCTATGGAATCGAGATTGAGATGCCTTCAATTGGTCATGCCTGTAACACCTCTGTTGTTAAGCATGATTTTGCTTTGCATCACAAGAGCATAATCATCTCATTTGCACGATCCTGATATCACATGAAATAAGGAGTTTAGATAATTGCTTGTTTTTATTTAAATAATTACCTAAATGTAAGTTATGTGGTCCACATGTGCAAATGAGTGCTAATAGTCTCCAAACATGTTTAGGATTCTTTTTAGATCAATGTTTGTATTTATCTTTTAGCCTAAAAATAATCTGTTTAATTATCGACTTGTTTGACCAATTATATGTTTTGTTTGACCATTTAAAATGTTATCTACGTTGTTTTTCTTAATACGGACCTTTAATATGGGTTGTAGAGCATTTTGTGAGTAAGAAAAGTGTTTTAATGTGCATTACATGAAAATGTTTGAAAAATGTCCAAAAATCCCAAAAACAGATTGAAAGTAATTAAAAAAAATCAGCTTTTCTATTTTTATTTTAAATACTAAAGTTGACCCAAATTTGACTTTTCAAACCTAGGCTGAAATAGGTTTTGAACTTTATATGGAAATTTTTCTACTCATTGAGAGGAACATTTTTCATGTTGGAAGTTTTCCAAAATTCCTAATAGATTTTGAGTAATGGTTCAAACGAGATTTTAGTTCAAATTAAAAGGGAGCGGGCCCCACCTGGCCCACCTATCATAGTCTCTCTCTCTCCCTCCCCTGTTTCCCCTCCCCGCGCCGACGGAGCATTCACGCCGCGTGGCCGCGCGTGCGCCTGGCTCGGCCACGCCTGCTCACTGGCCGACCAAGCCAGCACTGCGACGCTGTCGCCGCGCGCCGCTGCCTCGCCGCTTCGCCCTGCTCTGCCCTGCCGAAAAACGCCGCCGCCTGCCCGTCTTGTCTCTGCCGCTGCCACGCTGCTCCGCTGGCCGCCACAGCAGCGCCGCATTGACGCCCGCGAGCACTCGATCGAGCACGCGCACGACCGCACTCGAGCACTGCCACGCATGCGCGCTCGCGGCCGCTGACACCACCGCTGCCGGCTGTGCCATCGCTGTCGCCGCTCAGCGAGCACGGGCGCCGGCCGCACCGCTGCTCGGGCCGCCGCGTGGCGCCCCGCGTCCATGGCTTCTCGCCCGGCCTGGACGCTATCACGGGCAGCCCCAGCGCCCTCCCTATCCACTCCTCATTTCCCACTCTCCCTCACGCCTCTCCCCTTTCCCTTTTCTCACGCGGGCGAACGCGGCCGCGGATGCCGCCATCGCCGCCGCGCTTCACCTTGACGCCGCCCCATTACCACCACAACACTTTCTTCCCTGCTCGCGCGCGAGTCTTCGCCACGTCCTGCATCATCTCTTGAGCTTGCTCGCGACCGCCTTCGACCACGGGTGAGGGCCAATCGGCCGTTTTTCTCGCCGCCGGCGTAATGGCCGCCATGGCCGCCGCCGTGGCTAAGCTCATCCTGGCCACCAATTTCCACTCCAATTCGTGCGTCTGTGTCGCCTAGGCCCATAGGATCTAGAGCCACCCTCGATTCTCCTTGCCATGGTCGGAGGAGGTGACCTCGCCACCTCACCGTCGCGATTTCCGCCGCCACGACGCCATGCATGCGGACGGACCGCTTCGATCCATCCATCCTCTATGAAAATCCTGCCTAGGGTTTCTTCTTGCGTCCGCGGAGCTCACCTGCTCCTTCCCTCGCTTCTTCGTGGCCGGAGAAGACGGCAGCGCCGCCGCCGTCCGTACGTACTGTACGTACAACGCCGCCGTGCCCTTTCTTCCGCCACCGTGTGTGTAGAGGGTGAAACATATTCTGGTGACCTATCCCGATGGATGCGTCTCGACGATGCGAGTCCGTTGGTGCTGGCCCCGTCGTCGGAAACCTCGCTGTCGGCGAGCTTTCGCCGGTCAAAGGGCGTCCTCTCTTTTGGTCCAGCTGACGGGTGGGGCCCAGTTGACCGCTGGGTCCGCATGTTAGTGTCTTCTGGTGCACTAGACAGGGTGTACGTAGCAGATTAGGTTTAGTTTATTTCCAGAAAATGATTTTCAGATTTGGGGAAAAGCTTCTAAAACTCATATCTTGCTTATTTTTGGTCCAAATCAAGGGAGACAAATTTTATTGGGTTTCTTTTTAGCAGATCTACATGTTAAAAATATATAATGGCATTTTTGTGATGCTTTTCTATGTAGTTTTATTTATTCTTAATAAATGCTTATATCTACAGAAATGCATAAGTAATCCTATGTTTGTTAGAAAAATAAGGTTCCAGTTTTGTTAGTCTTGTGATGACACGCTTAATTCATGAAAAATGTTAATTGTCTATGTCATGTGTAAAAGTTGCTCTATCTATTTATGGTGCTATTATTACTAATAGATTAAGAAATTCATAATTAATTAAATATGTGATATAAATACTTGCGTCGGGTACCCAAATAAGGGGGTACCCTAGACCTCAACCCAGCTGACAATTAGCATAAAAACCCCGAGAAAACTCCCCAGGAACAAAGCCCGACACCCCTGGACCGAGCCACACTGGGCCGGCCCATGAATGGGACGGGCCGATCTGAATGCATCCTTCCTTGACGTGACCCTTGATCGACGGATCGCAGCACGGGTGATCGACCCCCCCGTAGAGAGATGGAACTCCACGCAGGCGGACGACCCGCGTCGACCGCTACTCCCTCTCCGATTCACCTACTCCTCGTACAGAGTCCAGGACATTTAATGAGCTCATCAACTCCTGCCTAACCTCATGGCTACAGCAGAGTTACAGTGATAAAGTACAACGGTCAAATCCTCCTTTTATCACCCGTACCCGTAGAATCAGCGGTTCGTACCGCACTATTACACCATGCCGAACACTGTGCCCCGTCAGGCACCCCCTCGAGACGTGATTGTCAGCACCCGTACGTATTTCCCGGGGCTCGGTCTTATCCATTCAGGCATCGATCCCCTCGACCACCCCTCGACTTGGACCTCAATGCCTTCGGTTAGTGCTCCAACAACTCCCGATACAACGTCTGCAGGGATCCGCACGTCTCCGCATGGGCACGGGTTTTTCACCGACCACCTATGGCGTCATCGTGACACACCTGAAGGACATCCGTCATCTCCAAGCACGTCGCTACAGGGTAGGCCATGCCTGAGGTACACCTCTATAGCAACCGTGACACGAATGGCATCAACCCCTCGATGTCATCACTTATGACAACCCTAGGGTTCCTGTACACCTGAGCCTCCCTTTGGCCTATAAAAGGGGACGCTAGGGGCTAGTTTCAGACATTCGGACAACATTCGGACAAGTATCGGACAACACTTAGAGAAATTCGAGCACCCCAGTTGCAAGGCATAGGCTTAGCGCTCCTAGGCTTAGGCATTGCTCTACACCCCCCGTTCCTATTCACTCGCTTGTATTCCCCCTATACAAGGGCCTTCTCTTGCCTGAACCAGGATAAAAATCGTGTGTTCTTCTTGCATCATCATCCGGATTAGGGAGCATACAACACAAATTCACTCACTGGTGCTTAACCCCCGGGTCAAGACATCGACAGTTGGCATGCCAGGTAGGGGGATCTGCGTGTCACAACCATTTCCCGTCATTCTTCTGGATGGCAGACCCTGTTTCATCACTTCCGTTCGCCATGGTGATCTGGTTCGGGAGCCTTGAGTTCATGTCACTCGGCCGCTGCTGGGAGATGATCTTGCTTCCGCCCAGGGATCCAGAGGACAGCGACAATGAGCCTCCCAGGAGTGGGAGGATAGCACGCCGGTCTCGCTGCACTTGTCGCGTGTGTGCGGCTAAGAGACGGCGCGATCGGCGCAAGCACCATGGCCACCACACCTCCAACTAGTGATGTGGGACTCCTCGTTGGGGGCCTGTTTGACCTGTCTTTGGGTGCAAAGGGTGAGCCAGGAGGATCCTGTGATGACCCAGACTTCAGATTCGCCTTGTGTTCACGGAAGGGACCCGGTGCAGTCTCTCCGGCGGGCGCCGCCTCAGTACCACCCAACTTGCTCCCGCACGGGCTGTACGAGTCTCGTCGACTGTTCCCGTTCGGCCTCAACAACGCCGCCAAGTCGTACTCCTCCTCGTTAAGCACCAACATGAGCGTGTATGAGGACCTCTCGGGGCACCTCCTCCACGCCACCATGGACCTGGTGACTTCTACGCCGGCCTCCGAGTATCCAGAGTCTTCAGAGACTCCTGGTCCCAAGCACTACAAGCTCAGTACACTCCGGTGCCAGCTGGAGGAGGAGTGGCGCAGCAAGGGGTACTTCCCTAACAACTACTTTAGGTACCCTAACTCTGACTCTGCCGACGACAGCTACGACCCCACGCGAGAGTGCTTCCATATTGACGGGGCTGTCACGTCAAGTGACGAAACCGATAACGCCGCAGCAGCGGCGGCATCCGCAGATGGGGTCGATCCTGTACCAGGTCAGGAGGAGCGTCCAGCGGTGCCAAATGATGTACAGATACCCTAGGATGCCCAGCTCGCACAAGTTTGAGAGATGCGGGCCAAGCTCGACGAAGATCAGGAGCGCCTGTGCCAGCTCGAGCGGACCCTCAAGCAGGAGCGTGGGCGCGGCCGAGGCGTAGGAGCACGAGCCAGGGCTCAGGAAGTCAATAGGTAGATCATCAAGGAGGAAGCAAACACACGCCCCATCTTCAACCGTGCTAGCCAAAATATCATTGCCGCTACTATGCTTCTTCACAACATGCCGGCCCCTCGAACCCCTTGGCCCATCGGGTCTGGCAAGAGGTCTAGGGGCTTCTCGAGGTCACGACCGTGCAGTAGGCTGAGAGCTCGGCCTCGAGACACCGAGGGGCCGCCTCAGAGTGACCCGTCGAGCCTTCCCGACATGAGAGGGAGGGCTCAGTGCATCAGGAGGCCGCCCCACCACCTGAGAAGGCAACTCCCGTCCGAAATCGCATCATTGACAACCGCGATCCTCAGGACGCACGCCACGACATCAACAAGAATCACTGATGTAAGAGCAGAGATGTCGAGGCACGAGGCTATAGCACACACAGGGGTGAGCGGTACGATAGTGACAAGGACCGGCATCGATCCCCTGAGCCACGGGCCCTTGAGTCTTCAGCAGGACGATTCAGAGGACGCCACTGCCGAATCCCTTCCGTCTCCCCACAAGCCTCGTCAAGTACAACGGCGAGACCAAGCCCGAGCTATGGCTGGCTGATTTCCGGTTGGCATGCCAGTTGGCGGAGCACACAACGACCACGCCATCATCCGTCAGCTCCCCCTATTCCTATCAGACACCGCTCAAAGGTGGCTCGAGGAACTTCCCCTCGACTAGATCCACGACTGGACCAACCTCGTCAGGGTGTTCGAGGGGAATTTCTTGGGAACCTACGTGCGCCCCGAAAACTCCTGGGACCTCCGTAGCTACAAGCAGAAGCCCAGGGAGTCTCTTCGTGACTTCGCCCGACGCTTCTCCAAGCGACGCACCGAGCTCACCCACATCTCCGACCATGATGTCATCTTGGCATTCGTCTTAGGCACCACCTGCAAGGAGCTGGTTCGTGAGCTGGGGCGTAATCTCACCAAGACCGCCAACGAGCTGATGGACATCGTCACCAATTACGCGGCCGGCGAGGAGGCGGTGGGCACTTTCTTTGGCGATGGCCAAGGGAGGGCGCAGGAAGGTGACCCCGAGAGCTCGAGCAAGGGCGCTAAGAAGAACAACAAGAAAAAAAGAAGAACCAGTAGGGCAAGCGCGAGGCAGCGGCTGACGATCTCGACACTGCTGTCGAACACAAGAAGCCTCGAGGCCCCCCAAAGGGGGCATCTTCGACAAGATGCTGAAGGAGCCCTACCCTTACCACAAGGGAGGCAAATCGCAACCTCAAGGACTGCTGGATGCTCAAGAAGTACTTTGACAGCCTATGCCTTAAGAAATATGACAAGAAGGAGGACCCCAAGGATAAGGGCGGCGACAAGGAAGACGACTTCCCCGACGTCCTTGACTGCTACATGATCTACGGGGGCCCTCGTCTCACCTCACATCGTGTCAACGCAAGAGGGAGCATCGAGAGGTCTTCTCCGTGTGGATCACGACCCCTCACCACCTCGACTGGCCCAATATGGCCATCACGTTCGACCGTGATGACCGCCCGGACTACGTTCCTAGACCAGGGGCATAGCCGCTCATCGTCGACCCCATCATCGTCAACACCCGCCTCACCAAGGTACTCATGGATGGAGGCAGTAGCCTCAACATCATCTACGTCAAGACCCTCGACCTCCTGGGGATTCTGAGGTCAAAGCTCCAATCCAACGGCAGGGGCTTCCACAGGGTCGTGCCCGGGAAGAAGGCCTTTCCCATCGGCCGCATCGACCTCTCCGTCTGCTTCGGCACCTCCGTGAACTTCAGGAAGGAGACGCTCACCTTCGGGGTGGTCAGGTTCCACGGCACGTACCATGCCATCATCGGTCGGCCCGGCTACGCCAAGTTCAAGGCAATCCCCAACTACGTCTACCTCAAGCTCAAGATGCCGGGACCAAAGGGCGTCATCACCGTCGGCCCCTCCCATGAGCACGCTTATGACTGCGATGTCGAGTGCGTCGAGAACGGGGAGGCGGTTGAAGAGTCCATCTCTAAGGGCTCACCGCCGAGGCCCCAGATCCCAAGCATCATGCCGGTAACTTCGAGCCTGTAGAAGACACGAAGAAGAAACCTACATCCTATACGATGACGACAAGGAGCTCTATCGACGGAGCCCCATCGGGGTCCTCCAGCACTTCATCACCATTGAGGAGGGAAGAAAGCTGCTCAGAGATCTACACTCGGGGGGCTTACGGCCATCACGCTGCTCCAAGGACCCTTGTCAGAAATGCTTTCCGACAGGGCTTCTACTGGCCGACCGCAGTCTCCAACGCCATCAACCTCGTCCTCTCATGCGAAGGGTGCCAATTCTATGCCAGGCAGACCCACCTCCCAACTCATGCTCTATAGACGATCCCCATGATGTGGCCATTCACGGTTTGGGGGCTAAATCTTGTGGGGCCATTAAAGAAGATAACCAGGGGCTACACCCATCTGCTTGTAGCCGTCGACAAGTTCACCAAGTGGATCGAGGGCCCATCACCAACATCCGATCCGAGCAGGCAGTGCTGTTTTTCATCAACATCATCCATCGTTTCGGGGTCCCCAACTTCATCATCACCGATAATGGCACGTAGTTCACCGGCAAGAAGTTCCTGGATTTCTGTGACCGCAATCACATCCGTGTGAACTGGTCTGCTGTCGCCCATCGTAGAACTAACGGCCAGGTCAAGCATGCCAATGGAATAATTCTATAAGGTCTCAAGCCTCGGATCTTCAATTGGCTAAACAAGCATGGCAAGAAGTGGGCCACTGAGCTGCCTTCAGTCCTATGAAGCTTAAGGACGATGCCAAGTCGAGCCACGAGGTTCACCCTGTTCTTTATGGTCAACGGGTCTGAGGCCGTCCTCCCCACTGACCTTGAGTATGGGTCCCCTCGACTGAAGGCCTACAATGAGCAAACGAACTAAGAAGCACTCGCAAACACCATCGACCTACTCAAGGAGGCTCAAGACATGGCTGTCCTCAATTCCGCGAGGTACCAGCAGAAGCTCTGACGCTACCATGACAAACACGTGTGCAAGAGGGATCTCCAAGTCGGCGGCCTCGTCCTCCGTCGATGACAGAGCAACAAGGGCCGCCACAAGCTAACTCCACCATGGGAGGGCCCCTTCATTATCGTAGAAGCCCGGAACCTACAAGCTATCCAACGAGAAGGGCAAAACGTTCACCAATGCATGGAACATTGAATAGCTACGTCGCTTTTACCCCTAGGGCCTCGAGGCTTTGTACATTTTTCATACAATGAATGAATAAGAAGTACTTTCATTTACAAGTTCAACTTTTTGTTCATATGCTTAAGGTAGCCTCAACTCTGCTTCATCAGAGCTGAGCCTCCCTCGGGGGCTATAAGGGAAGGGGGAACCCCCTAACTTCCCAAAAAAATCACACATTTTTTCAAAACTCAAACATCCTATTCTTCCTATGCCTCGATGCTTGCTGATACTCGGTCAAAAACGTCACGCAACGTCCCAAGGGGTTGAGGGGCGTCGAGCTGCGAGACCACCCACGCCCTCGGGCTACGGTACCTCCACTCATTCCCCTCCGAGGGCCAAACGTATGCGCCAAAAACCTTGTGAACGGCCAACTCAGGCAAAGCGAGAAATAGAATGTCGAGAATAAAACATATGCAAAATAAAATATGTACATGCATAATGTTTCCAAGGCCCCTAGGGCCACATTGTCATAGTTTGCAAAATACTAACTATTTCACGGGCCACTTGCCTAGATTTGGCTCACAGGCCCTCTTCCTCGTCAATGTCGGGAGGGACGACCTCGGGCTCGAAGAGCTTCGCCAACTCGCCGCCCGGCACCTCGGCCGCCTCGATCAAGGCTAGATGCGTCTCATGATTCTCGCCCTCAGTCTTGTTGGGGTCGGAGATGAAGCCATGGGAGACGCCGCCATGTCATACGTGAAGCTAGAGCTAACGATTGCCATCGTCCTCTTCAAGCCATGATGGAGCGCGTCGCGAATCTGCTCCCGCACGGCACGGCTGAGGGCGTACATCCACCGGAGACAGGGATCCCCACGCACGTCACCCTCGACCTCCTCCTCAGGGTCGACCCCCAGACCGTTGCAGACTGAGTCGATGGTGCCTCAGAGCTTATCGGTCAACGTCGCCTTCGCCCAGTAGAGGTCTTGGGGCGTCTTGGCATCTTTCTGGGCCTAGAGCCTCTGTTCGTCGAGGTCTGAAACACATGACAAGGTCAATCACGGCAGACAAGGCACTCAGACCAAAAAGCTAGAGGCAAAAGCAACAAGCCTACCGTTGGTTTGGGTCTCGAGGGCCGTGTACCCATCCCGTAGCTCGATGAACGCCTTCTTGGCCTCGGCCAAGGCCTCAGCCGCATCTGTCTTCTCCGCCCGCAGCTCCTTGATCACCTTGCAGATGCCCTCAAGGGCCCTCTCCTTCTCATGGAGGGCTCCCTTCAGCGTCGAGATCTCATCGGCCAGGGTCTGGACCGGCGCCTCTCCTCCTCGACCAAGACATTCATCTCGGTCATGGAAAGTCAGGGTGAGGCTCTCCTTGAGTTTCTTGATGCACGCTACGGATCGCTCGAGCTCCCTCTTGAGCATCTTGACATGCCCTCCAGCCAAGGAGAGGCCCTCAAGGGCCTTTTGCGCCTCCTCCTGGGCCTTGGTGGCGTCATCCCTGGCCTTGGTCTCTGCTTCCTTGCCCTGGGTCGCTCCCCTAGAACTACGACGACGTCCTCCTTGGCCTTTGTTGCCTCCTCCTTGGCCTTGGCCACGTCCTCCTTTGCCTTCATTGCCTCGGTCTGGGTAGCCTCGACCGCTGCTTGCAACACAGGGACCTGCTCCCATCCACCCCTTGTCAGGTGGGTGAATTAAGACTTGGTCTGAGAGCGTCCCCTCAGACCTGAAAATAAAAAGCACAAGAAAGAGCATCAGGTAAGAAAGCAAGTCGACCCGGAGAAATCACATAACTTGAAGGCTCTTGCCAAGTCCTCAGTGGCAACGTCGACCGCCAACCGCAGGGCATGTTGCATCCAGACCCGGAACTCCTCGATGTGCTCCCAGCACTCGACCTTCGCTGGATCTTTCACCTAGAACATGGGCGTGTTGTGATTCATTGGGTCACAAAGTTGAAGAGCTTCACGGCCCCAATAAGGCAGGTCCTTATCGATCTGCTCCTGCATGGCTACCATGATGCCGTCCCCCATCTCGACTGAACCGCCGTGACTGAGCACTCGGTTAGCCAGCATGGGGAATGGCGACATGGCTCCTTCTTCGGCCCTCGATGACCCAGCCTTCCCTACCTTTTTGCTTCCCATTGGCGAGGAGGCCGGGAGCATACAGGCCAGGGCCATGCAAGGACCCCCGACCGGCCGACACCCCAGCCGATGGAGGGCGAGGCATCAGTGCCATCGCAACCACCTCAGCCTCTGTCGGGACCGCCTGCGCGATCGACTGTCCGACCCTCCCCCACGCTGGGAAGTCCTCGGTTGCCAGCTCCACCAGATGGCTCGAGGCCGGCGACTCCGTCTGCTTGCTCTCTTGGCCCGCATTCAGCAGAGCCTCTTTCGGCTGGCTCGAAGCTAGCGGCTCTAGCCATCCGCCGTCCTGCCCCGCTTTCGGCAGGGGCGTCTTCCCCGGCTGTGGCAGGTCCGAGGCCATCTCCACTGGCTGCGGCTGCTGCGGAGGGCTAGAAGATGCCAGCTTCTCCTGCCGCTGCTGTTGTTGCTGCTCCTCCTGCCGCTGCTATTGTTGTTGCTGTTGTGGCTACTGTTGCTGTTGCTGCGGTGGGCTCGAGGGCTGCCGCCCATGCTCTCTCTACTTCTGCAGCTGCTCCTGCTTCTGTCGCTCCTCCCACTCGTGCAGCTCTAGTGGCCATGGTGACCACTGCTGCTACTATTGAGGGAGCTCCACCATCTCCTCTGCATCACGAACAGTGGAATCCGCCCCCTCGTCCTTGATGGTGATCGGGGCTTCCTCCGTCGACCCCCTGGCACCCTGCTGCTGGCGATGACCTCGAGCTCGATGGTGCCAGGGGGCACCTCGGTCCTTTCCTGGTCCTAGGCAACGTCGCCACCCACCATGGTCCCCGAGGTGCCCGAGCCTGCAATGGAAGTAGCGCCCGTCAGCCCACCCCGAGCCATCGCAGCGCGGGCCTTTGCAAGCCAAGCGGTGACCGCCGTCGATCGAGATCCCAAAGTGGCACCTCTTGCTGACGCCGCCATCTTCACGGCAGCATCGATCTTGAGCCGCTTGGCGGTAGAGGGAGTCGCCGCCTCCGTCAAACGCTTGAGCCTGAACACGCACGAGCAGATGATGTTAAACATTCTATAAGCGACAAAAAGGGAAAATGAAAGCAAGAAGCGAGAAAGCTTACCCCACAGGAATAAGGGGCGCCCTCCCGGGCACTCTCGAACCCTCAGGGGCTTCTGAGTCCCCCTCTTCGATGACTCCTTGCCAGATCCAGAGCTGCCCGGGGCCGCGGTCAGCAACGCTCGTGGCGTCCTCTACTCCTCTGAGGCCGTCTGATCCCGCATTCGTGTGCCGAGGGTCGAAGATCTGGTGCGGAGCAGTGGCGTGCTAGCTTGCCCCGTGACAAAGACGGCAGTGTCTCCCCGCGCGTACGCCACCATGTTGACCCCCCTGGCCGAGGGGTCAGTTGTCCTCCTCTCCCAAGGCTGCTCTGAGGTCCTTGGCTCTCGGCACTCGACAGACGTCGGGGCCCCCCTCGACACCTGGGAAGTCAACCCTGCCTCGACCATCTCCTGCGTAAAGCGGGCATCAGTTCGAGGGGGATCGGGCAACAAGGCGTTAAGACGCGCTTGCACGCCTTCCTCATTATCACGCTCGTCTTCCTTCCCTGCTTCTTCTTCTGAGGGAGACTCTTCCTCGGGAAGCCCCTCGTGTCTCCGTTTCGCATGACGTTGGTCACGCGCAAGGTGCTCGAGGCTCTTCATCTTCTTCTCCTTCTTTTCCTTATCCTTACTCTTCTTTTGCTGGTGGGCAGTGAAGCATCTCACCTGACGATCGGGATCATCCTCCTTGATCAGGGGCATCGACCTCCTAAAGTCTATAACCCCTGCACATAAACCTACGACCAAAGAAAATAAGGACGAGGCTAAAAAACCCAAGAATAGTGGGTCGAGAGACTCACCAACTGTATGTAGCCATCGTCCGGCAGCATCGGGATGTTGTTCACCTTCTCCGGTGTAAAAGGACCGGTGACCGCCCCCTTCACATGCCTTACAACCTCCTCAACCGGAAGGTCCTCCGCCGACATCCAACACCCCTCGAGGGGCGCCCCAGGCCCCATTTGGTCCGGGCACAGTGAGCACCGCATCAGTGGAAGGACCCTCTGACTATGGAAAGCCGAGACGACGATCCCTGCGGTCAGGCCCTGGTTGCGCAATGTACTCAGCGCGTCGAGGAGGGGGTCCAGCCTCGCTTGATTCTCCCTTGCTACATCATGCGGCCAGTGGTACAGGCACTCCACGATGGTACGCCCGGTGTAGTACGGCAGCAGGCCGTCGTCATTCCGGAGATAGAACCACCGAGCATGCTACCCGCCGTGGTTGGAAGTCAACCCTGTCAGAATGTACAGGGCCCCCCCATTTCAATGCCAGGTTGTAGCAACTGGCACAGCCGATGCTCCTCTTCCCCGACGACACCGGCTTGGAGAAGTACCCCCCTTAAAGAGATGGAGCCACAGCTCCCAGTGTGGCTCCATCCCTAGGTACCCCTCACAGATGGTGGCATAGATTGCCGCGTTGGAGATGGCATTAGGGGAGAAGTGTTGGAGCTCGACCTCGAAGTGGTTGGTCAGCGCACGCATGAACCGGCTCAGTGGTGCTCCGAGCCCCATCTTGTGGAAGGCGATGAAGCTCACAACATAGACCGCCAGTGGATCTGGCTCCCGGTGGTCCCTCGGTGGTGCCATCCACTCTGGCTGATCGTTCGAGGTGATGGGGCAGAGAAGCCCATCGTCGACCAGCTTTTGCAACTCCTGCTCTGTCATGTTCAACGAAAGCCAGTCATCCGCGGGAAGAAGCTCCACACCCATGGCGGAAGATTGGATCTGCTCGGCGGACGGATGGGAGGGAAGATTCCCAATCTCTCTCGATTTCTCTCCCCCTTTCTTTCCTGCGCTAATAGATCGGTTCGCGATTGGTCTCTGGTGGTGGCGGCAGCGAAAACAAGAGGGCAAGATGGGGACGGACGAAGCCGTACCCCTTGAATTTATAGGCAGACCGAGGAGCAACGGGCGAATCCAGCCAGGGAGTAGGTAAATCTCCGCATTCAATGCTCATACCTAATCATTCCCTCGATTCTCGGGTACAGGGACACGCGTCACACGCTCGGTCTCTAGTCGTTGCTCACTTCCCCCACAACTGCGCAGCTCTGTCTCCTACCTAAAAAGACGCGCCCAACGGACGGGAGGAGTTATCCGTGATGATATCTTCCATGAGAAGAAAAGCGGGCCCCGGCCCCACGAAAAATCTTGAGGGAGTGAAGGTTGGCCCTCGGTCATGGTTCAACAACCGCCCTCGAGTACCTGAGTCAGGGATGACCAGGGGGAGCCAATACGAGGCCCCAGCTCGAGAACAAAATCTCGAGGCCCTCCGGACATATTCAAGGCAAAACTAAGGGACCACTTCAGAATCCCCTTGGAGGAAAGCATCGAGCCACCGAGCCCGATCAAAAGGGATCGACATCCATGAGACCCATTGATTTGCTTCAATAGGAGCGCCTCCACGGCCACTAGTCCACCCCCATCGAACGGGGCATGAGCTCTTGCTTGGATTCCCTAATAACAACTCAATTGAGGGCGACGAGACTCGCCCATCGAGGGTAGTGCGACGCTCCTCACCCCATACCCGATCGAAAGGGCTCATGGGATGGACGCTAGAAGATAGCAAAGCCCTGGCCACACGAGGCCCGGGGGCTCGACTATGCTCGGCACCCCTCGATGAAAGAGGGTCGAATACGCCCGGGGGCTCGAACACCCCTCGACAAGAAGCGCATAGAGCCCTCAGAGGAGTACCCTACTCCTCCGAGGCCTTGGGGGCTACCCTCATAGGGTACGCTCGTGTGCACACTTCGAAAAGCAACGAGCACTATGACTGCAGTTCATGATCGCGCCGCCCCCGGGAAAACTCACCGTGATCAGCCACCCTGGCACCCCTCGATGAAAGAGGGTCGAATACGCCCGGGGGCTCAACTACTCGAGCACCCCTCGACAACAAGTGCATAAAGCCCTCAGAGGAGTATCCTACTCCTCCGAGGCCTCGGGGGCTACCCCCGAAGGGTACGCTCGCACGCACCCTTTGGAAAATGTCAAGCACTACGACTCTAGTTCATGAGCCTTTGTGTGAGTGCCAGCACTCACACCGAGATTTCAGGGCTACTGTCAGGTACCCAAATAAGGGGGTACCCTAGACCTCGACCCAGGAAAAATAATCCTTGACAATTAGCATAAAAACCCCGAGAAAACTACCCACGAACAAAGCCCGACACCCCTGGACTGAGCCGCACTGGGCCGGCCCATGATTGGGATGGGCCGATCCGAATGCATCCTTCCTCGACGCGACCCTTGATCGATGGATCGCAGTAGGGGCGGTCGACCACCCGTCGAGAGACGGAACTCCGTGTGAGCGGACGACCCCCCGTCGACTGCTACCCCCCTCCGATTCACCTACTCCTCGTACGGAGTCCAGGGCATTTAACGAGCTCACCAACTCCTGCCTAACCTCATGGCTACAACAGAGTTACAGTGACAAAGTACAACGGTCAAATCCTCCTTTTACACTATGCCCCATCAGGCACCCCCTCGAGACGCGATTGCCAGCACCCGTACCGTATTTCTCGGGGTTCAGTCTTATCCATTCAGGCCTCGATCCCCTCGACCACCCCTCAACTTGGACCTCAACGCCTCCGATAAACGCTCCAACAACTCCCGATACGACGTCTACAGGGATCCGCACATCTCCGCATGGGCATGGATTTTTCACCAACCACCTATGGCGTCATCGTGACACACCTGAAGGACAACCGTCATCTCCAAGCACGTCGCTACAGGGTAGGCCATGCCTGAGGCACGCCTCTATAGCAATCGTGACACGAACGGCATCAACCCCTCGACGTCATCACTTACGATAGCCCTAGGGTTCCTGTACACCTGAGCCTCCCTTTGGCCTGTAAAAGGGGATGCCAGGGGCTAGTTTCAGACATCCGGACAACATTCTGACAAGTACCGGACAACACTTAGAGAAATCCGAGCACTCCAGTTGCAAGGCATAGGCTTAGCACTCCTAGGTTTAGGCATTTCTCTACACCCCCCGTTCCTATTTGCTCGCTTGTATTCCCCCTATACAAGTACTTCGGTGCAAGATAATATAAACCCTCTCCCCCCGCTGGACGTAGGGCCTTCTCTTGTCCGAACCAGGATAAAAATCGTGTGTTTTCTTGCATCACCATCCGGATTAGGGAGCACGCAGCACAAATTCACTCGCTAGTGCTTGGCCCCCAGGTCAAGACACAGACAACTTGATAATTTTTTATGCTATTTTTATGTCATGTAATAGCTACAAAAAGTGTGAGATCTATTGTTTGGCACTTTTCACTATACAAAATATTTTAGGCCTGATTAAATGTGTGATCTTGTGATTTTTGTGTAGGCAAATTGGCATATCATTTTAAGCTAAAATTTTTATGGTAGCTTCCAGTAAGCATGTATTAGCTTCTACAATTTTGGTAGAATTTTTTGAGTAATCTAGATGCATATGTTAGTTTTAAGTATTTGTATAAATATGTATAATAAGGCTTAATAAAGTTATATGCTAGGTCCATCATGATGCTTGTCTATGCTTTCCAAGTGTATGTGATCTGTTTGTATTAATGGTTTCGTTTAGTTTGGAGTTTCACAATAGTTGTGCATTGTTAATTGGTCTATGCGTGCATGTTCATGAGCAGTTCTCCACCTATGAATAATTATTTAGGGTTGTATGCATAGTGGTCAGCAGATGATGTTGACTACCGTGTAGAAGAGAATTAAATTCTTACTCATGAGCCAGCATTCATCATCATCATGCATCATCGTCATTCCATGAGCATTCGTCGTATTTATACCTATGCATATGCATCATATAGGATTGTAGGAGGAAGCACCAGTGCGGAACCCGAGAAGTATCAAGAGGGACTCCAGTAGGAGCTGTCCGCACAGGAGGTGCCAAGAGATGAGGAGCCAGACGTGGGTCTACTCGAAGGTTCCCATCGTTGAACTAACTCGTCGAGAGAAAGGCAAGCCTCGGAGCATTTCTCCTATGGTTTGCAAATATTCACCTTGCGTCCTTTTATGTTTGATGCATTAAGTTTAGGAGTTGGATGGGAAACCATTGCTGCATATTATACCCTCCTTGCTACTTTGATATATCTATCCTTGACACCTTGATAAGTGTAGGATCGAATCAAATGCTTAGCCTGGCTTAGACCAGTAGATTTGTAGGATATAGGTGGTTACCTGATGTATATTAGCGATGTGATGATAATCCTGGAAATAACAAGGGTGGCAAATGAACTGAAGATCGGATCAAGTATATGTATGGGGTTTTGGACCATAGTAACTCCATCGATGTCAATTAAAGAACCCAACATTGTTGGCCCCCAAGTCATGTTGAACGCATGCCCCACATTTAGTTGAAAGGATAAGTCATTCCGACTGCGCAGCCTTGTAGCTCTGTTTGGGCCGGTGACCAAAATGTAGGCAATAACACCGAAGGAAGAGAGAGTGGTCAGAGGCCGGAGTGGACCGTGGGCAAGAGTGTTCTACCCTGAAGTACCGTGGGCAACATGTCTTGAGCGACCTGGCACCGAAAAACCTCTGGGTGTAGAATTGTCCATAGCGGTCCTGTGACTTTACCCGAACAATACCAATGGTGACCTAAGGTGCCTTCGCGTGGCATGTCTGGGTTTGTGTGGGGAATACCCCCTCAGCTGAGTAGGAATCGATTTGAATCGCCATCGCTCCTAGATAGTGAGCACTTGACTTGAGCTTCAACCGCGTCTTAACAATAATAAGACCCAATGATGGTTATGTGGATGATGTTGGAAATGCTAGATCTGCAATGGTAACCACTGATGCTAAATGAGGAACTTTATGATTGTTTAGCATAGGCGCTCACCTAGTATAATCAGGTTATAATGATAAACGGTTGCTAAAATAAAAAAGAAGGGTTCATAGTCATATATATTTATATATATAACTTGGTAACTGATGCTTTTCTGCAAATAGAGTCAAGCCAACCCACTTATATAAAGCCTGCATACTCCTTGAGAGTCACTTTATTTTTGGTTTATGACAGATAAGTCTAGTTGGGTACATTATCGTACTTAGGGTTTTATTCCCACTTGTTGCAGATCATAAGATGTTTTTGCTATGGCAACAAGGTGGACCTGTATCCCACTACGTGAAGGAGTTCGACCTTGGGCAAGGTCATTCTCTATATCTCATCTTATGCTTTTATTGGATTTGACTACGAGCTAGCACTGTATTTAAATAAATGTGGACTGTGTTCGTTTTCAAGTACTTTTCCTTTCGCCGATCTTATTCAAAAAGGTGTTGTAATAATCTTTGTAAACTCTGATGTAATTGTGAACTTTATGTAACATGTGGACTGTGGTTACTGAATTATGTATGATCTTGGTTGTAAGTTGGTTTGAAATCCTTCGTGATTTCATGGACTACCGGGTTTGTATGGGCTTAGGTACAACTTAAGCTGTCTCGGCAAGTTAATTTGGACTTAAGCTTATATAAATTGGGCAGTTCTGTTACAATGTCGGTTGTGGTGAGGTCCTGTTTTTTTTGGGCTCCTTTCACACTGGATGCTCATGATGGTTATGAGCAGGCTTCTTTTTAGGCTGTTGTGTTCTTACAGAGTCTCTGTGGATTCTCTGTTTTAGACTACAGCTTCCAGAGTATAGTGATGTACAGAAGAACTGCATAGGCATCGATCTCTCTTGCTACGAGAGCTGTAGGCCTAGCTAGGTTGGTTACAGAGCAGCAGCCCCCTATGCCTCTGTTGGTAGAGGAGTGTGATGGTTTGCTGCAGCAGGTTGCTATGTTGGGTAGATTGGTGTAGGTTTGTCTATTGTTGTAAGTTGTTTGTAATTTGTGAGCACTGTGCGTATTACACATTTGTTGTTCATTTTGTTTTTTGTATTGTTTGTGATTGATCGGGTGTTTCTTGTTGGCCCGTAGGAATGGCTTATCCTGGATATGGCTATCGAATTGATACCGAAGCATCAAGTAGGCCTGTTTTCATGTTCGGCGCGCTATTTTCACTGTGCTGGTGTGATCGGCTTCTGACCATGTTTTCTTTGTAACCTGTCCAGGTTCTTCGGTGATTGCTCCGACGCGTTGTGTGTCGCAGCATTTAAGAAGCTTAGGTTGGTCTGCTTTTTAGGTTTGTGCCTCTTTCTATCATGTCGTGTTGTTAATTCTGTTTTTTCCCTTTTGTTCAGCTTCTCAGGTTCAGCCACCTCGGAGGCGTACACGGAGCAAGCGCAAAAGGCTAGGTACGTGCTTTCGGCTGCATGCTGTTGCTGCCCTGCCTCTGTGTCTGGTGTATTTCATGTTTTCTCCTTCCTTTGTTCCTGTACCTGCGGTGTTGCAGCACATATGTACAGGATACAGCCTTTAGTGAAGTCATTTACGCTACATCAGGGTTGTAGAAAAAAACTATTGGTGTTCCTCAGAAGTTTGTGAACTTCATGCCTCCAAAGCAGGTTGTGTCAAATTCAGTGTTGTGTTCTTTGATGATAGAAATTACAAAACATCTGTGACCTCCAAGTAGTGTACACTTGAAACCATCTATTCACGTTCCTTACTTCATTTGTTTCTGTAGTGTTTGTTGTAAAGCGAGTTGTGTAAAGTTCAGTGCTTCGTTCTTTGGTAGCAGAAATTAAAGGGCATCTGACCATCAGGGTGCCATGCACAGTGATCTTTCTACAAGAGTTCATAGCAGGTGAACCGTGCCCGTGGCCGAACACGTACGAAAGAGTACGGGCATGTAACATCAGCTGGCAAACGGCAGGCAACGTACGTGCACCAGTGGCTTGTGCTGATGGAAAGCCCACATTTACCAAATGCAATCGCAAGCTAATATAGCAGTGCCAAAATACTACATGTTATTGATATGCTAGAACAGCACTCCACTCTCCACTGCTGGGTGCTGGCACGTCTTCTCGATCTGTAATCTCACCACTGTTTCTAAGTTCTAAATTGCAGGCATGGTATCACCATGCCAGGTACACCAGCACAAAAGAACAAAGCATGTACAAATTCCCAACACATAATCTCATGCAAACAGTTATTCGGACAAGCAAGTTTGCTACCATACCATAAACATCCAGCATTCAGGCCCACACAGACATTGTCTGGCCATCGAACAATACTAAGCATGGCTAAGTATCAGAGACACATATCACTAGCAGTTTCATCACAAAGACCTACTACCATCCATCTTAGTTCGCTATACACAAGCATGTCCTTACAAAAGAAGGCTCTAAATCACCGATGACAGCCAGTTCACCAAAATATCATACTTCTTCTAAACGCCTTGAAGTTTATCACATCCACTGCGCACGGCAGATCACCATCTCCCAGACACTTGGACCGCGATAGCAGCGAAAGACCAACACATCTCCTACCTCGATGCGATGCTCCAGTACGAACTGCTCCCACCCTTTAGTAATCCTCTTCGGGCCACACTCATAAGCATGAAGTGCACCACAGATGACAACAGGAGATCCAACAAAGTGAATAGCCACTATTTCCTTCTTCGATGGCAGGTATTTTGAGAAATCTTCGGAGAAAAACTATGCACAGACAAACAGTCACTACGTTATAAGCTAAACCATGAATTTGGTATCTTCTAGTGATGTACATCAAGTAGTATATATTATTTGAAGACATTCTCACTTACCATGGAGGCGCTGCCTTCCTAACTGTCACTGATCGTATAAACAAACATTGGAGTCCTTGGAATACCCACCATCCATGCAGTACCCAGAGTAGTCAAGGTGCCATGCCCCACCCTTGTTTCCTCCCTAATGAAGTAGTCTTCCCTCTTGAATGGTTCAACCTCAGCAGATGACAGAACTGCTCCCGTCATTATAGTCAAATACAGCCAAAAACACACATACATCAGAAACATAACACGAAATGATTAGCCACAGTGCCAAACTCTAAGGCGAATAGACAATAACAATAGTAAAGAAGATGGTGTTGTTGATGGTACCATGTCCAAATCCAGTCTCATCGTTCTCAGTGATGATCGCATCTGTTGTAAGCACCAGATGGCTGCCATGATACTCAAAGTGCACATGTTGTCCATGCTTAAGCCCTTTAGCAACCACAAGCAAGGTCCACCCTGTGCAGAGTGCATGGTGGTTCCTCCTCCTAACCATCTTCACCTTGTAGATACGGCCAGACTCTGTATTGATGCAGATCCAGCGAGTTAGTCCCCAGTAGCCATTGCAGATCCACAGATCCTGTCATCATATGTATAAGTGTGACATGCCAAAGAATGTGCTACATAGGAAATACACTACTGATGATTAAACAAGACTAGACCAAGACATTCTTACCAGGTAAGACTTGAATGGATACTCCAGCTCAAGTTCAGCAACATTGCATTCAGCGTCTTCGGATCCATCCTATCGGTATATCCGTATGCATCAAAACAGAACCACGCTATATATATACAAGCTGCTTACCCAAACAGATGTACATACCGAGTTAAGTCTCATATGAGAACAGGCTGCTAGATTCATCATCATCTTTTGGAGAGCCAGAACTACTGTATTCAATGACAATGGGTTCCTTATTCTTACCAGTGCTGCAAACACAATGCTCAATCCATCAAAACATAAAACACATCAAATCTTTCACCACACTAACACTGTCTATCTAGGAAAAACATCCATAAAAGCCAGGAAACTATAGGAAATAGAGGCAAACAAGCACAGCCGTACCTCTTTCCCCCAGAGCTGTTTGCTGCCAAGGTGCCTCCTGCCTGACCACTTCCACCAGAGTGGCCTCCAGCTTTGGTCGGCCTATTTTATTCGTCCCACGTGCAAATTAGATAGTAATTAGCTTTCCAAACTGATAAAATAATCAAAACACAGAGATAACTATGTGTTGTGTACTCTGTGCAAAACAGGATCCAAGAAACACAGTAGCAAATTTGTTTTATCTGCTGCCTAATCGACAGTGCCCATCACCTACACAAAAATATCCATGGATCTTCTTTTCCCCTGTCCACATCTGTATAGCCACGCACCTACTCATACCTCGACTGTACTGGGAAAAGGGAGGCAGTGATAGACACTAAGAAAAAAGAACAAGCACCAAAAAGGAATGACCCAGCAGAAAAGGTCACCACCGCATGGGGCTCCACCGTTGCACATGCAAATGCTATATATGGAATTCATGGACCACCAAATTTATTTCCCGCGTCTAATCCAGAGTTAACAGAACCAAATCAATCATACGCTAGGAATCCAGTGTGTTCCCAAAACCTGGACATGTCAATCCATTTGACCCAAACAAAAAACCCTGGAGAAGCTCATGCCCAGCCCCAACCTATTTTGTAGATCGACACGACAAACGTACCTTAACACGAGGCCACTAGATTAGCTCCATCCTTGTTCTTGCTAGCCGTACGTGGAGACGCGCATCGCCCAACCCTGATGCGCTCCTTCTTCTTCCCAGCAGGGCTCTTTATCCTCGCAGAAAACCCTTGCCATTGACAAGACAGCACACTGTTCATGTTCCACCACAGTCGATTCGATCGGTTGAACAAGAAATGCGGTGAGCCTCAGCATCTTACCGTGTTTCCTGCAACAAGATCGAACGGAAGAGACTCCCTATCGCTATGTCCGGACCACCTCGTCGTTGCCTCCGCCTCCTTGTAGAGCAACTTCTGCTGGCCTTTAATGCTACAACACTGCGATAGAATCTGAGCTAACGACGTTTGGAGTACAAGACGCCGCTGCCACCCACGAACGAATCTTCGTGATCTGGGCCGTTCGATGCTCCGGTGCATTTTCGACGGACCCAATAACGCAATCGGCCGTTCGAGGGCCAGTGCGCGGGGTGCCCAATAACACAGAGGGCCGTTAGAGAGCCGGTGCGCACAGGCCGGTGGCGGGGTGCTGCTGTGGGCCGCGTCGCGCCGCGTCGCTTGCTGCGGGAGGCCCCGGCGTCTCCTGGCCCACATGTCGGCGGCCGAGCGGCCCGTGCTCACCTCGGTGCTCCGATGCATTTTCAACGGGCCCAATAATGCAATACAAATGAAAGGCCCATACAAAACCACAGCAATTGGCCCACCCACTCTCTACGGTACATAGTACCCGCCTCCTATTATTCATGCAAATTTTATAGGATCCTTGATTTAATTTTTTTAACATATGATTGAACGCAATAAATCCACGGCCGTGGACCCCACCCGTCATTGATCTCTAGCAAGCAACCAGAATGTGGACCATGTAGGAGTCTACGGACAGTGAAAACAAGGCAACGTGGCCATTCTGGGAGCGCGATACATACAATTTCTATATTTTGTATTTTTTTGCTATAGGATCCAACGCGCTAAATCTGCGGCCATGAAACCCCGTGCGCAGGAGCGCGCGTTTACACTAATATATGTTTGTCTTGCAAGCTGAGGCCATCACCTGCTGCGCTTGATTAGTCATTCCATAAAGACCCCAATGTCATTCTTTTCTTCTTCTTTCTAGAAACACAAATGGTCGTTGCAGCTGCAAAAATCTCTTGGAGCCAAGTACCTTGTTTTGTTTCGTTTCTTTACACATGAAACGAATATAAATGATATCGATTATACTGGGACTATTTGGTCAATCTCTACAATGGGAATGATTCCAGACTTGAGTTGAGCCGCCCTTTGTATAATCATCCCATTTCTTCTTTTCTATTATTCTTGTTATGAGAATGGAGACACCTGTATTTATTATAGGATTTTGGAAGAAAAAAAAGGGAAAGATTGATGGAGTTGTCGGATACCTAGATTAGGGATAACCAAACACGTCGATTAAAAACAATTAACCTCCGAAGAAACCCATGGCCCGAAGGCCATAAAACTCCATCATCTCAAACCTGGCAGACGGCCCACGACAAAACGGCCCACACACACATGTCCCCCCCTCGAGTGACGGAGAAACCTCCGAGCGAACGACCCCCTATCGACGGACATAAACCCCTCGAACTACCTACTCTGGTACGGGGAGCATGGAGCATTTAATGCCTCAACCACCCTTGCCTAACGCCATAGCTACAGCCACGTGCACAGGGATCAGGTACAGAGGTCAAATCCTCTTTTTTACTGTCCATCCCCGAGAACGTGGTGATTTAACCGGCACCATCACTCCATACCGGCACTATTACGCCATACCTATCACTGTACCTCACTCAAGGCCCCCTCGAAACGCAACGCGACAATACTCAGCATTAGGTTTTCCGGAGCTTGGCCTCATCCACAGGGCCTCGACCCCCCTCGGCGACCCCTCGACTTGGCTTCCGACGCCTTCGGTCAACACTCCAACAATTCTCGCATGTCTCTACAGGGATCCGCACGCCCACAACAGGGACCAGGGTCTTCCACCGCCCATCACCGACATCGCCGTGACGCACCAGAAGGGCGCAGGCCATGCCCGGTGCACGCCTCTACAGCAACCACGACAAGATCAGCACCATCCCCTCGACAACACTAGCTAAGCCAGCCCTACCAAGGACAAAACCTAGGGTTTTCTTCTGTACCCCCTGTGCCTTCTCTTGGCCTATAAAAGGGGACACCAAGGGCTAGTTTCAGAACACAGATCAACAACCCAGCACACGCCTACGCATCCCAGCACCCAAGTCTACAAGCATAGAACCAGCACTCTAGGCTTAGGCCCTCGGCTTCACCTCTACTTTCTCTCACTCGCTTGTAATACCCCTTGTACAAGCACTTCGGTGCAAAGACAATACAAGGACTCCTCTGCTAGACGTATGGTTTTCTCTTGCCCGAACCAGAATAAATCTTGTGTCTCATTTTGCATCACTATCTGATTAAAAACACATAGCATCATTACTCGTTGAGTTTCTGTCCGCGGGACACAGCACCGCAGGAGTGTTGCACGTTATTGGCGTACATAAACGAACGGCATGATTGATCGAATAGTTAATTAGGCCTTGTTTAGATTTTAAAATTGGCGCTAGAATTCCTGTAGCGGAATTCCTATAGCATTCCGTTTGTATTTGATAAAAATTGTTCAAATTTTGACTAGTTATGCTTAAAATATTCATCTCATAAAGTACAACAAAACTGTGTAATTAGTTTTTGATTTCATTTATATTTAGTACTCCATGCATGTGCCGACATTTTGATACGACGAAGAATAGAAATTCTACGTAATAAATTTGGTGACCAAATTTTAAAATCTAAACAAGGCGTTAATTGCTGCCCAGTTAGTTTAAGCATCTTCCATCCCATACGTGGAGATGTCACCGTCAGGACCTGTTGGTGCCTACTGCCCACATGCTAGTGCTAGGCAACCAGTTGCTGACACAGAATGGGGCCCTTCCGCGCGCTTTTGTTTCCCTGCCTGCCCCGTTTGGCCGACATTTCGTTATCACCAGTAGCATCCTCGAAAACGCTCAGATATAATAATTATTAAGTGCATCTACAAAACTTTTTCATTCAGTTTTTATATCAAATAAAAATGTTTAAACCATATTATGGATGAAGATCCAGCGAGAGTGCAGCAGGTCGGCAGGCTTCAAAAAGGTACACACCACATTTATATACTGTAGTACTCCTATTTTGTCTCATAAATGTAGAGATAATCTTTTTCGTAAGTAATCCGCTTAGGTGGAATGGTATGAGAGCAGTGTTTTATATAATATGTTAACTTCTAATAATACGTGAAAACGCGGGTGTAAAAACTCTTCTTATTAAATATAAAGATACGTAAATCTTTTACATATTTAAGAAAAAATAAAGACAAAGACAAGTAAAAACGTACGTATTACTACTAGCTATTAACAAGAGTCAAGTGTACAACTCTACTATGCATAGTCTTCTCTGCTGTTGGTCTAGTAAAAACGTATGATAAAGCATGTTTACGCAAAATAAGCTTGTGTTTGCAGATGCCTAAAATGCTAACACCGCGTGCTAGGCTACCAGCAGACTGAGACGAACACCATGCTTAAATGTATTTTTGTTAGTATAAATAAACTTGATGATTCTTGCAGCAGGTTATTAGTTTACTCGTACGTGATCTTTCTTCCGTAGACGTGGAGAGGTCGCCGTCCTGTCCTTGTGTCAATTTCGCTGCTAAAGAAGGACACGCCATCGCCATGGCCCATGGGGGCACAGGCTCCACCACTGCAGTGCCCTCCCAGTTTCCTGAAACGACTTATCATATAAGAAGGCATTATAAACTCCGTATAAAATACTCAACTGAAATTAGTATACTAGTACTGGTCCCTTGACTGAGTACCAAAATACTCTAAGCAAGTAGTATATTCTTTCCTCTCACCAGACAAAAACACATGTAATCGGTGATTTGATTCAGATCTGTCGAGGAACCCTCAACCTTATCCAGTGCGTATCGTGTGTTCGTTAACCTGAACCATTTGGGTTGTCCATGACCATGGGCATCATAATCTGGAGAGCAACAAGATATACCGTGTCCTGCCTCGATCTCATCCACAGGGAGGAGAGGAGAAAGAGATGAATCTTTTGTACTACTACACCCTATCGGACGTGACGGCGGCGTGTCCGGTAGCCGGATGCGTAGGCCGGCACAGCTCCTACTGTACTCTGTAAACCGCAGCCGCAGGCATCGCGTCTTCTCATCGTCAACGTTCAGTGTTGACGAAAGCCTATGCCAGTTTGCAGCTGCATGCGGCTGGCTCGAGGACATCTTAAGCGCTAAGGCAGCTTCATCTCTAATCATTAATTCCAATCATGTCACGCCTAACCAGCAATATGTTTATGTGTTCATGTATTCAGGCTAATCAAGAATACTACACTCTCCATTCTAATTTATAAGGCGTTTGATTTTTTAAACCTCATGATTGACCACTCATCTTATTCAAAAATATTTATATAAATATTATCGAATTTAAGTTATTTTCGAAGAATTTTTATTAATAAAGTATGTCATAATAAAATATACGATATTTTGCACAGTTTCTAAATAAAACAAGTGGTAAAATTTATGGTAAAAAAATCAAATATCTTATAATTTCGGATAGAGTTAGTAGTAATTAATGAAGAGTTTGGCATATTTGTACATTTATTTATCGAGCCTAGTGAGCCGATTCAATTGTTCAGGACTCAGAAGCACCGCTCATGGGTCATCTCTCCTTGAAAACGAGCTAAATAAGATCGAGGCTCATTTTTGTGAGTCTTCCTCCTCCGCTTCACCAACGATATCCCTGTAGTTTGTCTTTTGAATGGTGAGTTAATCAAACTAGATCAGTGCAGAGCCAGTTTGGCAGGTTGATCAGGGATATATTATTGCCTTGCAAGCTGAGCAATTCCCAGATGCAACTCATTTCCTGAAACACTGATGCGATCATAATTCAATTTTGATTGGCAGGCGCCGCGCCGGAGTCACATATAGGCACTTATATATTCTTTCAAACTTCTACGGTGCAAGGTAAGTCTGAATATTTGAATCGATTTGTCAATCACAAGTTGAGAAGCAATAGTAGCTGCATCTTTTGAGCATAACAACATAGGCAGATATTATGCCGTATGTAATGTAACAAATGAACAAAATAACTTAAAGGATCAGAAAAACGGGTGAAGTCCCGATCGCGAATAAAGAACTTGAGGGATCAGTTTGTTTTCTGGAGGCAAATCATTACCTCCTGACACGATTGCTGAATACATTAAGATTATGCAAAGATGATGTGGTAGACATACTCTGGTTGCTGACGCACCAAGGGCTCCACAGATGAAATTTAAATTGCCCTAATACATCTTTAACTATATATGACCTATGAAAAACTGTCACAACTTTAGGAGTGACACTAAATTATTAAGCATACACTTTCTTCAGACAGTGACATTACCTTATTTGTTCTTATATGACAATAGCATCATCATCATGATTCAATGGTTTATACTATACTACACTTTAACAGAGATCGGACCACTATGTGTTTGGCAACCTTGGGGTTTATTGTCGTTCTGTAGTTGTGCACATAATCTTGTTTGGGAATCTTCCTTGGCTCAACATACGACTACGAGCTGGAAGATTTTTGATGGTGCAGTTGGCTCTGCGATTTCCATTGCATCATACTCATACGGCGTCTTTTTGGCATGCAATGTCAGAGAATCATCGGCATATTTCGATTGCTTTAACACCAATTTCTGTTGGTGGCAAAAGTATCTCTCTCTTCAAGATGTGGTCGTCTGGCAAAAAAATGATGTGGTCGTCTGGCCAATCGGACTTCATCAGTTTTCGCTGAAATATTTTCAGAAAAATAAACCGAAAAGAGTACTCCTAGCAAGATTTGTCTGCAAGGTACTGGCTGAGATGATGTCTGGCTTGGCATCAGACACGTGAGAGCAGCATGGCCGTTTGCAGAAGATGTGCAGTGCACGCATGGGCATGGGAAGCAGGAGGACAGGAAATGCAGTTTCAACAGAATTCTGCATATACGAGCCAACAAACACAAGCAACATTTTGAATCATGAATGTGATACGCGGATGCATGCTCGGCGACGCAACACAACAGAGAGAAGCGAGAAACTGAGAGAAAGGAAGGCAGGAGAGTGATATTCCGCGGTCTTGTTTAGATTGCAAATTTTTATAATTTGAACACTGTAGTATTTTTGTTTATATTTAATAAATATTGTTCAATTATGGATTAACTAGGTACAAAAAATTTATCTTATGATTTATAATTAAACTATGCTATTAGTTAGTTTTTTTATCTATATTTACTGCTCCATATATGAATCTAAAAATTAATATAATAAAAAAAACCGTAATTTTGCTCCAATAAGACCCGCGTCACAAAGCGAAACAATGATAGTTGATAGGACGCGGCGGACACGACTGTGACGAGGCGCTGCGTCAATAAAGCCGTACATTGGCGTCAATAAACACGATATACCACTATGATGCACCCAAATGTTTCCAATTCTTTTTACGTAACATTCTTTCATTTTAATTGAATGGCAGAACTCATGGCATTATCTAAAAAAATTGTTTCTACTTTTATTCGATCGGTCTGTTCCTAATGTGTATGAGGATTTTTTAAAAAGAAAAACTAAATTATAGGATAAGACTTGAACCTGGGTCACAAGAGGGTCCCGAAGCTCATTGCTCTTACCTGTCACAATGATACATTAGCATGTACGATGATCTTTCAAAACGTAGAGTAGGAACTTTACATAAAATAGTTTATTTGCAGTAAATAGGGGGGGAAATCCTGCATTCTAATTTCTAACGGGACCTAAAAAGTCAGCCCCACCTTCTCTGTTTCAAAATAAAAATTCCTTGGGATGGCGGGTTGCTATTGTTGGATATTTGATCATTTTACACCATGAATTAATCCATAAATGTGATAAACAAAATACTAACGCTACTATGATGCGTGCGACAGCCTCATAATCGCTACTGCTACTGCTACTCATTAACAAAAGCAAAATAACAGCAGCAATAAAATAAAGCATAAACAGGAATCTCAGTTTATACCCTAGCGTGCTACTGCCGGTACCCGCGGCCAGTACAGCACCATTGTCGCCTGCAGGGATGGCGGTGAAGTTCGCCGCACCAGTAGCAGCGGCGGCGTCGCCGGCATCAGCGCTGGCTCCCACACTCGCACCAGCACGCGTCCTCGTGGCCACCATCTTGCTGCTGGACGGAGACGAAGTCGGGGAAGGCAGCAGCAGCGTGTCGGAGCAGTCGCGCCCGTGGACGCTCCCCAAAAACTTGATTGCCCGCCTACCCGAGCAGGTACGCTTAACGGGACAAGTTTCGGAGGCCTGCTCACCAGCCGCCTGTGCTCGCAGGGGATCTGGCCGGAGGTGCACAGGAGCGGCTCAAGCTCGAACAGTGGAGTGGAGGCGGAGGCGGCTGATCGGGAGGAACCCTTGTTAGCCCTAGTCTCCGACAGAAGCCCCTTATATAGGAGGCGCCCCTGTCGGGAGACCGTTGGATCTCCCTGGCGGCCGAGTGGGCTGGAGCGGCGGCTAGGGTTTGCCTCGGCCGGATGGGCCGAGTGGCAAAACAAGGACTAGGCCAGCCAGCCCAAGGCCTCAGGCCGAAGCCAAGCCAGCCCACGCCCACGCCCTCGGCCCGGCGCGTCGCGACGCGCGGGCGGCTCGGCTCGGCGGCGGCGGCGGCGCGCGTGTGGATCCCAGGTTCTCCTCCTTAATCAGCTTATGTGGGCATCCCAATGCTCACTATTTAAGTTGATTGTCCTCTAGGTAATTAGTCAAGTTGGTACTAATCACCTTTCCACTTAATCACACAATTATGGGCCTTTGAGGTTTACCGATTATTTAGAATAAATAATGGGCTTGGCCCAATTATCCTGACAGCTATTATATCAGTTCTGTTATGTCGGAGTTGTAAGCAAGAAGATCTGACGACGATGAGTCAGCTCTGCTCTGCAGGGAATGTTTGCCTTGCAAGCTGCGTAGAGACCACAATGTCATTCCTTTGTTCTTATTTTTTGGAACACAAATGATCGTTGCAGCTGCAAAAATCTCTTGGACGCGAAGTTCCTTGTTTCGTTCGTTTCTTTAGACACGCATGAAACGAAGATATAAATAGTATGGATTATTGCGACTTTATATCTGGTCAACTGCTACAATGATTCCAGACTTCAGTTGAGCCACCCTTTGTATAATCATCCCATTTCTTCGTTTTAGGAGAATGGGGACACCTGTACGAGTTCAAGTGTACTGTACTTATTTAGATATTTTTTAAAAAATTAGATATGATTTCTGATGTTATCAGAATAGTTTCTGTTTCCATGTCATTATAGGATGCTGGAAAAAAGAGAGAGGAAAAGTTGATTAGAGTATTGCGTTATTGGTGTACACAAACGAACAGCATGATTGATGGAATAGTTAATTGCTGCCCAGTTAGTTTAAGCATCTTCCATCCCATACGTGGAGATGTCACCGTCAGGACCTGTTGGTGCCTACTGCCCTGTGCTAGTGCTAGGCAACCAGTTGCTGACACAGAATGGGCCCCTCCGCGCGCTTTTGTTTCCCTACCTGCCCTGTTTCGTGTTTGGCTGAGATTTCGTCGTCACCAGTAGAATCCTCGTTTCATAAAAAAACAGTAGAATCCTCGATCTAGAGCTGTATATATTGTTTTATTAAGAAACATAGAGTTATATACATATTCAGTTTGTTCGTTTGAATCTATCAACCAGTTATGGTACACTATTTTTTGACACAAGAAACAGTCACCGCGCGCAGCCACAGCCACAGTATGCCGAAGAGTGATTATTAAGAATATATTTTCGAAAATTTATTGCATTCAATTTTTAGATTAAATAAATTGTGTAAACCATATTTACTAATTAAAAAACAAAAGATGAATTTCTTAGTAAGAGTGCAGCAGGTCGGCAGGCTTGTAAAGGTGCACACCACAGCACTAACTGCTTTCGCCTTTTGGAGGCAACGATCGAATCGCCTCTTTGCGCCATATATTTGGTATTTGAGGTTCAGTTAGACTGTACTCCTATTTGTCATGTAAAAGCAGAGAGAAGTAAAAACGCATCACTAGTAACAAGAGTCTAAGTGTATATCTATATATATAATCTATAACTCTTATATAGACAAATCTTACTGTCTACTTCTGTCGACATACGACACGTCCACCTCAACAGCCTCACTATCAACTTCACTGTCTATTTTCTCAACATACAACACGTCCACCTCAGCAGCCCCACTATCAACTTCACTATCTATTTCACTTGACATGTAATGTATCCACCTCAACAATCCACTATATTTTTGAGAAGTATTAGTAATTCGCTGTCATTTGTCACTTTTATACCCGCAGCAACGCGCGAAGATTCCCCTAGTATGCATGATAAAGCATGTTTACGCAGAATAAAGCTTGCTTGTGTTTGCAGATGACTAAAACCGCTAACACTGCGTGCTAGGCTACCAGCAGATAGAGACGAACACCGTGCTTAAATTAGCTGTACGTACCATTAGTATGTACATGATGATTATAGCAGCAGGTCATGGTCATTAGTTTAGGCATCTTCCGTGGACGTGGAGAGGTCGCCGTCCTGTATGTCAGGATTATTGCGCCGACTTCGCTGCAAGAGATACACGCTATGGGCAGCAGGCTCCACCACTACAGTGTCCTTTCAGGTCTTCGAGTGGCCCGTATTAATTAAACTATCCTAACCCAACTGAAATTATTAGTACTAGTATTAGTTCTTTTATTTTACTGAGAAACAAAATAAGAAGTCTATTGTTTCTCCCATAAGATATTAACCCTCAACCTTATCCAGTGCGTGTCGTGTGTGAACCCTGAACCTTTTGTGTAGTCCATGGGCGTTTTGTAATCTAATCTAAAGAGCAAAAAGATATACCGCGTCGTTCTGCCTCGATCTCATCCACTCGTCCACAGGAGAGGCGTGGAGAGGAGAAAAAGATGGAACTTTTGTGCTAGTAACCGGGCTGCGGTTCTCCCATCGGACGTGACGGCGGCGTGTCCGGTAGCAGGATGCGTACGCCGTCACAACTCCAAACTGTGCTCTGTACACCACAGCCGCAGGCATCGTCTTCTCATCGTCACCGGTCCCGTGTTTCCTACTGACCAAAACATATGCCAGTTTGCAGCTGCGGCTCTGGCCAAAACATATGCCAGTTTGCAGCTGCGGCTCTGGCTCGAGGACATCTTAAGCCCTACGGATTAATAAAAAAAATCTTAAACCCTAAGGAAGGTTCATCTCTAATCATTCCAATCATGCTGTAGCTAACCAATATGTTTATTTGTTCATGTATTCAGGCTCATCAAGATCCTACGAGATCACGTATTTTACGTATATGGATATAAAAATAGATTTATTAGTTGAGTTTATTTTGGCCAATCATATATAATGGCACAAGAATGTATACTAGTAGTTAAAAGAAGAGTTTGGCAGATTAATACATTTATTTATCGAGCCTAGTGAGCCGATTCTATTGTTCAGGACTCAGAAGCACCTCTCATGGATTATATCTCCTTAAGAAAACGAGCTAAGATTGAGGGCTTGTGGCTCATTTCGGTTTGCTTAAAATGCCGAGCAAAGCATGAAGCAAGTTTCAATCAAGATACGTAATAATATAGACCAAAAAGTGGATATCAAGTGATTGCATGACAAAGAAGGGAAAGAAAAGGAGTCCCAGCGAAGGATGTGGGGAGAGTGAAGAATTAATGGCGGCTGGACACGTAATACGCACACGAGTTGAAACCGTTGCTGTTCTCCCGCGCGTACGACCGGAAGCAATAAGAAAGTGTGTATTCTAGACAAACGAAACGACGATGTCCCGGCCGGTAAACGTAACGTGTGGATCTTGGTAAAATCAAAACGTGCACACGCACGAGTTTTAATTCGGTCGTGCGACACGAGCACGACCACGAGGTGTCGCCGTTGTTTAGTCGACATGTGCTGTGCCTGCGCAGCATCGCACGAAATTTACGAAAGAGAAAGGCGTTTACCACTCCATCGTCATCGCTTTGACGAAATCAACATTCGAATTAGGCTTTTTTTAATCTCCGATTTGGGGCTGACTGTCAAGCGGCAACCGCGGCTACGTGTTCGTACACACAACACGCTTCGCTTTTTTTCTGCTACACATACCACTAGCTAGACATACGTATCTACGAGTATCTATCACCAACGGCAACAGAGCCTGCCTAAAACATGTATCAATCATAGATAGACATACCACTAGCTAGACTGCAGAGATTTCATAGGATATGCCAACCTGAAACAGGTCATGGTAGGTACCACTAGATACCAAGAGGACAAAAGAAACAAGAAAAATCCCAAGGCGATTTCACCATTTTCCTTGTGTTTATTGATCACCACATGAATCAAACTGCCTGCGTGCCCGGTGTACATATCATCAGTCATGGCACCACTAGATACCATGTCTGTATCTGTCAATTTTTTGCTAAATTATGTGGATTCCCTGTAATCAAATCATTGTCTGATCAAGATAGAGGATATAAAAGGTAAAAATCCTATTTCGTCAAAATATGTATGCAGGGATGACAAAGAAAAAAGAAAATCTCAGCCTCCCAAACAAGGATGGGTGAAAGTTAACGTCGATGGAGCTTTTAACCAAGACTCTGGACGTGCGGGAATTGGTATTGTGATACGAGACAGTGCAGCTGCGCCTATCATTTGTGCATGGAAGGCCATCTCTGATGAGATAAATGCAGAGGAGGTTGAAGCTCTAGCTTGCTTAGAAGGGGTGCGATTGGCAATGGAATGGACAGGAAGCAAAGCCATCATTGAATCTGATTGCTCATCGGTCATTCAAGTTGTTCGTCGCCCAGGTGTGAATAAATCGCAGCTCGCTTTTATTGTAAAGGATATAAAGCATGTATCTAGAATGTTAGTAGAGGTGAGTTTTCAGTTTGTGAGGAGAGAGCATAATGTAATCGCTCATAAACTTGCGCAACCGGTGAAACGCATGTCACACAGCTGTGTGGCATGCGTAGGTTCCCAGTGCGTGGAGTCGATGATTGCGAACAATTTAACATGTTTTCTGAGTAATCAATGGACCTCTCTCCCTTCTCGCAAAAAAAAAGATACCAAGGGGACAAAAGAAAACAAAACAAAAATCCAAGGCGATTTCCTTCTCTTTTTATTCATCACCACATGAATCAAAAGAATGGCGGTACAAATTGCATGGGTGCACGGTGCATATCATCAGTCATCAAACAGGTACTACAAAGATGTGCAGCTGCATCATGCATTTCTAACCCACCCCAGGTACAACAACATGCAGTGCAACCCTCCCGCACCAGCCCCAATTTTTTTTCTATTTTTTCCTACTACTAAAAAATAATAATAATGGTGTCACCAACCAGTCCGGCGCGGCGCCCAACCAGTCTCCCCCCACGCTAAGACCATCCGCAGCGCGTCCTGCATCGGCTTCCTGCAGGAGCACGTCGAGGACGAAAATACCGCAGCGGGTCCTGGATCGGCATCCTAGGAAGCTCAGGATCACCTCCGCTCCTGGGACTGTCCAGGAGGTACGGCGCCTCCTGGGAAGCAGTGGGGCCCGCACCAAGAGCAGGAAGGAGAGAGAGAAGGGGATGGCGGGAGGACCCCGCGCCAAGAGCAGGAAGGAGAGAGAGAAGGGGATGGCGGGAGGACGTGGTGCCTCGGGCCGCTGCCACGCGCGCGGAGAGGGAGAACGGCCGCCGCGCGCCCGCTGCTCCGCGCCCGCGAGCAGGGAGGAGAAAGGGGGAGAGAGAGGCCGGGCAGGGCGGCTCGCTGGAGCCGGAGGAGGCGGCCGTCTCCGGGTTCGCGCGCGGCTCGCCGGCGGCCTGCGTACCGGCATCGCCCGCCATGACCTCGCCCGCCACGGCCGGAGCCGGAGGGAGCGGGGTAGCTGCGGCCGGCCATGGGCGCGGCCTTGCCCTATGGCCGCACCCGCCCGCCGGAGGGAGCAGAGGAGCCCGCCCTCGCGCCATGCTGCCATCCACGCCCGCCGATGCCGCCGCTCGCCCGCGCCTGGGCCGCCGCGCGCCCACAGTCCTGCGTGGCCGCGCTGCCTGGAGGACCACCGCTGTCCTGCGCGCCTCCGCGCCCTCGCCGGAGCCGCCGCGCATGGCGAGCATGGCGGGGGTTGTCCCGCGCCTCTGCTCTGGCCCCGGCTCCGCCCCGCACCGCCGCGCCGCCATCTTGCTCCCGCACTCGCCGCTCCCAATCGTGCCTCCATCGCCGCCCGTCGCGCAGGCCTCGGTCGCGGGCCTGGGATGCAGGTCGCCGACGCGGGAAGGGAGCGAGGAGGGAGGTCACCGTCGAGGGATACGCCGTCGGGAGGGAGCGAGGAGGTCGCCGGTGCTCCTCCAGTCGCAGGGGAAGAGAGAATGGGGGAGGAAGGTGCGGAGGGACCGAGGGACGGAGGGAGAGAGAGGAAAAAGGGGAGAGAGAAAAATAAAAGATGGTATAAAGGATACATGGCTACGGAAAAAACAATATAGAAGAAAGAATCTGCTGACTAGAATAAAATATTTTTTTTTAAAGAAGAAATATAGAATCTGCTGACTAAGATGAAATATTCTTTTTTAAAGAAGAAATATAGAGGAGTATGGCTGCGGATAGTCAAATCACCCACCCTCCTTACAAGTGGCCCCCCCCCTCCCCCACCAAGACGGAATCGGCGTCTCCAGCTGGCCGCCCTGTAGCATATTCACATCGGACACCCACCTCCGTTTGGCCGTTGCCGTGCCGTCCCGTTTCACTGGTGGCCCGTGTGAGCGAGGGGAACGGCACGCGGCCGGCGCCTCTGCTGCTGCTGCTGGGACGGGGATGCGTGCTCGCGACGCCAACCGACGACGACCTGGTCCGCCTCCGCCTCCGCGGCCGCGCCGTCGCGGCGGCAACCGCCTTCATCGGCGCTGATGCAGGAGGCGGCGGCGGCCCACCACTGGTCGCCGCCGCTGGCCGTGCTGGCGCCCCACAGCCTGACAGCGGCGGGGAGCGCTCCTCCGGTGGGGCTGGCGCCGCCGCCGACACATCCTCCGACACCCGCGGAGGCGCAGCCGGAGAAGCGGCCCTGCCAGGTCCGGACCACGGCGCCGCCCCAAGGGAAGAGGCCATCGGCTCCGTCGTAGAATCCGATCCGCTTCAGATCCTCCTGCTCCTCCTCGCCGGATGAGCTGGCGTCCTCTTCATCGGAGCTCTCACCATCTTCGTCGCCATCGGAACCGTCCTCGTCGCATGACGAGTAGTAGGTCCCGATGTGCGACTGGATGACCTCCTTCCCGCGCGACCGGAGTCGGAGCACGATGCCCTGCAGCCGCCGCAGCAGGCTGGGCAGCGTGGCCAGCGCCGCCAGCGCCACGGCCAGCGGCGCCCACATCTCCGCCAGCAGCGCGGCCGCCATCGCCGGCGCCCGCGAGAACCGCCCCACACCGGCCTCCAGCATCGCCGCCGCCGCCGTCTCCATCCGCCGACCGCACCAACAACCCCCTCAAAAAAGATATTTAAAAAAGAAGAAAAACCGGTCGTGTCGCTCGTGTGAAGCAAGAAGAGGACGGATGCGATGCGAGGAAATGGGGAAGGAAGCGAGCGAGGCGACGCCGTCGCTTTAAAGCCACACGCGGGGGCTAGGCGGGTGTTTCAAAATTCCCGTTGTGCCCACCGTGGGGGCAGGGTGTCAGTGACTCAGGGCTCGGGGGCCCAGAAGAAAACTCGCAGGCAGGCACAGCAGCGTCGTCTCGCCAGTAGCCGCAGCGCACCGTGGGCCGGCGGGTACGCAAAAAGCGCGCGTCGGAGGAGCATGACGTGTGGGTCTGGCGGACGACACGGGCCCACGCGTGCCTCTTCGGGTATGAAACGGAGCTGGTGCCGTGGTGCGCTGGGCCCGGCACGGCGACAGAGATGGCGTCTCGGGGCGGGCGACGCGCTGGGCAGCGGGCGCGCGCGGTGACTCAGCAGCAGCCCCGAGGGCACGTGCGACGGCGACGCTGACTGGTGGGACCGGGATGCGCACTGGCGCGTTGCACGGCGGTTACGCCGCCGCGTGGAGGCGATGGGGCCCGCGTACCGGCGATGGCTGGTTTCTGCAGATCACGGGTGAGTCAGCGTCGCGTGTGCGCGCGTGGGGACGGACGGCCGTGGGGGCGCCGCAGCCTGGATCCTGCGGTGGAGACGCACCGGGCGCCGGCGAACGGTGCTCAGCCACTAGGTCCATGACACGTCGGATCACTTGTCGCCTCATCTCGTCTCTCTAGAATGGATCCACGGGACCTGTGGTGTACGGTTGGTTTTAATTTTCGTTTGATTTCTTTTAGTAGTACAGAGTGGCTTATCCGAGCAACAGGCACGTTGGACAATTTGTTAGTTAGATAGCATCGGATCAGAAGAGTAATGAATTCTACTACGTACTTTTCTGCTTCCAGAAAAAGAACGAGCTTGTTTTGCTTTTCCGTTCGACGTGGATGTGAAGTTAACGTGTTTGTTTCAACCGAGTTCTAGTTTGGTTATACGACCTCGACATAATGTTTTAACTTTTACTTGAGTAACTGTCTCCTATTTTAAAATTCAATTACTCATATGCCTCCATTTTTTAAACTTTATAAGTTTATCCTTATTTTTTAAATTTGAAGCCCCCGTTTGTTCCTAAATAAAACCTCTGTCGGATCCTCAGATATTTTGACCATAAAAAATATCTCAGAAAACGAAAAATAGAAAAAAAGACGAAATGCCCCCTTATTCCATTCACTCGACGGACATACAGCACCTCTCCTCCCGTTCACTGACACAGAACCAATTCCAATTGGGTTGGCAGTGGGCTAGGGCACGGCGGGGGCAACAGAGTCGGCGGCGGAGGACTCTTGGGCGGGTGCCTCCTGGGCGCGGCCTGTGCGGCGGGCGAGCGCGCCGCTCGCCGGCAGAGCTGCGTGCGGCCGGCACATGCGACTGGGAGGTGCGCTGGTGGATCACTTGCCGCCTCGTCTCGTCTCTCTTGGAATGGATCGACTGGAGCCTTTGGCGTAGGGTTGGTTTTAATTTTCGTTTGCTTATCTGAACAACAGACACGATTTTTTTTGGTTAGATAGCGTCGGATCGGAAGGGTGTAATGAATTCTACTGCATAATACTTTTCTTGCTTCCAGAAAAAGAACGAGCTTATTTTGCTTTTGCGTTCGACGTGGATGTATCAAGCTAAACGTGTTTTTGTTTCAACTGAGTCCTCTAGTTTGATTGCACGACCTCCACACAATGTGATCCATTGAGATAAAAGGCAAAGCCCTAAATCTGTTCTTTAGTTTTCACATTATTGTCTTCGAAATGACAACAGCTCGGTGACAAAGGCAGAGCAAATATAGCCACAGGGATTGAGGAGATTTTTAAGATGATTTTGACTCGTAGGTGATTATTAGTCTTTCCTAAATTCCCTTTGGTTTTGAGATAAACCAAATAGGGCCTTAGGGAGGAGAGGGTATGGCCGGCTTCAATCTAATTTGGACTTTTGACCCTAGAAATAAGTGAATTATTCAAATGACATCCCCAAAAACTCTACACCCTTCAAAAAAAAGTTTTGGATCTCATGGTAATTTGAGTTTCCAAACTACTCCTCAATAAATAGTAGTACCTCTAGCCTTTCTTCCTCCCTTTCATCCATTTATCAAAGTTTCATAGGGCTACATTTATATTTTCTTCTAATTTAATATTGTACCATTAAATTATTGTTCAGCATGAAGAAATGTGTTATCGCTTGCGGAGCTATGATTGGATATCTTGCCTTCACATTAATTGTATAGTCATATGTATGTTGCAAGCAAATCCATAAATAAGCAAAGTTCTGTGGCCACAAATAAATGTATGGCGAAAGCTGAAGACATTGCTGAGGTGTTTTTATTCAAAATAAGATGTTATAAATTAGGGGTGGGAAATGAGCAGCATAAAATTTGTGTCCATGGTTCTCTTACTTCTTTTGCCTTTTGAAGTGTAAGCTGTAATTCAACTTATCTGACCACTAGATGTGTGTCAAATGGAACTAACAAGGATGTATTCTTCATCATTGAAGCTATTTGTGGTTATTCTTCGTCATTGAAGCTATTTGTTTGGGCTTGGCTCCAAACTCTAATGATATTCTTCATATATTAGGTGTCCGACAGGAAAGTTTGTTGAATATATATACATGGAGCCATGTATTTGGTCGGTCGGGCATGCTTCCAAGTCTCCAACTCTAATGATGAAGTAGTAGCTGCTTCCACTCTAAAAAGGGGAAAATTGCTACCAAAAATTGAGAGAAAGGTGTGTGTACCAGAAAAAATACTGAGAAAAGGGGAATAATCCTGAGAAATATACAAGAAAAAAGATCATGGTATCCTACAAGTACATGATCTTAATTCTCTGCTACAGCTGCACCACATAATCTCCTGCAAACCCGAAAGGTAGGCATGTACAGCCGTCAGGCACCACAAGAACTCAGAAGAATCCATCTTGCAACTATTGATTGGGACTCCACCGAAAAATAGGATAGCAGATGCCTTTATTTAGAAGCATGAACTCAAGGCCATCATGTTAATGGCCTGTGGGATAATTAATCAGCCTGCAACTAGAATAAATTAATCAGCCATTTCAATATATAGAGAGGGGAGCATAATACAACCCCTCGATGAGAAATAAATTCATATCTCCTCTGCGCTTTGGCTACTGTGTATAAAACGTACACATTCGCACTAACAACACTCCTTGAGTTTTCGTCAAAAAAAAAAACACTCCTTGAGAACCAAAAGTTTTAAGAGACCCAAATCAGTAGTGTGCGTGTAATAATTAGTCAATAATAAGTTATAAATCAAAGAGCTCAAATCGCCTGATTGAGCTAGCAAAAATGATATCATGCTTGGCCAGTCGGCGCTTTTAACAACTGGAGCTATTAGCTCAGACTTGACAAGGCCGCCGTGCTAGCTGATCACCCCATAATTCCATGCCTAATATAACATTAAAAGTATGCGTACATAGGTACATAAATAGTAGCATGAAAGCAACTGCTCATTGATGGGCACACATATACATATATGTATGTATATTCTGGTCGTGTGTATGCCTGCTGGAGTCCTATATACATATGTGGTGTACACTGCTGTCATTGACACCGACGCTTAACTGTAAATGGTTATTGTTTCATTAACAAATCTGATAACATAAGAAATAGTAGTAGCTCCTATAATCATTGGACGACGTACGACGTGTCTCCGACGGTGTGGTCGTCAGGCCCACTGGTGAGTGTGTGCATGGATGGTGCCCGTGAACTCATAACATATAGATACGGTCGTCATCATTTGATTGTTATCGAAAATCGAGATGGGTGTACCAAGAATTTTTGCTTCTGTGGATCGAGAAAATAAGAGGGGATCGGATCAGGCGGACAACACACACCCATGCTGGTTCTTCTGTGGAGGACTCGAGGTACTAGTAGAGCTACTATAGCTGCTAGGATATGATATATCTGATGGATCTGGTTCACCAACAAGGCAGGCCACAGCTCGGCCGGCTACAGACAACAGACCACAGATGGCCAGACTCATCATCAGTGGCGGTGCCATCCACTGAATATCCTTTGTGACATACTACAGGAGTAGTATGCGTTTTCTTTTTTGCCTTTTTAAAGCATTAAGTGCATATTATTCTTTTTTTTTATAAAAAGTATCCACAATCTATTCTCGTGTGGTGTTCCTAAAAAGATCTATTCATCGTGTGGTGTACACTAGTGTTTCCGCAACTGTAAAACACTACATATAGTGCAATGAAAAATCTTAAGAAATACTCTCTTCATTTCAAATTATAAGTCATTTTAAGAATTTTAAAAGATCAAAACATCTCAAGTTTGATCTAACTTATATGATATGATAATAACACATTTAGAATGTCAACTAAGTTTATTACATTCTTGATTAATTATATTTTCATGATATACCTACTCATGAATCTTTGTATTTTTTTTATAATTTTTGTTAAACTTAATATGATATTCTTTAAGATTTTTATAAAATGATTTATAATTTAGAACGAAGGAAGTAGTAAAATAGGCAGACCAGTTAGATTAGGAGATGGAGCTCTCCGCCAGTCCATTAGCCAGTCCATTAGCTGTGGTTACTATTTTGCACTTAGATACACGTCGACAGCAGGGAGAGAACAGTAAAAACAATGGAAAGGTACGCACATGCTGCAAATGCAGTGGAACCGCGTAATTGTTAAAGCGTGGAGAATGGCAAGCTCAGACCTCAGATGCATGGAATTAGTTGATCCTGATCCGATAGTGGATTTGCTTCTGTTCATCCATTGTGTCCGTGAAGTCACAGAAATCCAAAAGCCTACAGAAATCTGGTTAACCAGGCACTAGGTGAGTAGGTGTGTCAGTGAAGATTGAAGAAAGAATTATCTTCTCGAGGTAACGCTGTAGTGAAAAAATGGCAATAAAAATCAGGACAGAAGAAAAAGATACAAGGTCCAAGATGTATCACTGTAACCTGCAAGACGACAGCCTCACAGCCAGTATCCAACTGAAAAAGACACAGGGACCTTGTGGTAAGAAGTGGAAACATGGCAGGGACCGAAAAGGAGTCGCGTAGGGGCATATCTGTAGGAACCAAGGGCCAGGGCGTAAAATCTCAAATCAGTAAGGTGCACTTGCGAGATAGCAATATAGCCAGGATCTAACTGAAAAAGTACAGGGACATCATGGCAGGGGGCGGAAAGGAGTCGCGCAGGGGCATATTTGTAAGAGCCAGGGACCAGGGCGCAAAATCTCAAAAAATTTGGACCATTTCTTGATTTGTGCGTGTCATCCTTTCACAAGGACCATGCTAATGTCTAATTTTATTAGATGCCTCCAAAGAGACGTTGTTGAAAGCTACGCTCCACCTTATAAGCTCGTGTTTCTCCGGTTGGCTGAGCGGCGAGGTACTAAACTCTGATCGCACCGAACTCAGACGAACAGAAGCGCGGAAGCTCGCGCTCGATGGCCGACTCCAGTTAGGCCGCACTCACGTGGGCTGGACAATTAGGGCCCAATCCCGCAAAGCGGCCTCTCCCTGGATCAACCTTGAGCATCTGGTGCGCGCGCTTACTGGGCTGGGCCAGATGCATCTGACGTTATATACACTCGAGTGGTAGGTAGAACAATTTGAAATACAAAAAAAAAAAAACTGTTATTACTCCAGCTCCAGGGCGTTTGTTAAACCCCATCAGTGCATTTAGGGACGGCAGATATTATAGCTTCGTGAGTGAACGAGAGTTCCTTTTATTGACGTTATTTTGGTTTTCTCCTCCCAAAGTGTTTTTGTATTCATATCTTTTTCAATAAAATCATTTTTCCTTACTATTTTTTTACTCCTATAAAGTGCTTTTTCCCTTAATAAACTGTCTTTGTAGCATATGTTTCTTCCTCCAACTTTAGAACTGGCAAATTGTCTCTCTCAATACTTTGAAACCATTTAAATAATCACTATGCTCTAGTTAGTAATAGTTTACAATGTGATTTTTTTCATTTAGCATATTCAAAAAAAAGTGATTTCTTCATTTCATTTGAAAATTCCAATAAACACCAAAATAAGGTTTTTAATCTAAAATATCTACAATTTGTAATATGTAAGTTTATAAAATTCTAAGAAAAAAAATTCTAGAGATGCATTGGGACACAATGAACTCGAATACAAACTTAGAGCTCATGAAAAATATATTTTCAAAATTCAAGAAATTAGATTTAACTCTAGGACGATGGGAAAATTATGTCTATTGAATTATAAAAATATTACTAAATGCATTTAAAACTTCCCATAATCAAAACATGAGATGGAGCAAGCATGAACCCATTCAATATTAGTATATGTTGCATTCATGTTGATTGCGTCTCATTTTATGTTGTGAAAATCTTTTAAACCCATTTTGGGAATTTTCCAATTTTTTTAAATTTTCTCATTTTCCTAGAGATCAATTGAACTTCTAGAAGCTTCTAAATATAATTTCATGATTTATAAGTATCTTATTTGGGTTTCTTGTGTCCCAGTCCGCATATAGAATTTTTGTTTGCTTTTTAGAAGCTTAGAGATGTTTTTTTTGTTTCAAAACTATATTTTTTTTTACTAGAATTTGTAGTAAATATGTCTAATGAATCATTATTAATCACCACCATTAGACCATTGGAACAATACTTTTGAGTTTGAAAGATTTACTAAGTTAATAATAGGAGCATATGTTTGCACCTAGCACTCACCCAACTTAGTATTACTTTTTTTTACAAGGGGGAGATCCTCACAGTGGTGGTCATTTTCATTAATTTTTAAAACAAGTACAAAGGTTTACATACGGTAATTAACTGAAGGTATCGAGCCAAACACAGAAGGTTGACCTAATGTCCTCCTTCATTCTACAAGACGAGAGTAAACATTGACTTTGAAAAGCACCTTCCACCTATCAAGACTAGGATTGTGTCTATGGAACACCTTGTCATTACGAAGTTTTCATAATTCCCAGGCTGCAAGCATGGTGACCTCTATGAAGCAAGGAATAGTACTTGAAAGGTTTTCCAAAACTTGCTATGACTTTTTTTGCGTATATTACATAATAGACTTCTTCATTATGTAGCTCTTGTTGACACCATCAAAATACATATATAGAACGTCAATCTGGAGTCTGGATAAATGAATTATGACTTCACACCAATGAAAACATGGCCAGTTTTGACAACCTAAACCATCTTAGGATTTGTATTTTAACACAAAAACTATCAGTTTTTTGATTGCCAACAGGGCAAGACCTTGCTGCACTATTAAAACATAAAAGACCAAGACCAATTGAGTGAATTCAGTTATACCATAAATTAATCTACTCTATTTTCTTATTGAGATTGACTTTGCTACTGTGCCTTTGTCTAGAAGTGGATTCTAGACATTCTAGTTAGCCTGTTAACATTAGAGCACTGCAAAGTACACTTGCTCCAATGGGGGTCTCTGTCGTCAAATGTTTGCCTGTCTGCAGGTGACATCGACAAAATGGATCGAACCGGTTTCACTCGATCGGTTTGCCTAGTGGCGCTAAATCAAGTTGCATTACGTGACATATTCAAGTATTTGGTACATCTAATGTAGTAATGTCAATAATCATATTAATGAAGCATGCCATGTTACAAGGAGGTTGTGGGGAGAGGCAATTATGGGATGATGTGGAGAAGCTTGCTAAGAGCATCTCCAAATAATTTGGTAAACCTATCCCTAATCTTGTTTTGTGGTATGATGATAACAAAACTCGCTCCCTGGAGGCATCCACATGGAAAGATACATGATGGATACTTGGTACATGTGTTTTTTCATTGCTTTTCGCCACCTAGAGATTCATTGTAATTGGATCTTTGGCCACTATTTTCATATATCAAGAATACTAAGAGGTAGAGTAGGCTATATAGATTGTACTTTGGTACGCGTATATGCAGGAGACTATGACGACCGGTATGTTCTTTTAAGAACGCGAGTTACTTTGCCCAATTAGCAACTCAATATGTACGAGACGATGTTGCGTAAATTTTTACCGAAGTGTATTTTTTATATCCAATAGTTTTTATGAAGTTAATTTGCAAAACTAATAAAATCTTGAACCCAGCTGTTTAGATCCCATTTGAGTTGCTCTCGTGAGCTACTTGCCAATCCTCATGGAGTATGTAAATCATAAGCTCCACGTGGCTAACAGCCTAACAGTGACGAAGTTCTTATCGTCCTATTTTTCTAAGCGTTGGAAAGATAACAAAGGGAACAAAATAAAGTGGTGTATGATCTTGCAACAATTATTAACGAGGAAGTCTAGTCATCGAGTTGTGTCTTTGTCTATCCATTCCTAGCTTGCAATGAAAAAAAAGAGGGAAAAGCCAAAATACGCTCCTAGAATCATACAAATTCCTGGCCTAGTTGATACGCGATCTAAGTTTTATTATTATCCGTTTGTGACAGGCACATGACACACTTGCGTAATCTCTTTATTTGAAATTATAAAACAGTTTGAAAAAGAGATATAAAGGGAGACGAGCAGGTTGACTGACACACGTGGCGAACGGTCACCAACCGGCACGCGTGATATTCACTGGGGTGGCGTCTTGTTCAATTCAAATAAAGGCCTTGTTTAGATATTAAAATTAATATTTAAAATTTACTATATAGAATTTTTATTTTTCGTCACATTAAAATATCGACACATATATGGAGTACTAAATATAGATGAAATAAAAAACTAATTAACAGTTTTATTGTACTTTACAAGACGAATATTTTAAGTTTAATTAATTAATGTTTGGACAATTATTACCAAATAAAAACAAAATTGCTACAGTGTGACGGGACACTTACTATGTAAATTTTATCCATCAAATTTAATAACTAAACGAGGCCAAAGTTGAATTCAAATTCAAATCACTCGAGGACGAGGAGGACCACCACCAACTCCAACTCCCAGATCTACTATCTCCCTTCTCGTCGGCAACAACTTTCCTTTCCTTTCGTCGTCCTCGCCGCCCCCACCCCGCTCCCCCGCTCCACTCCACCACCCGCCGGTCGGATCCGGATGTCTCCGCCCGCGCATCCACTCCACACCCGCAATTCCGCATCAGCGAACGCTAGCAGCGGCGGCGGCGGCGGCAGTTGGTAACCGCGCAATCGAGACGGCGGGCAACCTGCCCCGCCGCGGTCGCGGGGTATATATTGCCACCACCAGAATTCCAGGTGCCGCTTCTTGATTTGAATTCGAACCCAGGTCGGAGTAGGAGTAGGAATAGATCGAATTAGCTAACCACGGACGCTCTGCCTTCACCTTCTTTATTTAATTTTGTTGCTTCCTAGCCTTTTTGCTTTATATTATGGCCCCCCCCCTTCTCTCTCTGCCTCTTTAGCTTGTTTTGCACATTTTGGTAGGAGAAGAAGACGAGGAAGCGCCGATTCGTAGCGGCGCTGAGGAGGGCGACATCGAGGAGCCGCTGGTCTCACGCCGCACCGTGAGTTCTTCAGTCCTTCTCCTTTCTTTCCTCCGGTTCCGCGAAAGCTGAAAATCAGTTTTTCTCCCCTTTCTTGCCAAAGTTATCTGAAGACATTGTTCTTTGTCTGTAATTCAAGTTCCAGCCTTGGAAACATGCTATTTCCTCCCTGCTATCTTCTTAGTATTTGATAGATAGATAGATTAATGGTACTTTCTCGATTCCCAACATGAGTCCTTGGGTGACTCTAGTTTTGGGACAGGACAGGTCACTTTTCAGATAATTAGGGTGATTCTGAGTGTAACTTTAACTTATCTCAGCTTGTCTCGCTATTCTAACAAATTACTACTACTCGTACTGGAAAGAAGGTTTTCATCTTTTCCTGATATATTCTTTGCTAGTGGATGTGGTTGTGGATGTGCTTTTCAAGTGGATGGCGTGGGTCCTTCACCTCTAGATATTTTCCAAGTTTTGTCTGGGGTGAAATAAAGTATACAGATACCATAAGATAATTCAGTCCACTTGTACTGTAGTTTGACTTTGATGTCACTAGTCACAGTCCTAGGTCATAATAATTGCCGGAAAACAACAAGACCAGTGGGCAAATACTATTAGTCGAAGGCAATAAATTATAATTGAACCATACTCAATCGAGGAAATTTGAGGGAACCCTTCCCCCATGGATGCCTAGTATCTTAAGAAGAAAGAGAATTTGGGTATAATCCTCATACTCTCCGTCTGGACATACTTTGTTTTGGTGACTACTGATGATAGCCCGTGTCAGCCTGCAACAACACACAATCTTAAAGTTCTCAGTAGCCTTGTGCCTTTGGTTTAAGTGCTGTCACCATTTGGCTGTGTTAATTATTGGGCACCACTTTACTAGTTAAACTAGTTGACTTAATCGATCAGATGAGAAACACTGGTGCAGTTTTTAATGATCTATAGTCGAACCAGTTTATTTGAGCTTTGTCCACTTGGGCTTGGAACTAGTATGATTGGAGTAAACATATGTATCTTTTGTTTCGGTGTCAATAGATAGCTGGTGTCAGCGAATAACCAACTAACAATCTCTGCTGCCAAAGTGCCAATTGGCATGAATTTCTGTTTGCCGACCCATTAAGCAGCCTCAACTGTCCAATATCTAATTATTAGTAGAAGTTAATCTAGTTGACTTAGTGGATCCAGTGAAAAGCTTGGGTTTATACCTTTTTTTTTCAAGGTTCTGTACTTGAGTCAGAGCTTTGCCTCTTGGTTGTCTTGAAGTTTCAAAACTTCGAGCCCGTCTTTTCAAGTTCAGAGGTATAGGAAAATCATGATTCCATTTTACTTAGCTAAGTTAAATTTGCAGGGTTGCTGTTCATGTATGTCAAGCGAGATTTCCTACTTGTTTCTGTTCAGTTGACCTTTTAGTAATTCAATCTTTGCAGTTTCTTATGGATACAGATTGCTAGACTCTCTGTGGTTCTTTTTTCTGTCTTCTTTTGCTTGCCTCTGGCAAATAAGTTACACATGTTTCTTTTTTGAGTTTCTAGCGCCATCATGCTTCTGGTGGCATTCTTGCTTTTTTTAGTTTTAGTTTCTTTTGACTGAATGATTTATGTGAAGTTATTTGAATAATTTTTTATGATCTCATGTGGTCCTTATTGATTAAAGAAATGGCGGGCTTTGGATATCTGTGTGGAACTGCTTATATCTGTAGATATATCTGTATTTCCAGATGTGTCCAGTTGATTACAATTTGATCCCTCATGAGTTTGTGTAAACGTGAAATATTTTCTCTGTTGTCTGCTTGGTGATTTTGAACCCTTATTCTTGTTTGATCACACCATTTTAATTTCATAATCGTAATTTATTAGATTGCCTGCATTATGTTACAATTATCTGTTATTTTGTTCACTCCTCTCAAATGATAAATGACATTGTCAGTTTTTACCAACATCACATAAGTAGAACTCGAACGGTTATCAGAAACTGTCAAATATCATGGTTACTCAAATTTTTTTTCTGTTTTAGAACATATTACATTTTTCCTAGTATGGAAAATACAATTTGATACTGTCGACCTGCTCTGGTCAGTGAAGTTATAACTAGTATTCAACTAGCCTTGTTTTACCGACTGATGTTTGAAATCGATATTGTCTTCTAGTGGTAGGACTTATGTACTTGTCAAATAAGATTGATCCTCTTTCAGCTGTTAAATTTGCGTCCTGTGTATCATGACATGTTCATATGTCAGTTGTTTTTAGCATGGTTGATAGTTTGTTTGTATAACTCCAGTATTTTCCTGTGTCCCTAGCACATATTTGAAGTGTCTTTAAAACATGATAAAGAAAGGTTGTCAGCATGCTTTTTTGTTTGTTTTTACCAAAGCTTATACCTTTTATTTTAATTTGGAACTGAAGTTTCAATATATATTAATTCACATGGAAATGCCTTGGTTTCCAGGTCTATACATTAATGATATCATTAAATACATCGTGTTTCTGTAATTATTCAACTGCTATAACTCATAGGACATGCTAAATTGTCACTGTTAATGTCTATGCTGTATACTGATGGAACATGAGAACTACCTTTGCACCCTTTAGGAAAGAGTCATGACTCAACATTTGTCTTGCAGTGTTGTGAAGCTCTTGATTGCCCTTGATGGTCACTGGTGTTTGCTCCCTTACTCTCTTTGTTTTTGTAGGAGACAATGGCAGACCAGTTAGGGTCTTACACTATTAGATCCCATGGAATGATATTGGCAAGATTGCACATGTATGACTGGATAATACTTCTCCTCCTTGCTGTCATAGACGGGCTGTTGAATATAATTGAACCATTTCACCGTTTTGTTGGAAAAGACATGATGACTGACTTGAGATATCCTATGAAGGACAATACAGTGCCATTTTGGGCTGTTCCAGTATGTCCTGGTATCCTTATCTTTCAGTATGTTTTGATCCTGTTACATCCATGCAAAAGTTCTTGTGTAGTTCTTAGCTGTTTTTCTTATTTGCAGCTGATTGGAATTATACTGCCTTGGGCCATCTTTATTGGAATTTACTTCAAACAGAAGAATTTTTATGATTTGCATCATGGCATACTGGGTATTTTTCATATTTATCATCCCTTCAATAAGTTGATTAGTGCAAGAGAAACATATCTGAAAAATGGAAATTTTGTAGGTATTCTATATTCAGTGCTCATAACTGCAGTGATTACTGATGCAATTAAGGATGGTGTTGGACGGCCTCGTCCAGATTTTTTCTGGCGCTGTTTCCCTGATGGAAATGATGTAAGATAAAATTAAAAACTAACATATAGTCCTGTAGCAAGTTCATCTGTGTTGATATGTATATGGTTCAAAAATTTGCATAGAATCTGGTCTGATTACATTATCTTTAAGGTTTATGATATCAATACTACTGGTGTTATATGCAATGGAGTGAAGAGTGTAATCAAGGAAGGCCACAAGAGCTTTCCCAGTGGACACAGTTCATGTAAGTAATGGCATAACCACATAAGTAGTCAAATAGCCTGTAACCGCATATGTTATCCTTTGTAAGATTAATACTTTTAGTGCACTTGTTGCCCAAATATATGGACCACTTTACAGTGGAAAACCTATATACTGTTAAAAGTTAACCGCCACTTGTCATATTCATTACAATTAAATTGGCCTACCACATTTTGATGATATGTCTAAAATACCATTGCAAGGTACTTGAGGAAATATATTTTTCCAGTACCGGTCGTCTTTTTTTTTGGGAGAAAAGAAAATGGGTCAACGTTGATGCCTTGGGCATGCTAGTTCTAATAATCAGAGAAAATGGATGTCTTTGTGGCTGGGGGCTAAGACATCAGTTGGGCATGGTGACAACGTGCATTGGTGGACAGTTTTTGTGGCTTTGCATGATTCTGCATTGGTGATAGGGGGCAAGAAAATTGCAAACAAGTGGTGTGCAGTCAATGAGACTATCTGTGCTGTCTGCTACTTTGTGCCTGAGAAGTTAGGCCACAGGAGTGACCAAGTAATTCCAAACAATGGATTCTCTTGCGTCTTGCCTGCCATGTTCTATGGAAATATTGAATGCCACAGACCAGACCTCAAAATTGGCCACTCGAATGCCTGGCTGAAATTTAAGCATTGTTTTCTGAGCCTTTTCTGAGATATGATCCATGAGTCCAAGAAAAATGGAGAAAAAGTGATTCAAACATTTTGTACACATGTTTCCGAGAGCAAGCAGGCATGAAAACTGGAGTATGTTTGAGTTACCTTGGGGCAAGCTGCACATGCATGCACCAGAGTAGTGGAGTGAGTGAATTTAGGTTGTAAAGTAGAAGGACCTCTGTGCATGATCAGCAGATCAACCAGTTACTCTCTTTTCATTTATAATCATATTAACTATTGTAACATTCCCAAACTCGTTTAATTTAGTACTGAAGCATAAGTTCTCTTTTTATATGCTGAAGTTAAGTTCCAACTTGGCACCTCATGATATATATATATTTTTTTTACAGTGTGATGGTTCTATCATCTAAAATTTGTATTACACTACTTCAGGGTCTTTTGCCGGTCTAGGCTTCCTTGCATGGTATTTAGCTGGGAAAATCGCGGCTTTTGATCGCAAGGGACATATTGCGAAGCTATGCATTGTGTTTCTGCCTCTCCTTACTGCTGCACTTGTGGCTGTTTCTCGAGTGGATGACTACTGGCATCATTGGCAAGATGTATTTGCAGGGGGTCTTATAGGTATGTAATTTTTGATAAATCTTTTCTAAAGAGATGTAGATTTTTTGAGATGTTCTGAAATACATAATTGATCATATTTCTCGCCATGGCCACTTGCCTGCAGGTCTTACAGTTGCTTCATTTTGCTATCTACAATTTTTCCCATATCCTTTTGATGGCGATGGTACCTACTATTCACTGTTCTACCAACTAATGAGTTTTCAGGTTTTGTTCAACATGTCACAGAATATTGTACATCTTTGCAGCTTGGTGGCCTCATGCATACATGGCCCAGGTAGCCGAGGAACGGAGCAGCAGAAATGCAAACTCCTACAACGTGAGACCAACCGAGATCGAAACAGTCAACATTCCTGGCCATGGTGGGATGACCCTAAGAGATACTCTAAATGATCTGGAGTCTGGTAGTGACAGGAGATTGTGAGATGAGTCTGGATACCGTGGCCCATGGGAGCTGCTTGCAAATGTATACAGGTAGATCTATTGTAGAGCTGTTGACTGCTGCTGCCACCATGATAGGGGGAGGCTTGTTTAGAGGGGCTTGGCAGCAAATTACTTGGTACTTTGATAGGGGTGTTGTTTCTTCTGACAATCTTTGGGTTTCCTTTGTTTATACTTCTTGAGTCAAGAGTTGTGGTTAAAGTTTTTTTTGGCTTACACTCTTTGTAGTCAGCTTGGTCAGTGTATTCAGCAACTATGATCCGATCAGATGTGCAGGGTAAATGGGTTTTGCAGTCGATTGTGGATTTTTGCTCTTATATTAAAGCGTGAAATTCAGTTGCCACCATAATCAGTTGCCAGTGAAACCCATGATGTTCTGCCTGCATTTTTTTTTTCTTTCTGTTGGGAATATGTTGTACTGCACTTCGAACCTCCATTTTTCTGCTGTGCTCCTTTTTGTTATGAGCGAATGTGTTCATCCATATTTCAGACTTACACAATTTGAATCACGCAAATATTTTGATGCAGGGCAAGGATGCCCTGATGTATAGTTTGAGGCCCATGTGTTCCTACGGCCTACGGGAAACTGGTGACAGCAGCAGTAGTATGCAATCCAAATGTTCATGTGTTCCTCCTCCGTCCCCATCGTTCAGGATGGAATACGGTTCTTTACGAACAGCATGCAAAAAGACCCAACATATCCTAATTCTACTAATCCCTCCTCTCTTGCGCTTCTCTTCCGTATGTTGGAGACTGGTGTTCCTCCTGGGTGTTGGAGTACATGTCAAGGCTCATGTCTTGTTAGATGGGATGTAATGTCAATATCCGTAGCATCTTTTTTTTTTTCAGCCGGATGGTCTTATTGGTCTATATGGAACCAAAATGCTTGTAGGAGTATATATATATATATCTTCTCTTGATCGTCTCACATGTGTCAAGCCCTTTTATACCTGGAAAGCCTCCATCACAGAATCAAGACATGCATGTCCACGGGAAGATGGTGCATCCCAAACCGTAGGAGAATATACTCTAAAAAAAATGAATTCCTAACAAATTTAGGATGGATTAGGAAATGTTGAGCCTTAATAGCTTTCTAGTTGCCTAGAATCCTAATTGGGGCAGTGTTGTTTGGAGCATCCAATAGCGTGGAGAGAGAGAGAGTAACAGTACCAAGTATCATCATTTGCATGCTCGGGATTGTGGATTGTAGAATTTGGGGCACGTGAAATTTGTCGAGAGGCTGTGTTAAATACGACTGTGACCACCAGAGAGATTAATGGGATCGGTGGACGTCCACCTCCAGAAATCCATCATTTAGGATACTTGTAATGTAGACTTTATTATAGGATCTAAACCTATTTATTACATCAAATATTATATATTTAGAGTCTAAATAACACTTGAAGTCTTATTTTTTCTCACTCTCTCTTCAAGCTGCCACATCAGCAAAATACCGTAAATAAGGGATAATAACTTATCTTGGACTTTATGGTAGAGTCTAGCATGAGTGTCCTTAGTAGAAAAAAGTTTTAGGCTCCGATTGATTAAGGACAGTAGTAACTGCTAAACAAACAGGCTTGTGGGGACTCGGGAGAAAGAAAGGACCGTTAGTTGAGCAATATTGTTTTTCTTCCCATTAGTATTTCGTATGATGGACGTACCAATTAGGCAATGCAACTCAAACATGTACACAAAAGGGGGACATGGATTTTTTTTGGGAAGATAAGATCGAGGATTTTTAGAACAGGCAAGAGGGAAAGCTCGCGCCAACCCGCATCGCCGAATGCCTTCGCCGGACGCTCACCGGCGGTGAGGTCCCCTCTAGCTTACGAAAAGTAGGAGAATAGACTTGGGAGACGACGCGCGTCGACTGACCGACGAGTTTTTCTCCTTCCCCTCCGGTTGCTGGCGCGAGGGCATGGCGGGGGGAGCCAATTGCAGGGGGTGTGGAGGTACGATTTCATTCTGCAAATTGATTGGGGCGTTTGTGTGCTTATCCTTCTACATGGGAGACTTGGAGGGCTCTGCTGGGGAGCAGACGAATTCAATGTCCCCGGTGAAGATTGGCACAATCGGTAAAGGTTGGGGTAAGCTGGCCGCCATTGACGATGACTACTGGCCGTCGTTGGAATAGAGGGTTCAAGCTGGCCGGTGGAAATCTTGGCGCCTAACTATGGTATCGGGACGGATCACCAATTGGATTGCAGAGGAGGCAGGCTACCAACCTTCGACCCAAGGAGGATTCAACGAGTTAAAGCAAATGTGAAGCGAGAAATTAAGCAACATTTGTTTGGGGGGTGACTCAATCAGATTGGCTGCCGGATTTAGCGAATTTCGCTGATCGATTGGATGAATCCATGAAGATGAACTATTTGTCGTGTGTGGTGAGTCCTCGGGAGAATGAGAGACAGACGCCATGGACAGTGTCCCTCCCGAAGGAACAGAGTCTGGCGCAGAAGCCAATTGACTCAAGGTTTGACCATTCCTGGGTCCCGAATGTGAAACCTGGACATGGGTCTGGACTAGGGCCAGGCTTATTCTGGATCCCTAAAGGCAGACTGGCGTTGGATATCTTGCATCCGGCTTGGCGAGACGAAACAAGGAAGTGGGGGGCTTCTGGCTAAGGATACTTCTCCCCCAAAACCTCTCTCTCAATCCTTTGCCCAAGCTGCTATGGCGCGCGAGCCGAGAGGCAAGCGCCGCCAGGATGATTGGATGGACAGGGATGATCTTTTGGGAGAAGAGCTAGAGATCAAGATCTGCGGCACCAATTGCAAAAGCGGGGATTCAAGGAGAGGAGAATTGAAGCTTATGGTACGGGAGGATCTGGTGGAGGCGACAAGGAAGGGGCTGGCAACTGCAAGCAACTCCCTGCTGGTAGGGAATTGAACTATCAGCATGTTGGTTGGCAAGAGCAACAACAATTTAGTGGAGGCAACTTCCAGCAGGGGGATGGCGAGGTAACCAACAGGGCAGATGGAGCAATAATCAGCAGGGGAACTGGAATCAACTAGAGGATGGGAATCGACATGGTAACCAAGAATGGATGGATCGCCCAGCAGACAAGGTATTTTGTCCCAAAGGTATGAAACTGCCAAACTCCAGTGGGGATATTCAGTGCTACAAGTGTCTGGGTTATGGGCATCACCAATCTGAGTGTGAGAAAGAGCCGGTTTGTTACAAATGCTTTAAGGAAGGACACTTGGCTGCTGATTGTGGCTCTTCCGGGGGAAAGAAGCTCCAGATGTTTGGTTTTGGCTTTCCTGGTCAAGGATTCTATTCTATGAATATTCCAGTGGTCAAAGTGCAAGAGAAGACTAACTCTGGAATCCTCACAATTAAAGAAGGAGATGCTAATGAGGAGAAGGTTGACAAAGAATTGAAACACCTGGTAAGGGAGGACTTAGACTTCAATGTTAGGAAGTTGGATAAAAATGAGTTTATGGTGCTCTTCCCTGATAAGAATTCCCTTGACACATTCACTAGAATGACTGATTTTGGTATGAAGGTATTTGGGCTTAAAAGTACTCTGAAGAAAGCAACCAGGGACTATGCAGTGTCTTCTGTTTTCCAAACTGTCTGGATCAAAATCCATAATGTGTCAGACATTGCTAGAGATGAAGAGTTAGTTAAGCTACTGGCCAACCTGGTTGCTGAACCGTTGGTAATAGATGAATTGGCTCTGATCAGGCATGGGCCTGTCAGATTCAAAGGAAGATGCAAAAATCTGAAAGCTACCCAAGGTGGCTTGGAAGTTTTCTTCAATGGAGAGGGGGTTATTTTGATCTATGTGGTAGAAAAACCTACAGGCAACAATTCTAGGGGTGGAGGAGGGCCTCCTGGGCATGGAAGAAGAGATGATTCCCATAATAGAGATCATGAAGATAATGCAAAGGGAGACAGGAACAGGAGAGGTCAAGGGAAATTTGAGAGGATGGGTAGAATTGGCAAAGAAGGGTATAATAGTGTAGAGGACTACATGATGGAACACTTGGAAGAGGTCAATAGCAAAGGCAGTAATGGTAAGCAAGCAGTGCAATTTACAGAACCAATTGCTGCTTTTCACCTTGATCTGGGCCTGATAAAGCTAAACAATGTAGTTTCACCTCAGAAGGGAGAGGTAGAGACTAATGGTGTACAAGGGATAGAGAAGATGGGAGCAGCTGAGACTGAATCTTAATCTGAGCAGGAATTGGTTCCAAATGAAAACCATGTGGTGGTACATGGCAGGGATGGTGCTTTCTTAATGGACAAATCTAGCTAGCCTAATTTGATATTGAGGGGAGAATCATAGGAATCTGAGCCTAAGGAGTCATTAACCTAGGAAAACTCCATGCTTTCTCAGGATATTTTCACTGTCACTTCATCTGAGGTAATTACTGACCCCCAAACTGGATCCTTGGGAGAGGATCTCATGGATAGCCTCTCTGATAAGAGTAGGTGTAACATCCCTAAAAGCCAAACACCAAAAATCACAACCAACAAATTTTTTTTCTAAAATAACTAATGGTTGGTGAGTGTCATGTAGGAAAACATCCAATAGTTGCACAAGTAGCACCAACTGCTAGAGAAGCATTTGCATTTAATCAATAAGAGTTTGATTTGCTTCTTATTTGATTTTATGTGATATAATAAAATCAAATAAACCTTTATATCATATGTGGCTAATATATGTTATTAACCATGGACATGGCTTCCAACAACTCCATGAGACCCTAGTGGACCTACCATGGATGTACACACCATGGTCACTAACTTGCTAACATGGGATCTTAAGCTTGTTTAGTTGCTTGGTTATGAAATAGATTTAAGAAAAGGAAAGAAAAGGAGTTGGAAAAGGAGAAGGCAAATCGGCCCAAGCTGCCAAAGCAAACAGACCCGGCCTATTCCCTCTCCCCTGCGGCCTGGCCCGCCTCCTCGCACCGGCCTGCTGCCTCCTTTCCCACCGGCCTAATCTGTCCCCCTTGGCGGCCTGCCTTGCAAATCTCAGCGGTGCAGGCGGCCACCCGCTACCCGTGCACGCCACCATGGCCAACGCGGCCGCTGCCGCCCGGCCTGCCAACACGCGGCCCAGCCTTTCCAACGCGACTGGCGCCTGCCTCCTCCGCACGCCGACCCAAAAAGCCGAATCGGCCCAAGATGAGGCCGCCAGCACCGCGCGCCCACCCACTCTCGTTGACGCATGGGGCCCACCGTCAGCTCCTACCTTTAACCAATTTTGCTCACCTCCTTTGCCTTTCCGATGGACAAAAATGGCAATAGCTCCTCCGCCGTCCGTCTCGTGCTGTGCGCGTGCTAATGCACACCACGCCACCGTCGTACCTCCCAAAAACCCTAGCGGCCCCTCGGCTCGCCCCTGCCCCACCAACGGCGCACGCTGGTGGACCCGACCGTGACGCCATGGCCACCTCGCCCTGGCTAGGGAATCATGAGGCGAACCTGCTACCGCCGTGCGCACCCGTGACCGCTCTAAAACCCTAGCTCGGGTGCGCCTCGACTGCTCGATCGCCTCTCCCTCTGCATCCGCTGTTCGCGGCCTTGCCAGCCCGCCGTGTTCGCCACAACTGCTATAAAAAGGGAGGCCACCGCGGCCATTAGGGTTCCCCTATGCCAGCCGCCATCTTGCTGGCAATCACTCACATCTCACTCACCTACCAGTTAGAGAAGGAGGAGTTGGGGAGGAGGGAGTCATCGGAGGCGGAGAGAAGGACGCCGGAGCCAGAGCAGAGGAGTCAGACCTGCGCGCTGCCGCCGTTGCTGCTCACCAGAGAAGGATTGATGACCCCGTTTGACTACGTCAAGCGCACCGTACCACTCTGCTTCCTCTCCCTCGAGTCGACATAGCCGCTGCTATCCACCAGCACAGCCACGGGAAGGTGAGGAACTCTGTCGCCCCAGCTCTTGCCATGGCCATCGCTGGAGCGTCGTTCCACTGCATGATAGGTCTCATTAACTCCGTAGTTGAGTCCGCATAGGCCAAGAATGCCAGTTTGGCAAGGTCTTGGAGCATGGCAATGACCAGTGAGGGCGCGCCACTTTGCCACCCTTGGTCGCCATGGCTCCCGGCCACCGGAGCGCCCGCCATGGCTCTCGCAGCCACGCGCGCCCTGCCGTGCCTCCATAGTCGCGTGTTTAGTCACCTTGGAGCTCCCAGCTGCTCCGCACATAGGAAGAAGGAGAAGACGGAGCTCAATTTGAAGGATGGTCGGAGCTCCATGCCACCGACGCCCTCTGCCACCGCCGCGCTGACATCACCTGCCCAGGAGCTCGTTTTCTCCAAATTAGAGGACTCGCTCTGTCTGCCTTGGCTCCTCGAAGCCCGCATGCATGCTCAAGCCACCACTTTCATATCAGGGTGCTTGGCAGCTGTGCCACTGCCGTCCTGCATCGCCGCGTCACGAGCGTCGGCCAGCCGGCGCGTCGTCAGTGCGCCGCACCACCCCCGACGCACCCCTAGTGGCCCAACGGAGCCCTAGCCATAGCCTCTCCCAGCCATTCCGATGGGGGGCCGCCGCGCCGTGCGCCGGCGGTGAGCTCTCGCCATGTCTGCGCGTGTGAAAGGGAGGGGAAAAGGGGGGAGGTCCCTGCCCCATGTGGACCGAGTCCACCTCTGGTCCAGCTGGACCTGGACTATGTCTATACCGCAAAAGCCATAGACTCGGCCTAGTTGAATTTGACCCGCCACGTGGCCTGACCCATCCTTGACACGTGTCCGGGCCGGGTCGACCCAACCCGGCCCCACTCAGGCCCACCAGGACCCAATGTGGGCCCGGTCGGCGTTGACCGTTGACCTAAGACCCACCTATAAGCCACTGGTTGACCTGGCCCCACATGTTAGTGCTGACGTCAGCATGACATCAGTGTGATGTCAGCCCTGTGCCCTTGCTGCTGATCCCACCGTGCCACGTGGACCAATCAGAAGCTGCCAGTGCTGACGTTAGCATGACATCAGCGTGACGTCAGCCCTGCGCCCTTGCTGCTGATCTCACAGTGCCACATGGACCAATCAGAAGCTGCCACGTGTCACACTCTGGTTTTATCCAGTCCTTTTTCTTTTTTAGAATATGATATAATCATGTAAAATTCATAACTTCTTCATATGAACTCCGAAAATTATGAACCAAGTGTCCAAATTTTCATAAAAATGAGCTCTACGTCTTAGGCTTATGTATGTTTGCATTTGGAGTTATTGGATTTTATTTGGTTCTTTGTGTTAATCTATAAGGGTCGCTCCCGCAACCATTATGTCTCGATTTCAGATCCTACGAAGGAGTTGCCCGAGGAGGAGGACTAGGAGCGCGCCAAGGACTTGAGAGAGGACTTAAGTGACAACTTTTAGGTGCCACGTCCCACCCAACCTCGTAGATCCTATTACGCATGCAACATAATAAAATGCTAGTGCTCTACTTTATGCAATAATGCTATGATATGCTATGTTAGGATTGCATGGTAGATTATTTGTATGCCTATTCCTTGTCGTAACCTTTACCCTCCTCATCCGTTTATAGGATAGACACGCCATGCAATGCTTGTTACTTGCTACTTATACTCCACTTGCATTATATTGGTGATATGATGCTGAAGGTGGACCTTGGGTGGATTCGGCTCGTGATGCCGGATTTGGTGATCGTATGGGTGTCTCTAGGTAATATAACGCGGGAGGGTTGTCTAGCGAGGGTCGAGTCGACTAGACAGGATTTTCGATGAGCTTTTAGAGCGAGTCTTGCCGAGGGGGTGCAACTTGGGCACCCCTGTGTTCTTAGTACTTGTGGCGGGTACATTGTGACTTAAGGAGATCTCGGGGTCGAGAGCCTTTGTGGATCGAAGCCCTGAGAAGGAAGGGGGTATTGAGGCCCTATTTGAGGAGATATCCTGTCTGGTCCCCTAGGACCTGTTGTCTCTTGAGAACTGGAACCACGGACCCCTTCGTACACACCACTCGCCCCAGATGAACAGGGGATGGATGATTTCAGCTACCTAGGACGGTGCCACTACTACTCGGCGTACGCAGTGTAGGAAGGTATGGGTAGAGCTCACACCCTTCCGAGACGTTCATGTATCCTCCTCCGAGCATCGGCCCCTCCGAGCATGGATTCATGACTTCACAGTTTCATCCACTCCAGACTAGACTTGGGGTGTTCCAGGGCTGAGAGGTAGGGTGGCATTGTCATAGTTAGATGGTTATTTTGCTATCAGCCTAGGTGATCTAGAGCACCAATGATGGTTATCTTGTGGATGGTTGGCATTCGTCGGTTATAGGTGTACACACTCTGCAGAGTTGTTTGAATCTATATATATAGTCCGTGGCCTCGGTATGGCCATTTCATGACCTACGCTTCATTTGAGTAGTGAGATGAGTCCCTTCTACCTCCCCCCTGAGTGATGTTGATGTTGTTACCCTACGGCATGATGGCCGATTAGGCACGGATGAGAGGGAGTTGTCCATTGCCGCCCACTTGTGAGCGTGGTTTGCTGAGTGAGATGAGAGGTTGATGGTTGGTGGTACAGTTGTGTGGGTTGGGAATGGATTAAAACTTGATGAACTGTTATTATATAATAATGATGACACTTGCATAGGAAACCTACAGCCATATATAGGCCCTCTTGATATACCCCTATGCATCCACTTTCCATAAAGGATAAGCAAAGCATAGGGTTGGAGCCGGTGGCCAGTACAAATCATACTAAAACTTATTTGGCAGGTGAGCCCGACTACGTCTACGATGACGAGATGCTCAAGGATTAGATGGTCTCGTGCCTACGCTCAAGATGGTTCAAGATGTTGCTTCTGTGATATCCCTTTACTTCTGCAGCTATTCCGGATGCTAGATACTCTAATGATTCCGCCATGTGGTGATATAATAATTTATGCATACCCCTCTATTGTATTCTTTTATATGATGTATGGCTTTGTAATCAACTATTATTGGATAATTGATGATTTGATCTCCTGGGCTATCATTATATCCTTCATTCTGTGTATTTTCCCTTCATGGAAAATTGAGGATGTTTCGGTAGGGACTCTGATCTTGATGAACCTATCCAGGGGTGGTCTGCTTCCAAAGCTAAGAACAAGGGAAATAAGAAGAAGAAACAGGTGTTGATGGCCACAAGAACTAGCTCCAGAAGGCCAAGGGATGGGATCCCTATTGCTACGAAGGTGGCTATGGCTAAGGCAAAAAACAACATGGAAGGTACGCCCACCCACAACACTTTTACAATACTTGCAAATACCTCCAACAATATTCTTCATAATGTCGTATGTGATTTAAACATTGATCTAGAAAACATAGATGATCAGTTAGATGTTTTTAAATTAGAAGAGAGAGCTAGAGCGACTGCGGCTGAAGCCAACTACAGACATTACCTTGACAAGCAGAAAGAAAAGACTGCTCCTGAGGGGGAGAGGGATCTTGATGAGTATGCCATGGGGGCAACTGAAAATAGCATGAGATATGGTGCTGCATGTCTCTCCAAGGGGGATGAGAGATGAGAGTTACTAGTGCCTTACAAGAAGAGATCTACCTTCTCACTAGTTTAACATGAGGATCCTTTTTTTGGAATGTGAGGGGTTTAGGGAAAGCTTATAGGAGGAGAATGGTGGCTAACCACATTTCTCAGCAAAACTTGGATATGATTTCTCTTTAGGAGACCATCAAAAGTGACTTTTTTGAGTCTGAACTAAAAGAGCTGAGTGGTAACAAAAACATTTGCTGGTTATGGATTCCTGCTAGTGGCCACTCCGGGGGATTGGCTACTGGTATCAACAGAGAGTTGTTTGAAATTAAACATGCTGAACTGCTACATTATAGTATTTGGATTCAGGTTAGAAATAGAATCAACAACTTTAGGTTCTGGATAGCTAATGTGCATGGCCCTGTGAAACACGATTCTTCTGAAGATTTCCTGAATGAATTGTGTAACCAGATGGAGAATGAGTTACTGCCAATTTTGTTAGGGGGGACTTCAATCTGATAAGGAAAAATTGTGAGAGAAACATGGGTCAGGGTGACCAAATCTAATGAATATTTTCAACAAATTCATTGGACATTTTCATCTAAGGGAGATCTTTGTGAATGGCTCTAGATTTACCTAGTCCAACAAGCAGAAAGACCCATTGCTAGGAAAACTAGACAAAGTCTTGATGACTGATAATTGGGAATTAGCTCATCCTACCTGCTATGCTTGGACAAAAGCTAGGGTGGGGTCAGATAATTGCCTATAGTGGTGGACTCAGGGGAAAAAGGGACCATCAGGCCTTCCTACTTTTCTTTTGATGGTCAATGGATGTTACAGGAAGGGTTCAAAGAGTTGGTTGAAACCAAATGGGAAGCTTTTAAAGCAAATTATGTCAGTTACTCCTACTCCTTGGATGTATGGCATGGGTGCCACCAAAAACTCAGGCAGTTCTTGAAAGGCTAGAACCTAAACTAGAAAGGAGAGAAAAGAGCTAAAAAAGACAGACTAACTAACAAGATCCAAGAATTGGATACTTGGGCTGAGTCTAGACTGCTATCCATGGAGGAATGGGAGGAGAGGATAGCTCTAGACTAGGAAATGGATCACCTATGCCTCTTGGAGGAGACCCATTGGAGACAGAGGTCAGGGAAAATGTGGCTATTACAAGGTGATGCAAATTCCAGATTCTTTCACCAATTTTCTAATGGGAGGAGAAAGAAAAGCACAATTACTATGCTTGAATCTAAATAAGGGGAGATAAGGGGGCAAAAAGATATCACTGAACATGCAGTGAACTATTAAAAATCTTTATTTGGATAAAGTGTCAACTGTGAGATGAGATTGGGACCTCAATTCTGGCCAGACAATCTAAAGGTGAGTGAAGATGATAAGGAATGGATGATTAGAGAGTTTGATCTGGCAGATATCAAAGCAACAATCATGTGAATGAAGGAATGTTCTGCTCCAGGTCCAAATGGCTTTGGAGTATCTTTCTTCAAAAAGGTTTGGGAATGCTTAAAGGGGGACATGAAGGTTGTATTTGATGATTTTCATTCTAGGAGACTGGACATTAAGAGACTGAATTATAGGGTGATTACCTTAGTATCTAAACTCAAGGAAGCAAACACAATCAAACAATATAGGCCCATCTGCTTGCTCAATGTAGACTATAAATGGATTACCAAGTCTCTTACCAAAAGTCTCACTCCCATTTCTAAAAAGATTATTGATCCTAACCAAACAGGATTCATCAAAGGGAGAAACATTGTGGAGGGGGTGGTAGTACTACATGAAACTCTACATGAACTAAGGAAGTCTAAAGGAAAGGGCCTAATCTTGAAAATTGACTTTGAGAAAGCTTATGATAGAGTGAGATGGGACTTTTTAGAGCAGGTAATGATGGGAAGAAACTTTCACCCTAAATGGGTAGCCTGGGTGATGGACACAGTTAAGGGTGGTAAGGTGTGCACAAATGTAAATGGGGAGAGAAGTAAATATTTTAGCACCTTTAGAGGGTTGAGGCAAGGGGATCCTCTCTCCCCTCTCCTGTTTAATCTGGTGGCTGATGTGCTTGGGGTGATGCTGGATAAGGCAACCAAGAAGGGACACATTGTTGGGGTGCTTAACCAGTTGGTATCTGGGGGATTTCCCACATTCAATATGCTGATGATATAGTGATCATGGTGGATGGATCTAACCTTTCAATCAGGAATTTGAAACTGATCTTGTATTGCTTTGAGTGGCTCACAGGTCCAAAAATCAATTATCACAAGAGTGAAGTCTGTGTCTTTGTGTTCAGCCAACAAGAAAAAGAGACCAAAGCCAACATGCTAAATTGTGTTCTAGGAAGTTTGCCTATTAAGTATCTAGGGATTCCTGTTAGTGATCATCACCTAAATATGAATGCATTCTCTCCTATTCTGCAGAAAATGACTAGTATGTTAGACCCTTGGAAGGGTAAATTCATTACATCTGGGGGGAGGCAGATACTAACCAACACATGCCTGAGTAGTATGCCAATGTATTGTATGGATTTTTATTGGCTTGCTGATGGTTTTCACAAAAATGGACACTCTGAGAGCCAACTTTCTTTGGAGAGGAGCTAAGAACAATTCCATGTTTCATATGGCTAGGTGGGAAGTGGTGAGTAGACCTAAGAACCAAGGGTTTTGGGGGTCCTGAACACAAGAATCTTGAATGATTGTCTGCTGAACAAATGGATCTGGAAAATCCTGCTAGAGCTTGATGCTCTGTGGTTCAAATTAATCAAGGCTAAATACTTAGGCAGTGGTAGCTTCTCGGTGCCCTGCAAGGAGAGCTCTCAGTTTTGGAGAGGGCTACACAAAGTGAAACCTATGTTTCAATGGGGTGCCATCTTCAAAGTAAAGAGTGGTTTGAATTGCAGGTTTTAGATAGATTGCTGGCTCCTTAATGTGCCTCTCAAAATTGCTTATGAGGATCTATTCTCAATGGTAAGGGACCCTAATTGCTCAATGGCTGAATGCTAGGATGGTGAGGAATGGTTTGTAGATTTCATAAGGTCTTTGAATCAGCAAGAATTTAACAATTGGGTGGAACTGAAGGAGAAATTAGCCAGTGTGAGTATATGCAAGGATGTTTGTGATGAGATCACTTGGACTCTAGAGAAAGATGGGATTTTCTCCACAAGATCCCTGTATAACTTCTTGATGTATGGGGGAGTTCCTGGTAAGCTGGCAGAGCAAATCTGGAAGTGCAAAGTTCCACTTAAAATCAGGTTCTTCTTATGGCAGGTGTTTAATAACAAACTACAATGTCCTATGAGTTTGGTAAAAAGAGGCTAGAAAGGGGGGAATCCTGCTATGTCTTGGAAACTGTTAATCATATTTTTTTTTCTCTTGTCACTTAGCCAAAATGATATGGGGTTTCTTACAAGCTATTTTCAGTTGGGAGGAATGGCCGCACTTGATTAAGAGCTTATCTAAATCCTGGTTGTTGGGTAGGGGGCCCTTACCCACCAGATTGATGCTTTTTGTATTTGCAGGTTTCGCCTGGGCACTCTGGACCAACAGAAACAAGATGGCGATCATACATGAATATCCAAAGACTCCTGCTGATGTTGTACATGTTGCACTGTCGTTTATGTAGAGTTGGAGTCGGTTGCTAAAAGAGGATGATCGTGCTTGGGTCCAAGACATGAAAGAGGAGATCTTGAAGTGGATGAAGGCCTTTGAACCCATCAAGTTGTCGGCTACTGACATTTTAGAATTCTAGTAGCACTGCTATTTTTAAGAGAGTGAGATTTTCCATTCCTATAAACTAGCAACCCCAGTATACTATGTGTACTTGTGGCTTTCTTAAAAGCTCAGGCTATGCCTCTTTTAAAAAACTCACACACCGCTAAGCTACCATCTATCCTATGGAGCCTCAGGACAATGTCGAGTTGAGCCACAGGATTCACCCCGTTCTTCCTGGTCTACGGGTCCGAGGCCGTCCTCTCCGCCAACCTTGAGTATGGGTCCCCTCGACTGAAGGCCTACAACGAGCTGACGAATGAGGAAGCATAGGAAAATGCCATCGACCAACTCGAAGAAGCTCGAGATATGGCCCTCCTTAAATCTGTGAGGTACCAGTAGACACTTCGATGCATGTTCGCAAGTGCGACCTCCATGTTGGTGACCTCGTCCTACGGAGAAGGCAGAGCAGCAAGGGCCGCCACAAGCTAAGTCCATCATGGGAAGGTCCCTACATCGCCGTGGAGGTGTTGAAGCCGGGAACCTACAAGCTAGCCAACGAAAAAGGCGAAACCTTCACCAATGCCTGGAACATTGAGCTGCTATGTCACTTTTACCCTTAAGGCCTTGAGGCTTTGTACATTTTCCATGTCATCAATGAATAAAAATTACTTTCAATTTTAGTATGCTTTTTTTCACAAGTTTGAGGTAGCCCCGACCCTGTCTCATCAGGGCCAAGCCTTCCTCGAGGTCTAACCCCCTAAGTTCCTAAAAAACTCGCACTCTTTTTTCGAAACTCGATGTCCATTCTTCTTTGTACGCTTTGATACGCATTTTCACTTAGTCAAAAATGCCATGAAATTATCCTTGAGGGTCCAGGGCTGTTGAGCCGTGAGATCGCCCACGCCCCTGCGCTACGGTACCTCCACTCACTCCCCCTTGATGGGCACAACCGTGCACCGAGTTTACTAAGTGAAAGTACAATCAGGCTGAAAAGAAAGAAAAGGACTTAAAATATGCAAGATATATACATTAGTGCATATTGTTTTAAGGCCACCAGGGCCACACCCTCACGATTTACAAAAACTAACTTATTACATGGGCCTCTTGCCCAGATATGGCTCACAGGCCCTCGCCTTCGTCAACGCCGGGAGGGACAACCTCGGGCTCAAAAAGGTTCGCCAGCTCACTACCAGGAACTTCTGCCGCCTCCATCAAACCTAGGCACATCTCGTGATTCTCGGCCTCGGACTACTTGGGATCAGAGATGAAGCCGGTGGAGACGACCCCCATGTCGTATGTGTAGCCCGAGCGGATGATAGCAAGCGCCCTCTTCACGCCATGATGGAGCGCCCCGCGAATCTACTCCCACATGATGCGGCCAAGGGCGTACATCCGTCAGAGGTAGGAAGTCCTGGGTACGTCACCCTCGACCTCCACCTCAGGCTCGACCTCCAAACTATCGCAAACCAAGGTAATGGCGCCCTGGAGCCTCTCATCTAACTCTGCCTTAGAACAGTAAAGATCCTGGAGCATCTTGGCACTCTTTTAGGCCTCGAGTTTCTGCTTCTTGAGGATTGAACGAAGAAACAAAGTCAGTCATGATGAACAGGACACTCAAGCCAAGAAATAAAGCCAAAAAAGAAAGCTCACCATTGGCATGGGACTCGAGGGCATCGACCGTGTCCTTCTTCTCTGCCTCAGCTCCTCGATCACCTTGCCGTTGCCCTCGAGAGCCTCCTCCTTCTCTTGGAGAATCCCCTCGGTGGTTAGGGTCTTGACACTGAGGTTTTCCCGCTCGCTAGTAACATTGAGGGCGTCGTGCTGACGGGTACTCTGGATGAGGTCTTCCTCGAGCTCCTTGATGCATGTCACGGATTCCCTGAGCTCTCCCTTCAGCGTTTTAACGCGCTCTACCGCCAAGGAGAGGTCCCTGAGGGTCTTCTGCGCCTCCCCTCGAGCCTTGGTAGCGTCGTCCTTGGCTTTGGCCTCCTCCTCCTTGGCCTTGGTCACCTCATCCCTGGCCTTGGCCACGTCCTCCTTTGCCTTTGCCGCCTCGGCTTGGGCAGCCTCGAGCTCTGCTTGAAGCACGGGAACCTGCTCCCATACACCCTTCATCATGTGGATGAACTGAGACTTAGTCTGGGAGCACCCCCTTAGGTCCTAAAAATTAAAGGCACAAGTTAGGATTAGGCGTTAGAAAGAAGGCAACTCGACCCCAAGACTATCGAAGAAAACCGGTTACCTTGAAGGCCCTGACTAAGCAGCAACGTCGATGGCCATCCATAGGGAATGTTGCATCCAAGCGCGGAACTCCTCGATGTGCTCCCAGCCCTCAACCTTCGTGGGATCGTTCATTTTGAATAGAAGTGCATCGGGGTCCGCCGGGTCCCAGAGCCGTAGAACCTCCTGGCCCCAGTGAGGAAGCTCCCTCACCATCTGATCACACACAACCGCTGTGATGCTGACCACTAGCTCGGCTGAGCCCCCTGGCACGATGCACCCGTGCGGCGAAGGAGGGGAACGTCGACTCTCCCTTGACCTCTGACGACTCAGCATCTCCCTCATTCTGCTTCCCTCTAATGGCAGCTAAACCAGAGGAGGGAACAACCACTAGGCTAGGGGCATATAGGGACCCCCGGCTAGCCGATGCCCTAGCTTGTGGTGGGCGAGGGAGCAGCGCCATTGCAACCTCCCCCGTCGTCGATGCCTCCGATGGGACCGCTTGCAGGATTGGCTACCTGACCAGCCTACCCACCTCCGGCGGGACATCCCCAGCTGCTAACTCTTCCTGCTGCTGCTGTCACGGTGGGCTCGAGGCCATTGGATCCTCCCGTAGTGGTTGTCGTGATAGGCTCGAGGACGCTAGCTCCTCAGGATGTTGCCACTGCTGCTGTTGCTGCTCCTCCTGTCGTTGTTGCTGTGGATGGCCCGAGGCCTGTAGCTCATCTTGTTGCTGCTTCTGCAGCTGCTCCCGTAGCTGCCGCTCCTCATACTATTGCAGCCACTGCGGCCACGGCTCCCACGGCTGCTGCTTTCATTGAGGGAGCCTCACTCCCACTTCTTGCGAGCGATCTGCCACCTCCTCCACATCACAAGCAGATAAGTCATCCTCCTCATCCACGATGATCACCAGGGCCTCCACCATCGACCCTGGCATGTGGCCATCAGTGACATCCTCGACGGTACCGGAGGGTGCCTCGCCCTGCTCCTAATTCTGGGCGGCATCATCACCCACCACGGCTCCCGGGGCGCTCGAGCCTGCAACGGAGGCAGCGCCCATTTGCTTGCCTCGAGCCATGGAGGCCTGTGCATCCTCTAGCCAAGAAGCTTCTACCGTAGACTGATCCTTTAGGGCAGTGGCTTTAGCTAATGCCGCCATCATCATGGTGACCTCAGCCTTTAACCGCTTGGCGGGCGTGGGGATCACCTCCTCCACCGGGCACTTGAACCTAAACAAGCACGAATGGACAATGTTGGGTATCCTAAAAATGGCAAAAGGGGAAAATAAAGACACACAGAAGCTTACCCCATGGGAATGATGGGTGCCCTTGTGAGCAACCTCGAAGCACTCGGGGGCTTCTGAGACCTACTTCTTGATGGACCCTTGGCGGGTCTGGAGCCTCCCAAGGTCATGGACGGTAACGCTCCTAGCGCCCTTTGCTCCTCCAAGGCCAACTGACCCCGTGTCTTGGCACTGAGGGTCAAGGACCTAGTGTGAGGTGGTGGCGTGCTGGATTTACCCCTCGACGATGTTGGTGGCGTCTTCCCGCACGTGCGTTGCGAAGCTGATCCCTCCGAGATCGAGGGATAGGCCATCCCCCTCCCCCGAAGCTGCTTAGGGGCCCTCGCCTCTCGACCCTCGACGGGTGTTGAGGTTGTTGGGAATATGCCCTAGAGGTAATCATAGAGATGATGATATTCCAGTTGTATCTATGACATGCATTAAGTGTTCACTGAATATCCATTATAGACAAGTTGTGTTGGTTGGCAATTATGTGAATTATTTGTGGAACTCAATACTTGTATGGTTATTCTAAAGTTCTCCCTGATCGGCGTTCTTGTGAGAACACACTTGAATATTAGACCAGCACATGTATTAGTTGATGACTATGTTTCACAAGTCATGGACATGGAGATGTAAAACTAAGAATGTCGGCACATGTGAGACATGTAGGCTGGACTGACCCGACAAGAGATTGTCTCTATTCATGTCATGTACATTATGTCCTTAGACCTGAGATTGTGGTATGTACTCAAGATGTGAAACGGCTACGTAGGGATTACCAAACGCTACTCCGTAACTGGGTAGTTATAAAGGTGGTCTTCGGGTGGTCGGGAAGCATGCTATCAGATATAGACAGTCAAGATGGAATTTGCCCCTCTTTGCATAAGAGAGATATCACTGGATCACTCAAGTGATTGGATCAACAAATGCATGGCCGTGCTTGGGTTAAGAGTTAACCTACGAGTTGAACCATATATCAATGGCAAAGGGAATAACTTGTACGTGGTCATAGTGGTTCATTTGATATGATCTTTGTGTACGCATAGGAGTTGTCATGTCTTGCTAGAGGCCACTGTCAACTATTGGGCGAGTAGAGTAGTCGGTCCATGTCTATGTATACACGAACCCATAGGGTCGCATGCTTAAGGGTTGGAAGTCTAGTTCGGGTTGGACTCGGATTAGACAAGGCTTAGGTTTCTTGATGGGCCTCCAGGTCGGGGTCGCTAGGGGACGCCTGTATAAGCAAGGGGTAGGGGCGAGGAAAAGGAACCTAATCTGATCTAATCGATACAGCCGCCGTCGCCCACCCCACGCTTACGCCTTTGCTCCTCGTGAACCTAGCAGTCCGGTTGTGCATTGCTTCTCCCCGTACGTGTATGATACCTCAGAGGTGCTACATATGTGGCACAGGGATGGACGTGGTCGGTCACAGTGGTCGGCAACTAGTCGGTGCCCAGTTGGACTGGTCAGCGACTTGCTGAACGTGGTCGGGAATATGCTCGGGAGATCCGCAAGCGAAGGGTGTACTTGACGGACGACCATGCAACTGCATGGCACTGCTGCGATGCGTTCGACTACATCGAGTCTTCCACTGCACCTGTGCATCTAGTGGTAATCCTGTGACCTATATCTAGCAGTAGATCCTGGTTTATGAGGTAGAAAAGTTTTGTTTTCTGGCTAGCGTAGCACCCTCATAACCCTACAGTGGTATTGGAGACGTAGCTGCTTTGTTATAGGTCTTGCTATGTATTGTTTCTTTGATCTTGGTTCATCATCTTGCCATGTTGGTCTTGTAATGATCTACTCGTACCGGTCAAAATTCCACCATCCGAGTTAAGTGATACATGTAAAACCAGTCATGGCGAGTTTGAGATCAATCAGATTGATTGAATTGAGCCTTAGGTCAAGTGCCGAGCACATGCGATGTGCGACGGTGGTAGATGGGATCTATTACCAAGCACTGGGTTTCCAAGAATAGTTTTAGGTCATGCAACATTAGACGTCGATATCAGCTAACTCTGTTTTGCAGAAATTTGTAATTGGTATAGCCCTTATGTGTATGAGATGCATGTATGTAATTAGTTCATGGCTTGCACATCATGAGGACAATACAGGCAGGAGCCTTAGATGTATGGCCAGTTAATGTAATGGCCTGCGTGCCAATCTGTGATAGCTAGTTTTGGAGGTTGCACCACAGATGGATGACATACACGGACCATGGAGATGGAGATCACCATGATGAACAGATTGACGCTGAGATGGAGATCTCAAAGTAACAATGGGCTATACCAAGTCATATCTGTGTTTATGTCATTCTTACTATGTTCTACTTTCATATGCTATAACATTTTGTCTACGTTTGTGCGGTAATCAAGTAGGACGATCCATCAGTAATGTTTAAGTTACATGCTTCCTCAAGCCTTGCACTGTCATAAGTCTTGTACGATCGGTGGTGGGTATATGAAATTAGGGTGCCACTAGTTTTCCATGACTAGGCAGGTACGTATTGGATACTTACTGCAAGAAGGTTTGGTTACTGAAACAAGGTCATCCTAACGGTTAGGGATATTGAAGCATGGGAAGGTTGAGTGCTCGGCATGGAGATGCTGGCCCAACAACAAGAGTCATATGAGATATGATTAGCAAGGTGTTGCTTATCGATCTACCATACTGACTAGCGGTGATGCTAAAGCTCACTGGTCGGCATGTTAGTTGTGGGTCTTGAATCACTAAGTATCATTTGAGGGATATTGATTTTAGTGGGAGTAAAGTATATATGATATGATTTACTCTTCATAGATACATTGTCTTAGTATTTTGCATTACTTTTGTTGTAGATAAATGGCCGCCCACAATCAATCATTTACTTTGCATTCAATTCTTGATAAAGATAAGTTGAATGGAACAAACTACGCGAATTGGATTCACAATCTAAGAATTGTTCTCAGGGCTGAGAAAAAGGAAGAAATTCTAGACACCCCATTACCAGATGAGCCTGATGAAAATGCACCTGCTGCTGAAAGAATCGCTTACAGGAGAGCATGTGATGCTGATCTTGAAGTGAGTTGCCTTATGCTTGCATGGAATCTGATCTGCAGATGCAGTTCGATAACAATCACTCAGCGAACGATATGATCATGGCACTTGAGGAGATGTTTCACACGCAGGCCAGGACTGAAAGGTTCAATGTCTCTAAGGCGCTTGCAGAAACCAAGCTTACAGAAGGCGCAGCAGTAGGACCACACGTAATCAAGATGGTTGGTTACACTCAGAGGTTGGAGAAGCTAGGCTTCCCAATCGGCCAAGAATTGGCTACTGATTTCATCCTCTCATCTCTTCCGCCCAGCTATGGAAACTTCATCTCGAACTACCATATGCATGGGGTGGAGAGAGACTTGAGTGAATTCTGTGGCATGCTAAAAATAGCAGAAGCCAACATCAAGAAAGGTGATGGCAGTAGCCAAGTGTTAGCGGTCCAGAACCGACCTCGGTTCAAGAGGAGGGGCAAGAAGGGCAAGGATAAAAATGAGATCTCTAAGCCGAACCCATCTGCTGCCAAGGCTGGACCTTCTGCAAATTCTGATTGCTTTTATTGTAAGAGGAAAGGTCATTGGAAAAGGAACTACAAGGAGTACTTGGCGTCCTTAGAGAAGGATGGCGGCGATAAAGGTATGACTTCTTTTTGTACCCTTGTCGTTCACATTACGGACATTTTTCTCGCTAACTCCTATGTCAATTCTTGGGTATTTGATACCGGATCGGTTGCTCATATTTGCATTACGATGCAGGGAATGATAAGAAGTAGAAGCGTGGAAAAGGGAGAGGTTGACTTCCACGTGGGCAACAATGCAAGAGTTGCTGCGTTGAACGTCGGGACGATGCAACTTCAACTACCATCAGGATTTATAATGGAATTGAATAATTGTTATTTCGTTCCAAGCTTAAGTCAAAACATTGTATCACCTTCATGCTTGATGAAGAATGGTTATTCTTTTATGAGTAAAGACAATGGTTGTTTGATCTCCAAGAATGACATGTTTGTGGCTTTTGCATCCATTGTGAATGGATTATTTATTTTAAATCTTGGTGATGCTCCTGTCCGTAATGTTACTGCTAAAAGACCTCGGCTTAATGAGTTAAGTCCTACATATATGTGGCACTGTCATTTGGTTTATATAAGTGAAAAATCACATGAAGAGGCTCCATGATGATGGGCTTCTAACTTTGTTTGATTTTGAATCTTACGAGACATGTGAGACTTGTCTACTCAGCAAGATGACCAAGGCGCCTTTCACAAGTTTTCCTGAGAGAGCATCTGGCTTGTTGGAACTCATACATACTGATGTGTGCGGACCACTAAGCACGACAGCGAGAGGTGGATTTCAGTACTTCATTACTTTTACTGATGAATTTAGTAGATATGGATATGTCTACCTAATGAAGTATAAGTCTAAAATATTTGAAAAGTTCAAAGAATTTCAGAAAGAAGTAGAGAATCAATGTGGCAAGAAGATTAAAACCTTGCGATTTGATCGTCGAGGCGAATATTTGAGTCATGAGTTTAGCAATCATCTTAAGAGTTGCGGAATTGTTCCACAACTTACGCCGCCTAGAACACCGCAGAGAAACGGCATGTCCGAGCATCATAATCGGACTTTGTTGGACATGGTTCAGTCTATGATGAGCCGATCGAACCTACCTTTATCATTTTAGGGATACACTCTAGAAACAGCCGCTTTCACACTAAATAGGGTACCATCTAAGTCCGTGGAGAAGACACCATATGAGATGTGGCCTGGTCGGTGTCCTAGTTTGTCTTTTCTAAAAGTTTGGGGTTGCGAAGCTTATGTTAAATGGTTAATATCTGATAAGGTAGCACCAAATTTGGACAAATGTTTCTTCGTGGGATATCCAAAGGAAACTTTAGGGTATTACTTCTATAACCGATCAGAGGGCAAAGTGTTTGTTGCTTGGAACGGTGTATTCCTAAAGAAAGAGTTTCTCAAAGGAGATAAGAGTGGTCGGAAGGTATATCTTAAAGAGGTTCAAAATGAGTCATAGTGAATGACCCAACGAGTGATGCTAATGTTGCAAAACAAGTTGATATACCCGTGGTCGGTACACCACCTGTGGTCAGTGCATCCCAACCACCTGTGGTCGGTACATAACCCCAACCACCTGTGGTCAGTAATCCGTCCTAACCATGAAGATCAGTGAGACTTCATGAATTGCGTGGTGATCTGTTGTTATTAGATGATGACAAACCTGCAAATTATGTGGAAACAATGATGGCCTAGATTCTGAGAAATGGCAGAGTACCATGAGATCCGAGATAGATTCCATGGAAGACAATCAGGTTTGGAACTTGGTTGACCCACCTCAAGGGGTTAGACCCATTGAGTGCAAATGGATCTTCAAGAAGAAGGATATGGACAAAAATGTTCACATCTATAAAGCTCAGCTTATCACAAAGGGTTTTTGGCAAGTTCAAGGGGTTGATTACGATGAGACATTCTCGCTGGTAGCGATGCTTAAATCTATCCAAATCATTCTAGCAATTGTTGCGTATTTTGATTATGAGATATGGCAGATGGATGTTAAAACAACCTTTCTGAATGGATATTTAGAAGAGGACATGTATATGATACAGCTCGAAGGTTTTGTTGATCCTAACAATGCTGAAAAGATATGCAAGCTTAAGAAATCCATTTATGGCTTAAAGCAAGCATCTTGGAGTTGGAACCTTCATTTTGATGAGGTCGTCAAAGGGTTTGGCTTCTGTCAGAATGAAGAAGAACCTTGTGTTTACAAGAAGGAAAGTGGGAGCGCTGTTGTGTTTCTGATCTTGTATAATACTAATTGGGAATGACATTCCTGTGTTGCAATCCGTAAAGACTTCACTGAATAATAGTTTTTCTATGAAGGATTTAGCAGAAGCAACATACATCTTGGGCATAAAGATCTATAGAGATAGGTCGAGAAGGCTGATAGGATTAAGCCAAGACACATACATTGACAAGATGTTGAAGCGGTTCAACATGGAACAGTCCAAGAAAGGGTTTTGCCTGTGTCACATGGTGTGCGCTACAGTGATAAGCAGTGTCCTTCCACTGATGCTGAGCGCAAGCGCATGAGTAAGGTTCCATACACTTCGGTAGTTGGTTCCATCATGTATGCCATGATATGTACTCACACAGATGTAGCCTATGCTCTAAGTGTTGTGAGCAGGTATCAAGCCAATCCTGGTGAGTCACTGGACGTTGGTTAAAAACATTCTTAAGTACTTGAGAAGGACTAAGGATGTGTTTCTTATCTATGCTGGTGAGGAGGAGCTCATTTTAAATGGTTACACCGATGCTAGCTTCCAAACCAACCAAGATGTTTCACTATCTCAATCAGGTTTTGTGTTCACAATAAATGGTGGTGCAGTAAGCTGGAAGAGTTCCAAGCAAGAAGCAGTCAGGGATTCTACAACAGAAGCCGAGTACATTGCGGCTGGTGGAGCTGCAAAGGAAGGTGTTTGGTTGAGGAGGTTCCTCATTGAACTTGGTGTGTTTCCTAATGCGTCGGGCCCATTGAATTACACTGTGATAACAATGGGGCAATTGCACAGGCTAAGCAACCTAGGGATCACCAGAAGAACAAACATGTACTCAGGAAGTTTCATCTCATTCGACAGTTTGTGAAACTAGAAGAGATCGAACTATGCAAAATACTTATAGATTTGAATATAGCAGATCCATTGACAAAGGCTCTTCCACAGCCTAAGCATGAGGCGCACATGAGGTCTATGGGTATTAGACATCTTAGAGATTAACTCTAGTGCAAGTGGGAGACTGTTGGGAATATCCATTATGATATTCCAGTTGTATCTATGACATGCATTAAGTGTTCATTGAATATCCATTATAGACAACCTGTGTTGGTTAGCAATTATGTGAATTGTTTGTGGAACTCAATACTTGTATGGTTATTCTAAAGTTGTCCCTGGTCAGTGTTCTTGTGAGAACACACTTGAATATTAGACCAGCACATGTATTAGTTGATGCCTATGTTTCACAAGTCATGGACATGGAGATATCAAACTAATAATGTGGGCACATATAAGACATGTAGGCTGGACTGACCCGATAAGAGATTGTCTCTATTCACATCATGTACGTTATGTCCTTAGACCTGAGATTGTGGTATGTACTCAAGATGTGAAACAATTACTTAGGGATTACCAAACGCTACTCCGTAACTGGGTGGTTATAAAGGTGGTCTTCGGGTGGTCGGGAAGCATGCTATCAGACATAGACAGTCAAGATGGAATTTGCCCCTCTTTGCATAAGAGAGATATCATTGGATCACTCAAGTGATTGGATCAACAAATACATGGCCGTGCTTGGGTTAAGAGTTAACCCATGAGTTGAACCATATATCAGTGGCAAAGGAAATAACATGTATGTGGTCATAGTGGTTCATCTGATATGATCTTTGTGTACGCATAGGAGTTGTCATGTCTTTTTAGAGGCCACCGTCAACTATTGGGTGAGTAGAGTACTCAGTCCATGTCTATGTATACGCGAACCCATAGGGTCCGACGCTTAAGGGTTGGAAGCCTAGTTCGGGTTGGACCTGGATGAGACAAGGCTTAGGTTTCTTGATGGGCCTCTAGGTCGGGGTTGCAAGGGGACTCCTATATAAGCAAGGGGTAGGGGCAAGGCAAAGGAACGTAATCCGATCTAATCGATTCAGCCAGCGTCGCCCACCCCACGCTTATGCCTTTGCTCCTCGCGGACCTAGCAGTCCGGTTGTGCATTGCTTCTCCCCGTACGTGTGTGATACCTCAGAGGTGCTACATCTGTGGCATAGGGATAGACCTGGTCGGTCACGGTGGTCGGCAACTAGTCGGTGCCCAGTTGGACTGGTCGGCGACTTGCTGAACGTGGTTGGGAACGTGCTTGGGAGATACGCAAGCGAAGGGTGTACTTGACGGACGACCATGCAACTGCATGGCACTGTTGCGATGTGTTCGACTACATCGAGTCTTTCGCTGCACCTGCGCGTCTAGTGGTAATCCTGTAACCTATATCTAGTAGTAGATCCTGGTTTATGAGGTAGAAAAGTTTTGTTTTCTGGCTAGTGTAGCACCCACATAACCCTACAGAGGTAGCCCTCGACGCCAGATAAGAGAACCCCTCCTCGACCACCTCCTGCGGAAACCAGCGATCAGCTCGAAGCGCATCGGGCAACGCGGTGTCGTACCACGAGTCCGGATCATCATCATCATGTTCCTCCTCCTCATCTTTCGAGGAGGATTCCTCCTTGGGGAGCCCGTCACGCCTCTGCTGCACCCAGCACAGTTGTAACGCTAGGTGCTCAAGGCTCTTCTTCTTCCTCCTCTTCTTCTCCTTATCCTTATCTTTCTTCTGCTGGTCGGCAGTAAATCATCTCACCTGACAAGCAGGTTCATCCTCCTTGACTAGGGGTGTCAACGTCCTGAAGTCCGGGATCACCCGCATATAAACCAAGGATGGAGGCATGAAGATAAGGCAAAGATAAGAGGAACCCTGAGACGATGCATCGAAACGCTCACCAGCTAGATGTGACCATCGTTTGACCGCATTGGGATGCTACTCACCATCTCTGGCTTGAAAACACTGGCAACCACCCCCCTTACTCGCTTCGCAATCTCCTCATGGGACAACATCATGGTCGACATCTGGCTCCCCTCGATCGACGCCCTGGGCTGCATCTAGTCCAGACGCAGCCGGCGGTGCATCAGTGGGAGGACTCTTCGGAGGTGGAAGGCCGAGACGACAATCCTGACGGTCAAACCTCTATCACGTAGTGTCTTCAGTGTGTCGAGAAGGGGGTTCAACCTCAACTGATCCGCCTCCACCACGCCATGCGGGCAGTGGTATGGGCACTTCTCGATGGCGTGCCCGGTATAACGCGATAGCCAGTCGTTGTCGTTCCATAGGTAGAACCACCGGCCATGCCACCAGCTATGGTTGGAGGTCAGCCCCGTCAGGATGTACAGATCTGCCCCCTTTAGAGCCAGGTTGCAACACCCAGCACGGATGGTCTTCCTCACCCCCATCGACACCGGTTTGGTGAAATGCTCCGCCTTGAAGAGATGGAGCCATATATTCCAGTGCGGCTCCATCCCCAGCTACCCCTCGCAGATGACGACGTAGATCACCGCACGGGAGATGGAGTTGGGGGAGAAGTGGTGAAGCTCGACCCCATAGTGGTGGGTCAGCACGCGTAGGAATCAACTTGAAGGCACCCCGAGCCCCGCCTTGAGAGAGGAGACGAAGCTCAAGACGTAGCCGTCTGGTGGATGCGGCTCACCAAGGGCCTGCCGCCGGATGAGCCCGCGCCCCTCCCCTTTCTCTCGCTGACGCGTGGGACCGTGCTGTCAGCTTCCACCTTTTACCACTTCTGGTCGACCGCACGTCGCGTCCGTCGCACCAATTTTGTGCACCGCGCGCCTCCACCGTCCGCCCGAGTACGGCCGCGTCCCGCGCCGTCCATCTAACCGCCTGCTTGCACCGCGCTTCACCGAACCCTAACCCTAATCGTGGCCGCGCACAGCCGCCCGATGGGCATCTTCTGCCTCCGCCGTCCATGGCTGGCCGCCGTGCCTATTTAAAGAGGAGCACCCTGGCCTCTAGGGTTTCCCCATCGCCCCGCCGTCTTTGTGGAGACCCGCCGCCAGATCAGTCGAGCGAGGGAGAGAGAGAAGAACGGAGGAGCAGGAAGGAGGCGGAGCTAGAGCGCTGCTGCCGCCGCCGCCGTCCGCGCGCTGAGGAGGACCTGGAAGCGCCGCATAACCGCCTCGACGCCCCGGCTTCGCATCCCCTGCACTGAGCCGCCACCAAGCCCGCATCACCTGCCTCGACCGTCGCTACGCGAGTAAGCATCCCCGCCCTCGCCCTGCTCGGCCATGGCCACCACCAGTACATCGTCGATGTTCTTGCTCCCCTTACCCCTGTTTCTTTCCTTACCGCGACCGATAGCTTCGCCGTAGTCTAGAGCACGTTTTTGGCAACCTCTAGGAGCCGGCACGGGCCACAGTTGGAGCCACGCACTTTTGCAGCTCTGGCCTCCCCGGACTCTGGCCGCCGAAGCGTCCGCCGTGGCCGCTGAGCCGCGCACGCCCCGCCGTGCCTCGACTAGCCCCGGTAGTTAGCTCATGGAGATCCCAGCTTCTCCCATCGAAGGGCAAGAAGGAAGATGGAGACCAACGCCCGGTTTCGTCGGCAGATTTGGCCTCGCCGTCGCCAGACGCCGCTGTCGTGCCTCGCTGACCGCCACCGGCTTGAGGGTCGATTTCCCCGAGTTAGAGCACCTAGCCGACCAGCCACGTAGCTCAGCTAATGCTCCGACATTCGTCGAGGGTCTGCCCGACGAAGTCGAGGGTCCAACCGACGAAGTCGAGGGTCCGCCCGACATTCGTCGAGGGTCCACCCGACAAGTCGAGGGTCCGTCCGACATTCGTCGAGGTTCCTTCCGACATTCGTCAAGGGTCCGTCCGACGAAGTCGAGGGTCCATCCGACATTCGTCGAGGGTCTGCCCGACGAGTCGAGGTTCCGCCCGATGAGTCGAGGGTCCGCCCGACGAGTCGAGGATCCGCCCGACGAAGTCGAGGTTCCGCCCGACGAGTCGAGGGCCTGGCTCTAATCGAGGCTAGAGGGTCGAGTCTCACCGGATAACTGTTTTCGAGGCCAGTCCGTTCGCCAGGCGAGGTTTCGCTCTCAAGGCCAGTCCGTTCGCCAGGCGAGGTTTCGCTCTCGAGGCCAGTCCGTTCGCCGGGCGAGGCTTCGTTCTCGAGGCCAGTCCGTTCGCCAGGCGAGGTTTCGCTCTCGAGGCCAGTCCGTTCGCCGGGCGAGGTTTCGTTCTCGAGGCCAGTCCGTTCGCCCGAGCGAGCTCCGTCCTCGAGGGGTCGCCCGGACCGCCCCCTCGAGTGTACAGTGGCCGACCCGACCTGGCCCAGAACCAGCCCTGTCCAGACCTCCGAGGCCCGGTCGAGACCTGTCAACGTTGACCGTTGACCTGGCCCCACCTGTCAGCCACTAACTGGACCCGTCGACACTGACGTCAGCATAACGTCGACATGACGTCACTAGCCCAGACCGCGTCAGTGCTGACATCATCTCAGCCCCGGCTGCACTGTTCCTGCGCGCCACATGGCCCAATCAGGAGTTGCCACGTGTCAGCTCCAGGTTAATCTGCCCTCTTTCTTTTTCCGAAAATAGAATAAACTTCAGAAATTCATAACTTCTTCATACGAACTCCGAAAAATATGAACCAAATGTCCAAATTTTCATAAAAATAAGCTCTACGTCATAGGATTGTGTATGAGTGCATTTGGAGTTATTGAATTTTATTGCTTCTTTGTGTTGACTCCATAGGAGCCGCTAACGCGGCTATTATGTCTCGTTTCAGAGGAGGATTAGCTTGAGGAGGACGACTACGAGTACGAGGAGGAGCTCAGTGACGACTTCACAGGTGCCACACCCCACCCAACCTCGTAGATCCTATTACGCATGGCATAATATCTAGTTGCTAGTGCTTTAATTATGAATATCACCTGATGATAGGTTGCATGGTAGAACTGCCTGATGAGCCTTTACCTTATCGCAACCTTACTCCTGCACACCTGCTGATAGGCTAGACGCTTGCTTATTTCTCTTATGATGCTTTACTTCTACTACGCTTATATCTGTGTGATGATGATGCGTGGTGGAGAGTATGGTCATATAGTTAAGGCACGTGGTGCCACTTTACTCGGGGAGAGTGCTGCGTGCGTCTTGGGTGTGTGGTGAGGGTTGAGTCGATCGGACAGGATTCTACGACGAGCCATGTGGGTGAGTCTTGCCGGGGAATGTGTTCTGGGCATTCCCGTGTGAGGTGCTTGTGGCGGGCACATTGTGATGCATAAGGAGATCCCAGGGGTGAGAACCTTCGTGGAGCGAAGCCCCGGGAAGGAGGTGCTGTTGTAGCACGGACTGTTGTAGTCCCAAAAGAGAAGATAATCCTGCCTGATCCCCCCTAGGACCTGATATCTCTTGAGGACCGGAACCTTGGGACTTACGTGCTCACCACTCGCTCTTGTATGGGCGGGAGACGGATGTCTGACTAGCTAGGACGGTGCCACTACTACTAGGTTGTTAGCAGAATGTGTCGGGAGGTACGGGCGTGGAGACCCACACCCTCCTTAGACAGCATAGTGACCACGGGGGCCCGGTACTATGTCTCACAGTCTCAGTGTGCCGGTGGTACCTATCCGGGATGTCCCAGTACTGAGTGGTAGGGTGGCATCGCACCGGTTAGAAAGCAGCCGGAATCAGCTTAGGCGGGGCACCGCCGATGATAGTGATCTTGTGGTTACGGGAGTACACGCTCTGCAGAGTTTATGAATCTATATATAGTCCGTGGGCCACTGGTATGGCTCTTTCCTAAGACCCACGCTTCTCGGGAGTAGTGAGAGGAGTCCTTCTATTTCTCCCCCTGGTGTTACCCTTCCGGCTGTGAGCCGCTGAGACAGGCTCCGAGAGGGAGTTAGACCTGTCGACTGAGTGCGAGAGGGTGAGATGTGTGTGATGGTGATGGAATGGGTTTGGATGTGTGGATGAGATGGATTAAATTTGATGAATTATATTATATAATATTGGTCACTGTTTGCATAGGAAACTACAGCCACATATTAGGTCGATTTGATTATATCCTTTGCATCCCACCAAATACTACATAGCAAAAGCAAAGCATAGGGTGGGAGATGTGGCCAGTACAAACCGTACTGAAAATTATTTGGCAGGTGAGCCCGACTACGACTATGACGACAAAGAGGAGTAGATGTCTCGTTCCTACGCTCAGGCTTCTTTTTGGAGAATTTTATTGTACTTCCGCCTTCCGCAGCTGCCCTAGAAGCTACTGCTACTCTGATGATCCCGCCAGTGTGGCGATGAACTATTTATGTAATCCCTTCTAATTGTATTCTTTTGTTTGATGTATGGATCCTGTATCGACTATTGCGAGATAATGAGATGGTTTGATGCTTCGAACTATTATATTATCCGCCGTTCTGTGTATTTTCCCTTCGTGGAAAATTGAGGATGTTTCAACAGAGAAGCCTGTCATTGATGAGCTCCTACAACTGCTCCACCATCACGGATGAGGGGAGCCATTCGTCAGTGGGGAGGGTCTTCACACGGCCAGCCATGAAGGAGGGCTGAATCGACTCCATAGATGAACAAAGGGGAAGGTTTCCTATCTCCCTCTCTCTCTCCCGTGTGCTTGTAGGATTGTCTTTTCTGGCGGTTGCGGTGGTGATGGCAAAAAGGCAAGGTGGAGACCCTAGAAACCCTACTCCCCACATTTATAGGTAGTCCAGGAGGCAACGGACAGATCCAATGAGCAGTTAAATGAATCCTTGCATTCAATGCACCTACCTAACCGCTCCCCTGATTCTCGGGCCAAGGACACATGTCGCCCACCAGTAGGACAACCGCTCTCCACGCCACCCATGACTGTGTCATTCTAGTTCTTGCCTAAAAAGACGCGCCCAACGAACGAAAGGAGTTATTCACGGACGATATCTTCCATGAGAAGGAATGCAGGCCCTGGCCCCATGATAAAATCTTGAGGAAGCAAAGGTTGGCCCTCGATCAGGGTTCGACAACCACCCTCGAGTACCTGAGTCAGGGATGACTAAGAGTGGGCCCGTACATGGCCTTGGCTCGAGCCACATTCTCAAGACGTCCTTGGACATATTCAAGGCAACAACTGGAGGATAGCCACAGAATCCCCTTGAGGGAAAGCATCGAGCCATCCGGCCCCATCGAATGGGACCGGGATCCACGCATCCACCTGTTTGCATCAAAGAGAGAGCCTCCGCAGCCACTAGTCAACCCCCATCAAACAGGGCACGAGCTCCCATTTGAATTTCCCGATAATAGATCACCGGAGGACGTCAGAGCTCGCCCAAATGAGGGTAGCACGACGCTTCTCACCCCTCCTCCCATCGAAAAGGAGCGTGAGGGTCGGAAGAAAAAGACGGACTTATTCCTGATCGACCTCAACAAAAGAGGCTCGGGGGCTTGCTCGCAACCGAATGGCCTCGATGAAAGAGGAGCTAACCACCCGAACGGCTCAAACATCCATCGAAGGTAGCACGCCGTGACTCACCTCACCTCGATCGAAGGGAGTCGTGGGGATTATACACCAAAGACTAGCAAAGCCGCGGCCGTGCGAGGCCCGGAGGCTTGACTACACTTGACCCCCCTCGATGAAAGAGGGACAAATGCACTCGGGGGCTCGAATACTCAAGCACCCCTCGACCACACATCAGAAAAGCCCTTGAGAGAGTTTCCTACTCCTCCGAGGCCTTAGGGGCTACCCATCGAAGGGTGCGTTCGCGTGCACCCATTGAAGGGTATCGGCACCACAACTCCAGTTCACCATTATCTGGTCCCCAAGAAAAATGTATCACACTCGACCACCATGAGGCAAGCCTCAATGAAAAAGGATTGCGCCCACCCGGGGGCTTGACCGCTCGAGCACCCCTCTACAAGAATACATAAAACCCTCGGAGGAGTTTTCTACTCCACCGATCCTTAGGGGCTACCCCGATGGGTACGCTCGCACACACCCATCAGAGAATGACAATGCTACAACTCTAGTTCATGAGCCTCTGCGTGAGTGCCAGCACTCGCATAGAGACTCGGGGCCTACTGTCGGGTACCTGGACAAGGGGGTACCCAAAACCTTCAACTAGGAGAAATAACTCCCAAGCAATCAGCACAAATCTCTGAGAAAACCTACCATAGACCAAGTTAGCAACTCCTTGAGAAAGCTAAGCCCAACACATAGACGTCAAGCTATACTAGCCCATCCCATGAACAGGACAGATCTGACCACAGACTCGATGGGGGCCCTCGAGTGACGGAAGTTCGCCCGAGCGAACGACCCCCCGTCGAGTGATGAAACTCTACGCGGACGAATGACCCCTCGATCTACCTACTCCTGTACATGATCCAGAGCATTTATTGCACCCTGCCAACTCCTGCCTAACCCTGTGCCTACAACAGCACTACAGTGGCCAAGTACAGGGGTCAATTCCCCCTTTTACCGCCCATCCCCGAAGAAGCGGTGATTCTACTACCACTATTCCCACCGCCCATCCCCAGGGAAGCGGTGATTCGTACTATCACTATTCCCACATGCTAAGCACTGTGCCTCATCAGGCACCCCCTCGAAACACAATTGTCAACATCCATACCACCTTTCCTGGGCTCAGCCTTATCCATTCGGCCTCGATCCCCTTGAGTTACCCCTCAACCTGGCCTCCGGCAACTTCGGTCAACGCTTCAACAACTCCTGCGCATCATCAACAGTGAGCCTCATGTCCTCTACAGGAGCACGGGTCTTTCACACCTCCATCACCATGATGCTCCTAAAGGATAAGTCAATCACCGACCATCGCCGACATCACTGTGACACACCCAAAGGATGGAGGCCATGCCCAATGCATGCCTCTATAGAAACTATGATATGACCGACATCATCGCCTCAACGTCATCACCCTAGGGTTTTCTATACACCCTTGTCTCTCCTTGGCCTATAAAAGGGGCGCTGGGTCTAGTTTAAGGGTAATCAGACCACACTTTGAGGAATTCGAGCACTCTAGCAGCAAGGCCTTGGCATATCACTTCTAAACTTAGGCCTTGTTCTCCACCCCAAGTTCATATACACTTGCTTGTATTCCCTTGTACAAGCACTTCGGTGCAAGATAATACAATCTCCCCCTACTGGACGTAGGGCCTTCTTTGCCCGAACTAGGATAAAAACTGTGTGTTCTTCTTGCATCACCATCTGGATTAGGGAGCACATAGTACACATTCACTCGTTGGTGCTTCGCCCCTGGGGTCAGGACACCGACACTAGCTATGGAAGCTACTGTGTATGGGTGTTTAATTGGAATAAAATGTGTATACTTTGTCAGTCTATCCACTACCACTAAAATGACACTAAAGCCTTCAGACTTTGGAAGTCCCTCAATAAAGTCCATGGTCAGATCTTTCCACATACATGTAGGGATAGGAAGGGTTGTAGCAGTCCCATTGGATGCTGCAGAGAATGTTTTGCTTTCTGACAGATTGAGCATTGTTTGACAAAACTGTCCACATCCACTTTCATACCTTTCCAAGAAAAATGTCTTTTGAGTCTATGATATGTGGCTGCAACTCTAGAATGGCCCCCAATAGCACTAGAGTGACAACATGATATCAGTTTGGTCTGCAATGCTGAATTTTGACCAATCTAAACTTTGCCTTGTCCAAAGAATAGCCATTTTTCATCTGGACTGTGAATGGCTAGTTGTTTGATGTGTTGCTGAGCTTGAGGGTTAGTACTGTAGGAGTTGAGGACCTCTTGCATCCATGTAGGAGTGACAGTGGAAATAGCTTGGATGGGCATTAGGTGGGAAACACTAGACAGTGCATCAGCCACTGTGTTTTCCTTCCCTTTTCTCTATATGATCTTGAAGTCTAGGCCCATCATCTTGGCCACGGCTTTCCTCTGTAGTTCAGAGCGAAGATTTTGCTGAGTTAGATATGCTAAGGATTTGTGATTTGTCTGAATGAGGAATTACCTCCTTTCTAGATAATGTCTCCATTTGTCCACTGCCATGATCAAAGCTATGAACTCTTTCTCATAAATACTAAGGCCCTTTTGTTTAGTACCCAATTCTTTACTAAGATAAGCCACTAGTTGACCCTGCTGCATGAGCACTGCACCCATCCCATAATTACAGGCATCAGTCTCCACTATAAACTGGTCTTTAAAGTTTGGTAGTTTCAGGATAGGGGTTTGAGTCATTGCTTGATTCAAAGCCTCAAATGCTTTTTGTGCTTCTATGGACCAAGAAAATGCTTTGAGCGTCAAAAGGTTTGTAAGTGGTTTGGAGATAATGCCATAGTTCCTAACAAATCTTCTATAGTACCCAGTGAGTCCAAGAAATGCTCTGAGTTCTGTCACTGTCTGTGGAGGAGGCCACTAAAACATGTCTATAATTTTTCTATGTTCTGTGGATACCCCAGTTGCAGAAATGATATGCCCTAAGTATTCAAGCTGATCCTTAGCAAAAGTACATTTAGACTCTTTAAGATAGAACTGATGCTTCCTTAATAGCTCAAAGACCAGCTGTATGTGTTCCAGATGTTTAGCTGCATTGCCACTGTAAATGAGAATGTCATCTAGAAACACCATTCCAAACTTTCTGAGATAAGGTTTGAGGATCTCATTCATGACACACTAGAAAGTGGCTGGAGCATTAGTGAGACCAAAAGGCATCACTTTGAACTGGTAATGGCCCTGGTGAGTCTTGAAAGCAGTTTTGAATTCATCTTCAGGTAACATTCTGACCTGATGATAGCCTACTCTCATATCCAACTTAGTAAAGAGCTTAGCACCTAAAAGTTCATCCAACATCTCCTCAATAACTAGCATGGGAAATCTGTTCTTGATAGTGATAGAATTCAATTTTCTATAATCCACACAAAATCTCCAAGACCCATCTTTCTTCTTTACTAAGAGTACTGGTGAGGCAAAAGGGTTGTGACTATGTGCTATATGCCCAGCTTGTAATAATTTCCTAACTTGATTCTCAATCTCAGTCTTATGCAATGGTGTGTAATGGTATGGCTTTGCATTAATAGGCATAGAACCAGGGAGCATAGGTATTGCATGGTCATACACCCTTGGTTGTGGTAAGCATTGGGGGTTTGTAAAAATGTCTTTGTACTGAGCAATGAGTAACTGAAGGTCTTCATTGTCAGGTCTCTGATCAGTGACTTTATATACTTCAGGGTTAGACAGTTGGTTTACCACTGCAAATGCCCAGATATTGTTTCCCTTGGCTTCACACAGTTTATGAGCTAATATTGGAGCAATGTCCAATTTCGGATTGGTCATTCCCTTGAGTGTTACATCTTTCTTGTTCCCTGAATGTGATTGTGGTTTCTTGCTAATCAAACTGCAGAGGGCTGAGGGATTTGAGCCAGTCACAACCTATGATAGCATCAAAGGGTTGCATGTCCAGTACCACCATGTTAGTGCTGAAACTCTTGCCTTGACAATAACACTGAAGGCTGGGCACCATTCTGTCTATGACCAAATTGGTCCCATTAGCTAACTAGACTTTCCTTTGGACAATAGGAATTGTGATAAGTTGGGCCAATTGCACAAACGGAGAGCTAATGAAGATATGTGTACTTCCACTATCTACTAGGATCAACATTACCTTGTCTCTCACTTTGGTCTTAAGCTTGATGCAGTATGCTCTACCAAGAGTAGATAGAGCATTCAGGGATAACTGACAGAAATCTTCATTTATAGCATCTTTTGCTGCCAAGTCATTCAGCATCTGTCAACTCTCTATCCAGATCATTTAGAACAATAGCATTCATTTTGGGTTTGTTCCTTTTTGTGCAAACTTCCATATGACTAGGGACAAATTTTTCCCCACAACTGAAGCATAGACCATTTGCCTTCCTATAGTCTCTCAATTTTCGATCAGACCATGGTACATTGTTTTGGGTGTTTGGTTTCTGGTCAGCTCTGTATTGTTGTCCAACTCTTGGCTGATATTGTCCTCTTGGGGCTCTGAATCTGTTCCTTTCAAGCCCTTTCTGTTGTATCTTTGCTAAAATAGATGCCTTTTGAACTGTGGTAGGCATCTGGGCTTCCACAGTCCCTCTGATTTCCTCTTTAAGTCCCCTGACATATTGATGTGTAAACCATGTGTCATCATAGTGAACATTGTGCATAGTTACAACATACTGTAAAGCTTGGAATTGGGTGGTATAATCCTCCACCGAGCCAGTTTGCTTGAGCTCTGAGATGTCATTGAGGGAAGATCTATGATCATCAGCTCCAAACTCCTGTTGGATCTCATGGCAGAAATGAGTCCAACCAGTGAATGTGTTTCTTTGCTTGAAAGCTTGATACCACCTGCCTACATTGCCCTCCAAATGCAGTCTTGCAGCAGTGACCCACATACCTTCAGGGATCTTATACAGAGCAAAATAATCTCTGCAATTGTCTAACCACACCTTGGGGTCAATTCCATAGAAATCAGGGAACTCCATCTTGCCTATAGCATTTTTTTGTAGGTGTTGGCCTTCCTCATTTATGTCTGTATCGACATACCTCTGCTTTGGACCTTTGTCAAGCCTCTGCTGACTCTTCTTAGCAGTGTAGACAAAATCTGTTCTAATAGCTCTTGAAGTTTCAGGCTTGTCTTCTTTCTTTTGATCAGCAAACATGTTATGGAATGAACCATGCTCTTGAAACAATAATGTATCCACATCAGCAGTATCAAAGACTGGTTCTTGATCAAACTTGGGCTTGTCTTCCAGTTGAACTGCCTGCTCCATCTGTTGCCTGGTGATTTTGGAGATTGCAGAACCATTGGCTTTGACTTGCTTCACAATACGATTCTGTTGCTTAGTGTAGTCATCCATTGTGGCATCACAGAGATCCATCTGAGCCTTTATCTGCTTTGAACCATGCTCATCTCGTTGATCTGGCTGAACATGGTGTCGAAGGTTTTCTGCAACTGCTCCCACTTGGAGTTTTCTTCTTCTGAGCACCTCATCATCTCTTCGAGCAATAGCTTGGTCTGTGGCGAAGGATCTGGGTGCTTGTTGCACTTCGGAGCCAGCGGTGCTAGCAGGAGGTTTGGCCAAGGCCGCCCCTGTCGACCTGCAAAGCGCACATGCCGTCGCCGAGTCTGCTTGCGCCGCCTCCACAAGAAAGATCTCTGGTCACCAGGAATACATGCGAATGGATGTCGCGCAACCCTGGTCTGTCATCGATCTTGTACTCAATGAAGAGAAAAATGCGAGCTTGGCGATGCCTGCGTCGATCGGTGTCGTAGATGCCGATAAGCGTCGCCCGGACCTTCCATCGAACACCTAAAGTGCGCCCGAGACGCCGAGCAGGGTGACGAAGGAGATCGGCGGTGTTGGTCAACGCGGTCGTGAGGATCCGCGAGGACCTGTGGTGGTGGTGGTGGTGGTGAGCGCCGCAGATGTCTACAGCGTCGACCGATAACTGGCCTAGCCACCGAGCGGGGAGCTCGCCGACCGCCGCCAAGGAACGATAGTACCAACTGTAAGGCCCTTGGCCGTGACCGGTTGACCACGAAGCGAGACAGCGATATCGCCGGAGAAACCCTGACGCCGGTGAGGATGGCCCCTCAACCTTGGCGTGGTGTTAACTGAATAGATAGATAGATGTGGCTGCCCGACGGGCTACAGAGTGCTTTAAGCGTTTACAGAAAACCTGAAAACATGGCCCACATGTCATAGACTAATACAAGTATGATTACAAGAATACACTTTGCTTATACCGAAGACGCCTTCTTCTCCATCGTCACTCTTGAGTTGAATTGGCACCAGCACCAGGTGTGACAGGCGGGAACGGGCGGAGAGCTTGGAGTGGAGGTCGGCGAATCGGAGTGCGTCGTCGGGGCGGCCCGAGGCGGCGCTTGATGGACTCTGCGAGCGCGTGCTCTTCGGGGAGGACCGAGGGAATGAGATGGCTGGAGAGGAGCCGGTGCGTGAACCGCAGCGTATTGGCTGGGTCACGCCCGCCGCCGCCCCCGCCGGATTCGCCGGCAGAGAGGATTTTTTTTGGGGTTCCAGCAACTATGTGCGGGGTTTGGGGAATTTTGCGAATTCGGGCCTTTTAGTTTTTTTGCGACCACTTGCCATTCTTATGGGTGGGTTGTTACAGATTTGCCACTGTGGCCCACATGTCATTGACTCAGGTGGTCCCATTTGTCATTGACACACACGGGTGGCAAACATAAGGATGATAAATAAATAAAAATTCCGAATTTTGCGGGTGCGGTGGCTGTTTCTCAAGAGGTTAAAAATAAAGTTTGTTGCAACCCGCTTGGCTCGTCACAAAGCTCAGCTCGTTTTGACTCGCGAGAGGTTTGATGATGTTTCTCCTTCAAATTTTCTAGGCGTTTGGGCGCGATGAAGAATCTTTTTTGAAAACGAATGTTGATTGTCATGCCACGCGTGTGGGTCCGGTAAGTTGTGGATCTCTTCTTTTCTGTGCAACTTCATATGATCTTCTTTTTTTCTCGACAACTTAGTATTAATTTCATCATCATGTGGATTTATATATAAAGGTTATGATTTTATTTAGATGAGATGGCAAAAAAACCCCACCAATTCAAATAATGATAACCAATATTTCACCAACTCAAAATGTCCTTCCTATCACTTAAATCGGCATGGTAGTAGCGCAATTTTGTTTTTTTATTGTGACGAATATTTTCATAAATCCAAAATTTAAGCATATGAAAAACTATCTAGGATGTTGTTACTGAAAAATAATTTTTCCGTCAAACCCATCATCTTTGATATGGAGAATCAAGACCTAATATGTGATTGGGTTTCCTTATGCAAAAACACTTAATGTCAGCCTTCAATTGGACCAGATAATTAGAGATAACGAGAGTACTCCAAATTCAAAAGCTAACGAGTTTTTACCCTAGTAGGGTACGTGTTTGGGTTCATTTAATTCTTAACCCATTGGTTTGTTAAAAAGAAAAAAGAACGTGGTTTACTAGATTTGTGATGAATGTAGGTTTGAGGGTGTGCTACCTAAATTTAGGAACTCATGAGTTTCCTTAAAAAATATAGACCATCGTATAAGAGCAATCCGTACCCTACAACATACGTATCCCAAACCCTACCTAGCTCACTCTTTGGCCACTCCCCTTCCCTACTTAGCCACACTGTGGTGGTACATCGCATCCTAGAGGCTAGCTTGCTTTATGTGTGGTTCATAAAATATGATTTCTCATTTATGTTTCTTCACAGTGTTATGCAATATGTTTACATGAGTATATGATAATAGTGAATATGCACTATAGTACTATCTGTGATGACATGATGTGTCTACTGTCGCGGACACGAGCTAATTGAATACACATAACACGAGTGAGTATGAATTTGGACATAAAATTTTATGTATGAATTTAGACATAAAATTTTATCCGTTAGAAGTCATGAATTTTCTAAAGGATAGATTTCATGCTTGTGGATAGACATAAGTCTAGGTTAATCGAATTTATGGAGACCCATCCGGGCGGAGCTCACGGCTACCATCAACTTCAACTGGCTTGACATACTCAACGACGATTGGTGGCATCAACGTAAACAACATGGGCAAAGACAGTTGGAGCTACTGCTGACAGTCTTAGATATTGGGGATTCTCTTCTCGAGGGATTGGATGATGGATTTGAAGGATCGATGAAAAATGTCATTTGCGGCTATAATGAGAACTATTTGAACGAGTAGTGTTTTCTCTTTGGGTCGAGAATTAAAGAATATTTTTGATATTTGACACTACTGAGTTTATATGCCCCTAACAACTAGTCATTCCCCAACTCCAATGCGTTTGGATATTTCCAAGCGAATATGTGTCTCTCACAACTTTTTAACATTAATTAATTCACATGATTTATAGATTAACAAAATGATGAAATACACTAAATGTCATGAACAAGACAACGTTTTGAAGATTGTTTTTACGAAATCGATGTTTGGAGTCTTATATTCGCGATGCGAGGCACATCCTTTTGATGCCCTAAATTTACAATTTTTCTCTTATATTTTCATTGAACTTAACTTTTTTTTTCTTCCCAAGACACCTGAAATGACCGAATTAAGGCTCGGCGTGTACTCCATCGAGCAGATCTCCTCACTAGAGACGAAAAAAAAGCAGACCGCTCGGGCTCGGCGTCTGAAAATTTTCGGAACAGGTTTTCAGCCCAGCCCAGAAACATGTGTCATGTATGTGCCCCAGCTCAGCCCAACGGCCTCGCTCTCGTAGCGCCGGCTCTTCCCCCGACTACGCGACTCCCGTATCGTGCCCCGCTGCCGCCCGGCCGTTGCCGCTCGCCAGCTCTGCTCTCCTCGCCTCCTCGGCCACTGTCGGGCGCTGCTCACCCCCTGCTCCGGAGCTCCGGTGATCGGCGGTGCTCGTCTACTGCTCGCTCCCGCCCTCTGCTCCGCCCTCCGTGCCTCCGCCCTCCGCTGTCCGCTCCGCGGCTCCGCCAGTCCGCTTGGCGCCAGCCGCCGGGAGCCCGGGACAGCCCACAGCCGGAGAGGGAGGCCGGCCAGCCAGAGCCCAGGCCGGCAGGCCCCATCGCCAGGGTTGAGGCCTTCAGGTTGAGAACTGAGATCCCCTCTTTTGATTTGTTTTCTTTTCATTAGATATAGACATTCAGACATTCAGTGATCCAAAGTTCGTTTCTGGATCCGCCACTGCCTGGGTCTGAATCTTCTAGATTTGAGGGAGAGAGGAACGATTTTGTGTAGTTACTGAAAAATCTTAGGTATTGGTAATGGATTAGGTAATCTGTTGGAGCCATCTCAAAGTTTTTTGGTATTGGAGATGAGATGAGTAACCTATTGCCTGTTGGAGATGCTCTGAGTGTCTTATTCTGATTTTTTTCTGAAAACATTTCTAATTATGAATGACGTAATATTCAGCTCAATGGACATTCAAGTACATTAGAGTGGTATTCACACAAAAATTTTCTGTGATGCTAAATTTTTGAATTATTATTGCTACATCTCTAGCAACGAATCGAGTGTTTTCGTTCTGTATTCACATCCTTTCCCATTTTGATTTACTTGGTTCCAAACTCTGATTTTGTCTTTAAATCCAATCTGAATTTAGTAATTTCAGATGTAATCCTTAATTATTATGCTACGTCTACTATGCCTCTGCAAGTTTAGTGCCAATTTTTGGTTTATTGTAGTGTTTGACTTCAGTTACCTCTGATGTTGATTCAGAATGTTATTGCATTGCATCATTCTTTTCTTTTAGATAAAAAGATCATTGTCAAAATGCTTTATGTCTCAGCGTCAAATTAATGATTATCCTATTTTTTGAGGATCCAACGTCTTTTGATTTGTCAAAATACAAGGCAAATTTTCTTTGTTCTTATGTTTCAGTCCACTTGCTCATTAGATAATTTTAGCAGTTTAATGGCAATAAATTGGAGTCTCTGGTGCGCGTCTTCCTTTAGCGTTTCAGTGCTGTATGATGCTGAGATTAACACCTTGTACCGTGATTCTGGCACACAATCACCAGAAAAAGCTTGGTCGATTGGCTCGCTGGTTGGTGTCAGGGGCATGGATCACAGATGTTTAAAAACAATGGTTGAAAGAGGCGGTATAGAATGACTGACTCCAATCTTCTCTGGTTGATGAAGTTTAGACTGATGAGCTATGATGTCTCATGCATAAGTAAGAACAACAACTTTGGCATTGTATGCTGGCCCATCCAGCTCAATACCCTCTTCCCGGGCTTGGATGTTGTGGAAAAATTGCATGTTCAATGGTGTTCCCCTAATGTCCAGCAGACTGTTAGGTTTATCTAGGAGGAGAATGGGCTATGGAGTCTTGCTTGTTCTATTAGCTTGTCAGGGTCTTGATCATCCTCCCTGTTTTCCCCTTTGTGACCAGGAAGATGAGACGATCGATCACTTGTTGGTTGCTTGTGCTTTTATTCCGCATTTCTGGTTCCTGTTTTGCACAATGTTTGGCTTCAGAACCTCTCCCCTCATCCAGGGGAAGATTACTTTGATGAGTTGCGGTGAGGTGCTAGTGTGGGGCAAGGTGTCAATTCGATTGCCATCCTGGTTGCTTGGTCTATGTGGAACCTTCATAACCGTCGTGTGTTTTATGGGGTTTTGCCCAATCTTTCAAACCTCCTCTCAGCTACAATGGAGGAGATGGGGTTGTGGAGTTTGGCAGGGGCCAAGGGGATTTCATAGCTTGCTGTCCTGTCTTACAATGTGAGTAGTCAATCATCTATATCCAGTTATCCACCAAATCCAATTTCAGAGTTATATGGCAAAACTAGAGCTAGCCCATTATAAGATACAGTACATGGTGCTGCTGCCTCAATTGAGTAACCACCACCCACAGCAGCCATTGCAACAACGGCGACAGACATGTGAACATTCCGTCTTTTGTTTTCCTGAAAATCATTTTGTTTGATCTCTAGCCCCTTTTATTAATTCTTTTTTTATGATTTGAGATGAACTTACCGTAACATTGGAGATTTATAACCATTCGTCACCTATTCCTAGCTGTGTTCTCATTTATTTCTATCAACCAAAAACAGAACACATTTTCTAGTTATTTTCTATCCCAATATTCCAGTTACGTGATCTTGCTCTTGGAGGGTTTATCAATAAAACCAACATTAGAGTCTCTAGTGTGCCTTTTCCTGTAGTGTTTAGGTTGCTGAGTTGGTGAGATTTGACCTCCTTGGCTGTGATTATGGCACAGCTCCATCCGCATGGCCTGTGCATTCTTCATGGCAAACAAGATTTTGAGCTCTTTATGATAAGATGTGTATCCACTACAAGTACTAATACTTGAACTCAATGTGTATCAATCTCACTATTGCTGGATTTTTATTCTGCAGCCAGGATTTATGGATAAGAAAGAGACGCCAGAGGCAACCAGCAGCCCACCACCACAGCTGGACTGCATAAAATGCTTTGATATGCTCTGGTTCTGCTACTCGCCATTCCACCAGATGCAGCACTATTACCGCTATGGGGAGTTCGACAACTGCTTTGGCAAGTGGAGCGACCTTGTGGACTGCCTCACCCTCAAGACAAAGCCGAGGGCAGAGGTGGAGAAGATCCTCATCGAGCAGGAGAAGGCCAAGCCACATATCTGGACCTACCGGACAGTTGATGAGGCATCAAAGAATTGGTTTCGGATGTACAAGCATATGGTGCTGACTGGGGTGATATCATCACCACTGCCAAGTTCTGCAAAGCTTCGTTCTAAGTCTGATAAACCTTGATAGTTGAGGGGACTTGTGCAAGCGTTTTGTTTGTGTTTATGTCGTGTTATGATGCTAGGGATCATTTCTGTTGAAAATCTTATTGTGACCTACAAACCATAGAGTTAGAATCATTGAGGTAGGCAAACAATGTACAGCTGAAGGTTGAAAATTTGAGAACATTTTGAATTCAGAAGCAAATAAATGAACAAAGTAGCCTTTGTGTTCTTTCTTGTTTTGCAATTACTCTTTCTGTCCAAAAATAAGTCATCTTTTTGACTTTGATACGTCATACTTGACCGTCCGTCTTATTTAAATTTTTTTTACAACTTATAAAGTAAATAAATTATTATTAAAGTATTTTTAATGATAAAATAAGTCCTATTAAAGTGGATTATTTTTGTATAAAAATTTTGAATAAGACGGACGGTCAAACATGATGTATAAAAGTCAAAAAGATGACTTATTTTCGGACGGAGGGAGTAGAAGATGGGAAGTGTTTTCATTTTGTGAAGGAAGCAGTCGTAGTGTGCATGTGTGTTCGCAGTTCTCATACTGTGGTGTTCCCTTTCTAATATGCAACACTTTGTGAAAGTGCGAATTCACGATGACCGATCATTTTTGTGTACACCCACGTAGTACACAGCGACGATATCTGGTTATTTTATTTATTTATTCACTCCCAGAACACACTGAGCTGAGCTCAACATGAAACACAGACTGGACCACTGGTAGGAAGCTGTACCACGAAACCCTGAACACATACGCCACCGTACCGAAGCAGAGTAACCACACACACACGAGTCGCATAGCTGAAAGCCTGAAACTGGAACCGGAGCTTTCACCCCGCGTCCATGGCTCTTCAACAGGAGATCTGGACGCTGTTCACCTCAGGCTTCTTGACCTCGGCCTTGGGCACGGTGACCGTGAGCACGCCGTTCTCCACCTCCACCTTCACCTCCTCCTTCGTCACGCCGGGGAGGTTGGCCTTGAACACGTACGCCTCGGGCGTCTCCTTCCAGTCGACGCGCGCGCTGGCGAAGGAGGCGGTCTCGGAGTCGCCGCCGGAGATGGCCGACGACGGAACGATGGAGCGGAACATGGTGTCGAACGGGTCCCAGAGGTCCGTGGCGAAAGGGTCGAACACGCTGCTGCGCCTCACCAGCGACATTGCTGCCTGCTT